>OU015463.1:1000682-1033182 GCA_907164805.1 Brachyptera putata
ATCAGTCTGGGTCCATGCCCACATGCCTGAACACATCACTATAGTTAGCTTCTTGATGGCCCAACTAACAACAAGGGTGTATGGGGGTACGAGAGCGTGTATTATAATGAAGGACGCCGTGATAAAGACAGGGAGCAATCAAGTCTGGGTCCATGCCCACATGCCTGAACACATTTCTGAAGTGAGGCTCCTTGATGGCTCCACTAACAACAAGGGAGTATGGGGGTACGAGAGCGTGTATTATAATGGAGGACGCCGTGATGAAGACAGGGAGCAATCAAGTCTGGGTATATGCCTAAATGCCTGAACACATTTCTGAAGTGAGGCTTTTTGATGGCCTCACTAACAACAAGAGTGTATGGGGGTACGAGAGCGTGTATCATAATGGAGGACGCCGTGATGAAGACAGGGAGCAATCAAGTCTGGGTCCATGCCCACATGCCTGAACACATTTCTGAAGTGAGGCTTCTTGATGGCTCCACTAACAACAAGGGTGTATGGGGGTACGAGAGCGTGTATTATAATGAAGGACGCCGTGATGAAGACAGGGAGCAATCAAGTCTGGGTCCATGCCCACATGCCCGAACACATCTCTAAAGTGAGGCTTCTTGATGGCCCCACTAACAACAAGGGTGTATGGGGGTACGAGAGCGTGTATTATAATGGAGGACGCCGTGATGAAGAGAGGGAGCAATCAAGTCTGGGTATATGCCTAAATGCCTGAACACATTTCTGAAGTGAGGCTTCTTGATGGCCCCATTGAATATGTGGCACCACATACTTTTTCCTCCGCGGGTCGCAATTGTTGAGCTTCCCCCCCCCCCCCCCCCCCCCCAACTTTCAAAACGTTCCAACGCCCCTGTATTATATATATATCTATATATATATATATATATTTATATATATATATATATATATGTATATATATATATATATATATATATATATATATATATATATATATATAAGGTACTTGAGCCGAATGAAGCCGTGTGTACCTAATAAGGCCACCAACTGTTATTTGTTATTTCACCAACTGTTAAAATTGACTATGCTAAGGGAGTATGTGGGTAATTCGTTCCTTACAAGTTTCAAGAATACAAAATCTTAGTTCTTGTTTTGAATTATATTATAATTACAACACATATTATTGAGTGACTTACATGCAGGGGCGGAATAAGGTTATATTCATGGGGGGGGGGGAGGGGGAACATTAGTTTGGAAAAGAAAATACCATACAAACATTGGTGCAACGGCCTGTTGATGCGAAGCCGGCGACCCGCGGGGGGAAGGCCCCCGCCTCTACCCGATCTTGAAAAATTACACCTATTTCAATATGGTTCAAGTGTTTCAGATGAGATTTAGATGCCAAAATTAATCGTATGCTATAGAATTGAAGGTGCCCAACTGATATTTGGAAATCACAGGTCCCATGGGACTGCAGGGTTCCATATTAGCGCCCTGGGCAAGGACTCAATTGTGAGCCCCCCCGTATAGAAATCGAAGCTAGTGATCAGCAAGCAACTAGCGAGCACAACGCAGGCACCCACCCAATTTACCGAGCGAACAGCAGGCTCCAACCAAACCCTACGTGGCGACACAAATTTCGACTTGAAAGACGACCTGGCGCTTACCAGGCGAACAAAGTGACGGAGCAGTGCCAACGTGGCGACTAGCATGCACTGTAGTTTGCTTGGCGCTGACAACTAGTGAACGAGGCGAAGTCCTAGCTACGAAACCAGCGGAATAGCGGCGTCCAGTTTCGAAGTCATAGCTTTGGAAGTGCTGGCTTGACGCTGGGTGCGCTGCTTTGAGGATAGTGACAATTGAACCCAGCGACTAGCCAGCATCGTGGTTTGGTTGGCGCCGTCATTAGTGAACGAGGCGAAGTCCTAGCTACGAAACCAGCGGAATAGCGGCGTCGAGTATGGAAGTCATAGCTGTGGTAGTGCTGGCTTGACGCTGGGTGCGCTGCTTTAAGGGTAGTGACAATTGAACCCAGCGACTAGCCAGCATCGTGGTTTGCTTGGCGCCGTCATTAGTGAACGAGGCGAAGTCCTAGCTACGAAACCAGCGGAATAGCAGCGTCCAGTTTCGAAGTTATAGCTTCACGCTTTTTCCGCTGCGTTTTTTTGTTGGTTAGAGTGGTAGCAATTTCAGTTGAATCTTATTTTGTCAGTTGGTGGCAGAGCGTCTACAAGTGTGAACGTGTTATTGTGTAGTAGTAATTCTAGTCCTAGGGCCTTCTATGGTGATAAAATGGTGAAATGGTGATGGTGATAAATGGTGATAATACGCTAGGTCTATAGGGATCAAGAAATTACCGTTCGAAAAGATATAGAAGACGATACATCTAGTACAACAATCCATAGGCCAAATACCTAGCCTACCCTAGCCTATTTCAAGTTGACCACGATTTCTGCAAATACTCAATAAGCTCACGGTAAGTGATTCCTGAAGAATTATCATGAATATAGCTGAAATGGTATCTTATCTCGGCAGAATCTGGATTTTGTTAATTTGCCGTTGGTCTATATGCTCGACCGTGAGGTCAATTGTCAAATCAGTTTACCAGCCTCTACTGAGTTGACCCTATTGACCCAACTAAAAAACCTATATTTGACTGTTCTTTGCCGGATTTTTAACTTCAAATTAATTCAAATGAATATTTTTTATACTTCAGTGATTGGACGAGTCAACTCAAGAGGCCATCTGAGCAGTCGCAGCACCAGAACAGACGAGTGTTATTAACAATGAAGGTGAACGAAGATTTCGTCGAAGGGTACGAAGATAGAATTGAGTATTGAGAAATGCAGATACATGATTGTAATAGTGTACAGGCTGTGTGTGGTCTCTGAACATGTAATTGAAGTCATGTGTTTGCTGTGAATTCATAGGCCTGCATTTCGTGATGATAATTCAATTTTTAATCAACCAATTTTTGCTTTAAACTTCAACATAATCGTAATCATGTACAACACAGAACAAAACATCATTTTATCTTATAATAAATGATCAGTCAATGAACATGAGCCTACTTTGTATCTTGATATTTTTGCCTTGAACCTTTACGAGCCCATTCATAGTTAAACTTGACCGAAAACTTACAAAGTGTTGTGTTACTCATCCCTTGTGCAGGCAGTTTCAAGTTGTTAAAATTGCACTCAAGAAAAGTGCCGTAAATGAGGTTGCAGTATAGTATACTTGTAGGCTGTACAGCCCAAAGTTATTGGAATAAGTTTAAGGTCAGTTTAATCGTGTATGGGATTCATATCTCCCTGGTAAGTCCTCATAATCCATGAAATTGTTATTATAACATATTATGGAATCTCAATAGGTGCACTATAGGCATATGCTAGCTGATTCTGAAGTTTGTGATGTTTGTATGATTGCTCCAGGCATAAAAATGGGATTTTGTGATCCCTAAATGGTCCTAAATCCCGCTTGATCAGCTCTTGCAATGCATTTGTTCGACGTCTGCACTCCATTTGGTCGACGTCGGCACTCCACTTGATCGACGTCTGCACTCCACTTGATCGACGTCTGCACTCCACTTGATCGACGTCTGCACTCCATTTGGTCGACGTCGGCACTCCACTTGATCGACGTCTGCACTCCATTTGATCGACGTCTGCATTCCGCTTGGCTGGCGTACATTCACCATTTCCCCCAGCATTTCGCTTGGTTAGCGCCTGTATTCTGCTTGGTTGGCGCCTGCATTCTGCTTGGTCGGCGCCTGCATTACGCTTGGTTGGCGCCTGTATTCTGCTTGGTTGGCGCCTGCATTCTGCTTGGTTGACGCCTGCATTACGCTTGGCTGGCGCCTGCATTACGCTTGGTTGGCGCCTGCATTCTGCTTGGTTGGCGCCTGCATTACGCTTGGTTGGCGCCTGCATTTCGCTTGGTCGGCGCCTGCATTCTGCTTGGTCGGCGCCTGCATTACGCTTGGTTGGCGCCTGTATTCTGCTTGGTTGGCGCCTGTATTCCGCTTGGTTAGCGCCTGCATTACGCTTGGTTAGCGCCTGTATTTCGCTTGGTCGGCGCCTGCATTACGCTTGGTTGGCGCCTGTATTTCGCTTGGTCGGCGCCTGTATTCCGCTTGGTCGGCGCCTGCATTACGCTTGGTTGGCGCCTGCATTTCGCTTGGTTGACGCCTGTATTCCACTTGGTTAGCGCCTGCATTACGCTTGGTTGGCGCCTGCATTTCGCTTGGTTGGCGCCTGTATTCCGCTTGGTTGGAGCCTGTATTCCGCTAGGTCAGTTACTGCATTTCGCATGGTCAGCGCCTGCATTTTGCTTGGTTGGCGCCTGGATTTCGCTTGGTTGGCGCCTGGATTACGCTTGGTTGGCGCCTGCATTGCGAGTGCTAACCACTGCGCCTGGTACTAGCGTGGTGCTTGGTTGGCGCCTGCATGTCGCTTGCAGTCACTAACGTGGCGGATGGCTAGTTACCCAACAAGGCATTTTGACACAAATCTGCGTGTGTGCTGCGCTCGTGCACTGGCTCATTGCCTTGTGTTCGCCTCGCTCTGGAGCCTGGTGTGAGCTGGCTTGAAACTGTCTATTCACTAGGTTGGATTTCTATACGGGGGCCCAAACTAGGTGTACATAGTGAAACTGAATGCAAGTGAAGGAGGAATTAAGCCACGCCGGGAAATTTTGGATATATTCTCTCTTTGAATACGATTCGACGGATTTTGGGAATCACACGGAATTTCTGGAATACATGGATCTTTAGTGTGAACGCAATGCGGAAAACGTCCTAGATAGCGCTAGTTCGTGCTAAGCAACAATAATCTTCTATTGATGTGGAGAGATTATTCAAATCGATAGTCGTATTTAAAAATATGCTCTATGGAGGAATATAGCCCACTCCCAATAACTTTCACATAAACATTCCAATTATCAACTTCATGAAATAATATATAATATTTTATTTTATCTACCACAAACTTTATTCTTTTCATTCCGATGATGCAATTTCAGTCCAGCTTCGGTTAAGTTTCGTAGGGGGGGAAGGGCCCTATACGTCATTGTAAATATATATATATATATATATATATATATATATATATATATATGAATTTCATTTTTCCATCGCTTTGGGTTTGACGACTCGAAATAGGCGTGGCTTTACCAGTCGGCCAATTGGATCATATCAGTTGTGGTCATTTAGAGACACTCTGATTGGTTATTTTAATTTCACATCAGTTCTAACGGTTCTAACGACCCCGTAGATTGGATATTATTATTTGTGACGTCAAGGGGGAGGAGATTGCGAGTCGTCAATTACAATCTAAATAAAATTATTCGATAAGCGTTAGCGAAGAGTTTCCATCCCACTCTTACGGAGCTTTGTCTGTGTGTGTTTTTTTTTTGTTTGTTTGTTTGTTTGTGCGCACTACACAGGTCGCACGGTTGGACTGATCAGCATGAAACTTTTTTGTATACACGGACTTATCCAACTTAGAACTGTATAGTTTTCGGGTATAATAGGTCCAACCACTTTTTAGATAAACCATTTCAAAGTTTTGAAAAACCTCGTAAGAAATGGCTGGGAGGAAAAGTCTTGAAAATCAATATTTTTCAACAGAATTCAAAATGTTCCTAAACGTAACTACAACAATGATGCACATTATCACGCGTTCCTATTGAAGTCGGACGAGCCGTTTCCAAGAAAATGATTATTCAGTGAATAAAGTTTCATTAAATTGCTAGAAATATTATTTATTCCTTATTAATTCTACATTTTCATACTTATAAGCTCATCTCACAAGCCATATAAGGCGTTTTCCCAGTACTGGCAAACGCGGAATGTGCGTTGTAAGGTGAGCAAAACTCTACACACTTTGAGCATATAAAATGAACTTTATCCGATGCCAATGGATCTAGGGAGCCGTGAATTTAGCAATGCAATATTTTTCCACTAGTATTTCCATCTTTTCCATAAATAAACAAGGGTGAGCGCGCTCACCCTTGGACACCCTTATATAGAAAAAACCTTGAACTGATTGCTTCTATTGACAGAAGACCTTAAATAGATTATTCTGTAAAAATAAATTCTCAAATTGATTGTTTCTATTGACAGAAATCTTGAATACATTGCTTATATTTACAAAAAAACTTACATGATTTCTTCTATTGACAGAAAATCCTGAATTAATTAAATTCCATCAACAACAGAATATAGTTCCTTTAGTATTTTGTTTATAGGCCTATCTAGAACTTTTATTAAATGCTTATTTTTTCATGTTGCTTGACCTCACCAACAGCTAGGTTATAGAGGGTACAAATAAGCAGATGATAAAGAAACGGTGAGGTGATGATAGATGAAAGGACATTTTAAAAACCCCAATCTTACGCAGGATTTGAACCTGCGGCCCTGGAACCAGAAGCAGATACGCTACCTCTAGACCTTGAATGTATATATATATATATATATATATATATATATATATATATATATATATATATATATATATATATATATATATATATATATATATATATATATATATATATATATATAAATATATATATATATATATATATATATATATATATATATACATATGGCTTCTAGTGGGTATAGCATCTATAGACAAACTATAAATAATAGAATAAAAATGGTAAGTTGTTTACTGGAATAAAAAACTGGGATACTGTATACTGGAATAGTGGAATAAAACATTGTATTGATCTCTTCTATTTACAGAAACATGAAAAAAAAGTTTAATAGCAATATTTGTATGTATAGTGGTCTCATTTTCGTGTACCACATATTGTGTTCATATAGTCAACATGCATATTATTTTCAAAACATGTACAAATGGCCTAAAATCCATTCATATAAGCGCGTTAATGATGCAACGATTCAACTTGAACCACACGATACACAAAATTACAAAAACTTCCGCAATTTTTTTTATTTAGATCCAATTTGGCTTGATTGATTTCAAATTATACAAGATATATTTTATTTATTATTATTGGATGAGCGAAGCGAAGACTCAATTTCACTTGACCCGAAAAAAATGTACATGTTTTTTTTTTTCTTTTGTTCGCGCTCTACAGGTCAGCCGAGAATTCAAATTCGATTGAAACTTGGCATGCCCATGTGGATCGAATCCCATTAGTTTTTATACGCAATCGGTTGCACCACTTCTGAGAAAACTAATTTTCCAATTAACCCATATGAATAAGCCAGAGAAGAATTTTCATAAAAAAAATGTCCTTCAAAAAATTTCAAATTTCCATCAAATTTCAATATAATAATGATACATAATATATATATATATATATATATATATATATATATATATATATATATATATATATATATATATATATATATATATATATATATATAATATATAATAATATATATATATATTATAATAATGATACTTTCTTCATAGTTGATTAGTTCGTAATAACTCTTGATGTTACGTACACAAAAAACAACCAATTACTGAGCAATTATTGGCAACACGTTCACGGCCTGCTCGACGAAAGAATTACGAATTCTCTTAACAAGAACGAGAGTTACATAGCGAAACGAGCTCGAAGGGAAACTGGTCTGTTGTAGTGATGCCGCAATATAGCGAAAAAATCGATACGTCGATTCGATTCGATATTTTTTATTCCGATTCGATTCATCGATTAATCGGAAGTGATAAAAATCGATATTTGAATTTGAAAAATCGATTTTTCAAATTTAAAATACCGGTAGAGCTATTCAAGTTTTCAATGAATATTGTGTGTAAAATACTTGTTGCAGCAGGATCTATTTCTATTGCCAAGTCACTTTCAATGAATGCAAATATTTCATGTAAGACTTTTCGTAATTTTGGTATTGTACTGTATGGTATCTGATTTTAATGAAGTTGGATCACCAACTCTTGTGAACAGTTGACAACAAAGTGGTTTCTGTTCAATTGAGAAATATCCAGAATATGAATTGTATTCTGGCGCCTAGTGTTCATCGCGAAAGTCCGTCAATAAATGAAAGTGGAAGAGCGAAGACAGCTGGCGAGAGTCGAGAGCTGTACATAATCCCTACGCTACAAAACTGTACTTCGAAAACACAATATAATTGACAAATTCGAAATTAATATAAAACATCGAAAATCGGACGTGAAAACATCGATTCAGCAATATATCGGAACCCATTGTATCGATTCAAAAATCGATGTATCGAAAGGAAATGAATCGATTTATCAAAATATCGATATAGTCTACGGCATCTCTAGTCTGTTGCCATTGAAGTGTTGATCTCAATGCTGTTGCTGTTCTCTGTCGTTTTTGTTTGTATGAAGTTATGTAATTTTTTTTTTTTTTTAATAACATCGAAACTTGATACAAAATCATTGTGCCCCTATTAAGGCTAAGGATGAGAGTAGGATCGTTTGGACGGGGCACCACAAGGGCGATCCCACCACCCCATTTTATTATTATTTCAAATTAAAGCAATGAACTTTGACACCAGGTCTACGCTGTCTGTGACCACACATCTTCGCCGCAGATAAAAGTCTTCAGTTGCCGAAAGTCCGGAACACAATATAAACTGTTTTTGCGATATATCCGGACACTATACCAACATTGATATTAGGAATAATCCAACCACACGAATGTTGATATTTTTCACTTCGAACTAAGTCTCTTAAGCAATGTTCACTTCTTCCAATGACAGCAGGTGCAAAGTTCATCATAATGTAATTATAATGTAATATAATTATTAATAAACCTACGAACTGGAAATATTTACTTACAAAACTACAAAAGAGAAACCAATCTAGGCCCTAGCACATTGTAGTGATAACATTTGCATTTAACATTTGTGGAATAAAATTGACAAAATTACTGTGAAATGATGTAGGCATAGTATTAATATCAATTTGACGCTGTATGATCGTGGGATGATATGTTCAGTTGCCCTGGCCTATGTTTATTCATAATTTTTCTATTATTTGGCTGAATATTAATGTGAGAAGAAGCTTTGAAGAAGAAGAAGAAGCTTTGTAAATTGAAATAGCAAAATGCATGCAACCTAACCTCACCGAACCATTGCGTTAACCTATAAACTCAATGCCTGAACGATTGGCAGCGGGCACACATAGAGGGTGGTGGAAGATGGGGAGGCCTTGATTGAGTAGCTGGTCCACTGCCTCCGTGTTGGACGTTATAAGCCGGAAGAGCGGCGGCTCGCAGGTGTTCGGTGACGTCCTCCACGGACACATTCAAAAGAAGCCTAGCCTTTGAATTGTATGTCAACTTCAATTCGAGCTCAATTATCTTGTAAATTTAATGACACTGATAGTTTCCTTGATGTTTGCTCATATAGCACTGCTTGCTTGTCGATTGTTGCTGATTGAATTGAAATAGGTAAGAAAAAAGGAATGTAATTATTATTGGATGAGCGAAGCGAAGACTCAATTACACTTGACCCGAAAAAAATGTACATGTTTTTTTTTTTTTTTTTTTTTTTTTTTTGTTCGCGCTCTACAGGTCAGCCGAAAATTCAAATTCGATTGAAACTTGGCATGCCCATGTGTCATCATCTGGATTGAATCCCATTAGTTTTTATACGCAATCGGTTGCACCACTTCTGAGAAAACTAATTTTCCATTTTCCAACTAACCCATAAGAATAAGCCAGAGAAGAATTTTCATAAAAAAAATGTCCTTCAAAAAATTTCAATCACCAAATTTCAATATAATAATGATACATATTATTCCGAACTTTCATTGGAATCCAACCAGTCGTTTTGATATAAAATATTATATAATGACAAAAAAAAAGCAAAAGAAGAATTTTCGTACAAAAAATGTCTTTCGAAAAAATTCAAATTTTCACCAAATCTCAATATAATGATGATACAGATCATTTCGAACTTTCAATTAAATCCAATCAGTCGTTTGGATATAAAAAATTATATAATGACATTTTTACACATCGTTTTGAAGCTATTAAGAAAACCTATTAAATCCAAGCAACAAGTGTCACCAATTAATGGAAAACGATTAAAACAAGGCCTTCTTTATTATAGAAGAAATTATTGAGAATGAGTAATGAATATAAAAGGTGGTTCTCAAGGTGTATATATGTATACAGCTGTCATCACGTTTCATATAGTAGTCTAATATTACAATATAATATAATATTAAATTGCATCTACTATTTCCTTCATGAGAATAGTCTACGAAACAAACCAACCAAATGGAAAGATTGATTTTTAGCTTGAATGCCGTCAAAACAGCAACTTGATATAACAATTTTTGAAAGAATTCAATGTCATTCATTAGCTCATCCATCAACGCGGAAACACATAACGCGTTTTCCTAGTTAAATTCATTTGAAACCAGGAAATAAAATGAACAAAACCGTTGCTTATAGAACCAAAAGTGGGCGGTGGGCCAAAAAGAAATTCGGTCATTATTGAATTATAAAATATTTACGCTGGGCCTATGTGGACAAAAGTTATTATCGTTCAATGTTAGACCGTAACCAATTACAATTTCAAAGCGCATAAATTTATAATATACGTAGAAAACCAGCGATTCTATTACGCATAAAAAAGTCAGCGGATTTTGAAAACCTATTCCATTACACACTGGGTGTGATCATAGCAGTTTTTTCTTTAATTTGTTACTTAGAAAATATACAGGCTATGTGGACAAATTTTATGAGTATGTAGTCGAAAATTGTAGAAATTTGCATAACCCAAGCGCAATAATTTTACATAGAAATTTAATTCTATAGAAATTCAGCGATTCTACGCGACGAATAGGTGTTTTTGGTCCCTCTTATTTCAGCCAAACATATAAACTTGTGTGTTTCCATTTCCACAGTATGGTGAACACGCTAAAAAACTGAGTGAATATTCACTTTTTCAAGAATTAATAAACTATATGAAATTTGAGGATAAGCTTGATGTTCAGTTATTTGATCTCTATTTTATTTCTATTCGTTGAGCCATAATTCAGAAATCAAATAATCTCACGCTCCAAACATTCGTTATAAACTTAGGAAACTGTAATGCATTTATGTAGGCCTATTCTAATCCCAAAGTAGTATACAATCTTTTGAATTGATGTTATTTTGCTCAATCGAACATTTTTTGGAAAAAACTAATCCTTTAATTTTTAAATTTCATTACCCAACAATGTTCAACAGGCATCGACAAACAACTGAGTTCAGTTTTCAACCTTCAACGAAAGACCATTCTAATTGATTTTATTTCGTTCAGGCCTTGTCCTAATCCTAAGGAATATTCTGAATTTTTGAATGACAGCCATTAAACTTCGATTTATAAGAATTTCAAGAAACCATAGGTAGGCCTATTGCAATTTTCTCGTAAATATTATTATTATTATGGCCTACTGTTGGATTATAAACTGAGCTAGTGGTGACTTAAATGGAGTAGACCTCCACTGAACGCGGTAGTAACTTGAAATTTCAAGTCATGCCAGAGATGGCCGGTCAATTGTGATCGCAAAAAATATTGTTTCAAAATTAGGCCTGGAGAGGTCAAGTTTTTCAACATCCCCACCGTCTCTGTTATCACTTGTATCAGTTTTTGACGGAGGCAGAGATAAAGATGGTCGATAACGGGGATTGAACTACGGCCGCTATCTACCACTCACTGATCGACCTAGTCTTCACCATATGACCAACAGAGTAGGTTAATGTTTTTCCTTCCTCCCATTATTACAAACATGGTGTTAACTAATTTAAAACGCAAAATTTCAATGCAATTGCTCCCGAATTGCATTACCGTAACTGAGGTCATCAACTCAATCAAATTTAAATGAAGAACTTCATGGCTTAGGCCCTACAAGAAATTCAAAACTACGTATACTAACTTCACACTAATATGAACTCTGTGCGACTGTGTTGAACGAATCATGAACAACCCATTTCAACTCTTCCGTCAATTTTGCCTACGAAGATTTCGGCAAATACTGCAACTAAAAATTAGGCTAGGTCTACTTAAACTACACCATTATTTTGTGGACAACTAAATGCACACTTCTTTTATAGTGTATTTATTCATTATTGCTGGGGCAGACACAGTACAACTAAAGATAAATTACTTTCAGTTTGAATTGTTTGCACCACTAGGCCTAAGGACTGTCAGCATTAAGTAAAATATCGAAATGCGCATTACAATGAATCACAGTTGATCGTAGGTCTACTGTCATGAAGAAAGAAAGAGGTGTAATTTAATTATAAATAAGTCTTTGAGTAGCCTAAGCCTTTAGTTTTGAATAGGCCTGTTGCTTTTATTGAATTAGGTCAGGTTACGTAAAATTAGTTTAAACCTAAGCATACCGGTGCACAATTTTTCGAAGTATGGAATAGGCCTAGCTGAAATTAATGATCGAATTGGGCCTAGATATCCATCAAGATCCAAATCTAGACCCACAGAAAATATGTTTTCATCAAATGAAATGACAGTGTAAACATTATTTCAAGTAGGCTCTATTCTGTTTGTCCAAAGAAAAAGATTCAATTTTGAAAAGATATGTCAGCTGATACACATCCGTTGTTTATGCTCGTTACCATGGTAACGTCCCAACTCATCTCATTCCGAACTCATCTCTTTCCTAACTCATCTCTTTCCTAACTCATCTCTTTCCTAACTCATCTCTTTCCTAACTCATCTCTTTCCTAACTCATCTCTTTCCTAACTCATCTCTTTCCTAACTCATCTCTTTTCTAACTCATCTCTTTCTCAACTCATCTCTTTCCTAACTCATCTCTTTCCTAACTCATCTCTTTCCCAACTCATCTCTTTCCTAACTCATCTCTTTCCTAACTCATCTCTTTCCTAACTCATCTTTTTCCTAACTCATCTCTTTCCTAACTCATCTCTTTCCTAACTCATCTCTTTCCTAACTCATCTCTTTCCTAACCCATCCCTTTCCTAACTCATCTCTTTCCTAACTCATCTCTTTCCTAACTCATCCCTTTCCTAACTCATCTCTTTCCTAACTCATCTCATTTAAGCTCCGCCTATTCCAGTCTGGTCTCATTCAAACCCCGCCTACTTGCATTATTCTCCGCCGCCTCTTCTTATGAACAACCAATGGGTCCCTAGTGACCACCCATGATACAAATGCTACATACAATGTTAAAACATAATAGACCCACAGTATATCTAGCATAGCTTCGCTATGCTTCAGTCAAGTCACTTGGGTAGTCTCAGTCCTCCAGATGTAGTTCTAATTGTTGAACCAATAGAATATGATATTGGAAGAAATTAATATTCAGAATTCTTTAAATTGATGTAAAAACATTACATAATAATTTTTATCTTCAAGGCGACTTATCCGATTCAAGTAAAAGTTTGTATTTATATGTATAATTCATGTGCTCACATGCCGTAGAAATTTGAATCCAATCGGAGATAATTAATATTTAATTTTTCTCACTCTGGGTTATTGTTATGGGGTTTTTCAAAACTTCGGAATCTTTTTCCTCAGAAGTTGACCGTTTCCAGGTGTTTCCAATTTATTTAGTCAATTTTGTAAACGTTTCTATTCAGATAATTTCTTAAAATACCAGATTGGCATGTCAGTATTGAAAGATGCAATACGTAGTCTAAGGAATCATCTTTGTAATTAACTTTTCATTTATAGACTTGGATATTTTTTATATTTTTCATGTAACTATATGTAAATATATATTTAATCGTTCTGTTTTGTGCGTCACTGTTTGTTCTGATGTCTATATATCAACTATTTCACTTCCTTTTTTTATTTTGTCACTTATACTTATTACTTATAATTTGTTCTGGTAATGTTGTTATGTAATTTTGTTTATTGATTTTTATTCTGTAACAATTTTGTCAGGGACGGAAAAAAGGTATTAAATATGCACACAAAATCTCGCTCATCCTACAACGCATATGCTGCGTTTGACTAGTTTTATATAGGAATATTATTATCTTGAAAATTAAAACTAATTTCAGTTGTCAGTTTTGTAACACATTTCGATACAGAATCACTGCCGAGATTCTCGCGCGTTTACAAGCGGACGTACTACCGCACCCTGTGATTGGTTACGGCGAGGACGACAAGAGGTCTCGCATCAACTTTCTCCAACCAAACCCATTTAAAATTGACGCGGAATTCAAATTCAAATAACATGGGAATCGAAAGTCGAAAATGTACTTCAAAATTGATAATGTCGAAGATTCAAATGCCTATTAGTTTACGCACTCACTTATACTAAAAGTGTGGATGTTCATTCGATAATATTATAAGCCAAAGAACTTCTTTATATTCTTTATTTCGCCCTTGTTTTCTTTATAATCATTATTTAAATTGTCATTCTCTATATTTGTTGGAAAAATAATTGAATCCACTTAACCCTCCAGTAGGCGCGCCCTAATCTAAAACACCAGTGGTCGCGCGGGGTCTACCAGACCCCGCGGTGTTTCTGCTATAACTTTTTTGTGAATCATTTTTTTACATATTTTATTTTATATAAATGTTATTTCGTGGTTTGGTGAGCATGAGAATCTATTTTCGTACTCATAGGTTACAAATATTGTTTGTAATTCCAAGTTGACATTTTTCGGTAAAAAGTCCAAATAATAAACAACGTACTTTATAAAAATTGATAAAAAATGAAAAATGAAAGATTTTTTTACTTTTAATTGATTGTTTAGTTCAATGTTGTACCCAACAATGAAATTATTATACATTGTTGAAGAAAATCATAAATCAAACATGTTTTTTTGTTGTTTGAACTTATGCTATTTTAAATGTATAATTTTATATCATATTTTTGAGTAAAACTGTACCAATTATTTCAATTTATAAGATTTCACATTTTATTGATCCATATTCAGCATAGAATTCAGCATACATCCTATTTATTTGGCCTCAACTTCCATGACCATACCGATACTACAACGGCTGCACGATATAGTGACATGATCCAAACAAAGCTATTTGTGACGGAGAAGACATGTGTACTTGGTCTTAATATAAATCCAAAAACTGTTTTATGCTGATTTACAATATTCCATGGTTAGATAGTGTACGAAAAGTTTCGAAGCTATGTATCTATGAAATACGCATCATAAAAATACGTCACATTGAAAAAAATGATTTTTTTATCTGCTGAAAAAGATATAGTTTCTGTGACGCGACTGGTCGCGTGGGGTCCAAGGGACCCCAAAAAAGTTCTGACTACAAAAGTCACATGACGTAAAAATTTTCTGATGTTGAAACTTCTTTTGTTGGCTACTAGAGGGTTCAACTTGAAGGTATAGAGACTCCCAAAAATTACAAGTTATGGCATCCATGTTATACTAACATAACTAAAGTGTTGGGGCCATAGGACCCCACGCGACCACTGGAGGGTTAAGAATAAAATACAGCTTGGATTTGTTGAATACACGTGCGATAAGATACGTGCTACTCAATTATCATGGAATATGCTAAAGCACTTGCTCCATTCGGGAGATGGGGATAGATCGGACTTCGCTACAGTTGATCTTTAGAGGTTTTTCGTGGATTCCTCCTGTATCCTACGCTAATGCTAGAATGGGTCCTACAATATAGGCCACGATCGCATCCTTCCCACTCTCCTTCTCCCTAAGAGACCATATCATCGATCATCTCTCCTCTTATTAGATGTTAATTGCCATTCTAATGCGTCGTTTTATTACATGCAATAATAGACCCATATAACTAAATAATAAAATAACACATATTATTGATATACGTATCGCCAAGACTCCATATACGCATTTAAGAAAGAGTATATAGTATAGTAAAGAGTATAAACAAGGACACGGAAAACAGAAGATTCTTTCTTCATAAATAATTAATAGTTTTTATCGAAGCATTTTAAACATAGCAGTGGCGTGGCTAGGATATTAGCAGAGTCTATTAGCACGTAGCTAGGGGGGAGGGGCAAGAATTCTGAAAGGGCGTCCTTTGTGCATAAATAATTATAATAGGCCTATAAGTGCCAAGTCCGGAGCAAATCAAATAGACAGCGAAGTACGCGTTTGTATGAAAATACAGTGAAAAATGCCATAAGAAGAGTTGTGTAGGCCTATTGACCCGTTACCGCGAAGTTGTGACCCACGGGGGGCAAGTCCCCTTCCGGCCCCGCAGGGAATTTTTAGAAATTATACACTTTTTAAATATGGTTCAACGTGTTTCAGATAAGATCAGGATGCCAAAAATGTGTTTCCTCATAGAACTAAAGGTGCCCAACTGATATTTACCCATCACAGTTATTGTAAACTGCATGGACGTTCTGTGTCATTTTAGCGCTCCGGGAGCCCCCAATAGTGAGCCCCCAAAACTAAGTATGCAGTGCATAGCAAGGGAGGAGAGATTGAAGCCCCGCGGGGAAATTTTTCGAAATGTTGTGTTTTTCAATTCGATTCTACGGGCCAATGGCCGGTGTGGCCTTATGGCCAGTACGTGCCTGATAATCACTCATGCACAAAAAGTTGCATGTGATATAGAAATCTCATATTATGTATTCAAATAAAACTATTCACATTTTTCCCGCTATATTATATTTTTAATGTATTGAAATTTTGTCAAATTATGATAGTTGCGTTGAAAAATCACCAAATGTACTCTAAACCAATGCAGATCTAATCGATTATAACGAAAATAAACAGTAAGATTTGCGTTAATAGCAAATTGTGTGTAAGACCATATTGTGTAGGTATATACGGCGTGTGACTGAATGTTACAAGAAATCATCAACTGTTATTATGCGCATTGGTCTAAATGCAAAATTACATAGCTTTTATTGCAGCATTAACTTAAGATTCCTGACAAGGTAATTGAAAGGTAATTTTGACGGTATAGTAAAAGCAGTTTCAAAAAAGAATTTGGCATGATTAACGTTTATCCTATTTACGATATTTATTTTTCAATTGTGGATATATATATATATATATATATATATATATATATATATATATATATATATATATATATATATATATATATCTATATATATGTGTGTGTGTGTGTTTGTAGGCCTATACATGGCGTATTATACCATAATATATGTACGTGTTCTAGCTGTATCCTTGAAAAAATTAGGCCTAGATTAGGTTCCAATTGACTGTTATCCATCTCGATCACACCACTATCTCATACCACGTATCCCGTACCGTGATTCGCTCCCTCAATTTTTCAGTAGATACAAAGGTAGTAGAGAAAGCATCCAGTCATGTAGCTTGGCTACAGCATATAACGCTTCCAAAGTATCGGCCATCGTCGATTTGATACGAGCGTACGTCCACAAAACCCCATCCCAATATAACACGCCCACTGTAAAGGTACCCGACTATCGTTCGGACATAAATGAGGGAGTCCTAACTCATCTCTTTCCTAACTCATCTCATTTGAAACGTACCCTTTTATTGGCTGTCCTAACTCATCTCTTTCCTAACTCATCTCTTTCCTAACTCATCTCATTTGAAACGTACCCTTTTATTGGCTGTCCTAACTCATCTCTTTCCTAACTCATCCCTTTCCTAACTCATCCCTTTCCTAACTCATCTCTTTCCTAACTCATCCCTTTCCTAACTCATCTCTTCCCTAACTCATCTCTTTCCTAACTCATCTCATTTGAAACGAACCCGTATATTGGCTGTCCTAACTCATCTCTTTCCTAACTCATCCCTTTCCTAACTCATCT
The DNA here is from genome assembly GCA_907164805.1 of Brachyptera putata. Lineage (NCBI taxonomy): Eukaryota > Metazoa > Arthropoda > Insecta > Plecoptera > Taeniopterygidae > Brachyptera > Brachyptera putata. The sequence continues at coordinate 1,018,377 of OU015463.1, forward strand.
CTTTCCTAACTCATCTCTTTCCTAACTCATCTCTTTCCTAACTCATCTCTTTCTTAACTCATCTCATTCCTAACTCATCTCATTTGCTGCATCAACTGCTTTTCAATGGATGAGATGAGTTAGGCATGAGATGAGTTAGGACATAACCGTTACCATCGTTACGAGAGAACCAAAAGTGGGCGGAGCCCAATTTTTTTCGGTTTTTATTGAATTATAAAATATTTAGGCTATGTGGACAAAAGATATTATCGCAACGCGGTAGACTATAACCAATTACAATTTTGAAGCGGTCAAATTTCTAATTTACTTGGAAAACCAGCGATTCTATAGAGCCCCCAACTAAAACTCCACGCCAACAATGAAGGTGGGTGTGGCCTAACCTGTTTTTCTGAAGTATTCTTTGATTATTTAATTAGAAAATATACAGGCTATGTGGACAAAGTTTATTACTACCTAGTCGAAGATTGTAAAAATTTGCATAATCCAAGCGCAATAATTTTCAATTTACGTAGAAATTTAGCGATACTAGGCAACAAATACGTGTTTTTGGTCCCTTTCTGGCCAAACATATGAGTGTGTTTCCACAGTGTGGTGAACACGCTAAAAACATGTATTAAATTACTTTCTTCGAAACGGCTGGTTCGAATTACACATCCATTTTTATTAATGTGTATTATTTCTGTGTTCACATTTGAGGAAAATTTGAATTATATTGGAGAGATTTTATTTTTCAATTTTTTCCGCCCAGCTCAATCATATGGGGTTTTTAGAAACTTTGAAATGATGTTTCTCGAAAATGGTCAAACCGATTTGACCCCAAAACTATACAGTCCTATTAGATACTTATCGAGCAGATGTTTTGTATGTAGGTCTCGGAAGATGTCTCCACTGATACTCGAAAATATGTTGTCAATGTTATTTACATCATCTTCATTCAGTGTCAACTCCTGAACTAGCTGTCTCTGTAAAATATAAAATAACAAATAACATCACAAAGATGTAGTTAGGGGAGAAAGATCGCGACAAAAAGAGCGCGGACATAAGACCGCGGCCCTTAATATCGAATGGGGTAAAATATCGCGCAGGTTGCTAAGACAAAAATATTGCGAGCCAAATGAGCACGGGTAAATGGATCATGGAGGAAATAATATCCCAAACAAATGATCTTGGCGACCATATAATCGCGGCGACCATAGATGACCACATGATCGCGGACAAAAATATCGCGAACAAAATGACCGTGGAAAAAATATCGCGAACAATGAGATTGCGGCGTTCAAATGATCAGTTTAGGATCGTACTGTGGGGTTCGATGGTCGGTTCAAGCATTTTGTTCCCGATCATATTTGCCGCTACCGGTATCTAATTGTTCGTGATCTCATTTCCCGCGATCTTTTGTCCGCGGTCATTTTGACGGCGGCCAGTAGCATAAACGTCAACTGGGCCAGACTAGACATCGGCGCCGCCAGACAATCCCCCCTCCCCCCTCTACGTCATAGTCACGTGATAGTAGACGTCATCAGTTGGTACAGTTCCCCCCCACCCCCTTCTGTTATCAGATCGTAGTTGACGTCACAAGTTCGCTCGTTTTTTCGAAATTCCCCCTCTTTGACGGTTATCATCACTCAGTGCGCTCTAGCGGTGAATTATATCCCTATATCAATTTAATACAAAATTCTATTCTGTCGAGCTTTGATCCCTCGATCTTCACGATACTGAGACAAGAGTTTACCCGATACACTACAGAGACGAGTGTTTATATGAGCGTCAATAGTCATACAGGAGATGACCAATATGATTTGCATGCTTTCATCAAAGTTTGAATTATATGTAGTTGCATGTTTTTCATGATATAGGATATGGAATGGATAGTAACTGGGTAAATGACACATGACACTCGAGTAAACTAAATAAATTTATTATAGAATATAGATATACATATAGTGAACATCAACATCTTCATTTTATAATTACCACTCAATTGTACGATCAAATATATGATTAATAAACTCCATCACCGACAAATATGATAATAATTGAAATGAATAATAGACAATATAATCATGTCCCAAACACACAAGTGTTACAAAAAAAAAATGAATAAACATTCTGTAGTCAATCAAATGATCAAATATATATAAAGTACAACACCATCAAACGTGATAATAAATGTGGTTATGGATAATTCTACTCGGCGTGGATTGACGACGACAGAGTTTTGCATAAGTGACCAATCACAAACAAATTGAATTCCATTACAATTAATTGCTTATGATCGATTGATTTCGAAAGTGGAGCAAATGACGTTTTGGCAAAATAATCACGTACACTTATGTCAAGATCCTTGCTTCTATTTCTCAGATAGTTTTGTAGATACCCCGAATGATGATCATACCATGTTGTTATATCAGTACTCCACTCCCGTCTTCGGTTGACATGATGAGTGATGATGTGCGATAGTTTCGACAACAAGTCTAAACTAGTATGCGCGAGAATAATGAGACTATTATCCATTCCCTTGATATGAATAACACGAGTATCGCGAAATTTATGAAACAATATCGTGTGTGAACCTATACGTTCAGCGTCAAGTCCACTCGAAGTCAATGTCGGTCCACAGTCAGCGTATGTCAACAGTTTATGCATCACTGCAACAAGTTCTTGCCACTCGTCGATACTTAAAACAACACCGTGCGTGCTTCCAGATTTTCCCAAAATAACGTATGGTTTAAAATTTCGTTTCACATCAAGTCCTACACTTACATGTTTCGTTCGACTCGCATTCAATGGGTAAACAACTTCCATGATGGATAGAACATCACCACACGGAGTATCTGCTGCGTCATGCTGATCAAATGCGTCGGTATATATTCCGCAAGTGTCCGTCATCTTTCACACTCGATTGTAAACTGATGCTATCCCCACTCTCTTCATCGCATTAAATACCCTCACAATGACGTCAATCATCAAACACAATATTAAGTGACTCGCAATGACCTCGAACAAGTTCCATCATGTTACCACGCCGAGGTCATCATCTTTTGCAACGCATTTGTAGATGTAAATTAGAATGAATACACATAATACAATATAAATTACAAAATCCATTGTCCGAGGTTTTAATCAAGATTGGATAGAAATTCACACGACGGTTTGAATTTTCTGTGCTGCTCGATTGCTATTTTACCAAGTTCCCAATCCATCAGTAGAACATCGCAATAAGCACACCCCACTAAATCTTCATACTGTGTGTAATAGAATCCAGCCGAAGCCAACGACTCGGGTGAAATATTGATATTGGGAAATTTTGAGAATGTTTCCAGACGAGCTTCAAAACGTCTCATGTCGACAAGTTGAGGGTTTTCATGACACCATTTCGAAAAGTGTAGACCTATTCGTTTTGCACATCCTGCGAATAATCCTCGTTCATGTATATTGAAACGACAGTCAACGTTGGGTAATGGATTAATTGGATCCCTGCTGTTGCGAACATATTCCCATATGGACGGACACTGTGGCATGGATGTAATATCAATGATCTTATAACCGAGAATCTTACGAAATTGAGCAAGCTGATCTGTCCCCGCTGTAAACACACGTCGGTAAGGTATCACTGCATTACTGATAGTGTTGAACAAAGTATTGTACTTATTTATTCCGTGATTCCAGTTGATGTTGTACATGCTTCTACTCAATGATAAATTACATATTTGAACGGGTTGAGGTAGTAAAGAAAAATCGTACGGAGGTTCGAATAAAAACTGAGTACATTGTAGAGAATCAAGATCAAAGAGTGCAAACTCCTTGACGACGTGTAGATCACCCTTTCTGTCCATAAAGTTGATGGAACAAATGAAACAAGACTCCATCCTCGCACTGTTCAACAAAGACTATCGCTTCACACGGTTAAACACCAACCGATATGGTCTGCATTCCTCGATTGGTGGAGAGCTCGACCTTGTAGCGTCCATTAACGAGTGTTTTTGCAGAGTTGACACCATCACGTGATGCTCTCATGAGAAATGAATTTGCCACTTCCATCAACTCTTCGATAGATGCTAGCTGTTTTCGTGGTTTGCGAAAAAATTCCATCTCTCCATCTTTTTGTATGGACGTGATTCATAATACTTTGCAGGTTTTCCATCCCATAGCCATTGAAAACAATTTGTACCTATCGCTTCAGAATCATCATGTACCTTAATTATTATTCAACTTACTCACCTACTATTTCGTGTTTTATGCTCATTTCAGTTCCTTCCTAATATCCATGTTCACAGTACCCTGAAATAAAATTATTTCCAATCTTTTTTTCTACTCTTTCGTGTTATGAAATGAAAAAAAAAATGCAATCTTTTTTCGCCCCTCAAATACTCGTTGAACTAGCGACATACGTGACATGTGTGTTGCCTATCTCTTAGGCTCACCTTTGCCTATTGTACTGATCTTCATGTGCTAATGCATCTCCATTACTGATATATCGGTATAGTTGAATTTTCATACAACTCTTGCTCTATTCATTCATTCAATGTTGTCTAGTCAATTCTCTATTCGTTTCACACTGATTATTAATCATCCATCAACATACAAAATATCTGTAATAACTGAGAGAATACCCGAATTGAGGCGAATTATTGTATTAATAGACGATGATATAAAGTTGTCCTAATGGATAGTATTTCGAAAGCGTGATCATATATGTTTTCAGGAAGATGATTCTTCGAATCATTATAATTTCTATTTTTATGATCAATAATGGGTTCGGTTCTCAAACTTATGATCGATACACAATACAATAATACATTCACACATCAGTTAAAAACTGCTGAGAATGGTCATTTCGTCCCAAATACAACAAATACTCATTCACTCAAGAAGGTGCTCATCTCAATTCTAGTAACTGAACTTCTGGAATACGCTTCATAAATGTTAACACTAATTTTAATGGGATGATCATGAAGTTGAAATTCACTTTTTGAATTACACAAGGTAAAATATGTTTTGAGCGGTGATATTCGGTGTTGAATCAGAAGGTCCGAAAAGTATATTTCGTGAGTTTTTTCCAGTAACGATCTATCTCGTTAACTATCAAGATTAATTACAATTCACAATACAATCATATATTTTGTAGAGTAAGGCAGAAGGTCCAACATCGCTTCCTATATTCATTTATTTACAGCTGTAACTAAGCTCAAAATGCTCATGTGGCCGTTCATTATTGATGTTAAAGATCACTAAGAATCAACCGATTCGAAAAATAGCTTTTCTATCAATTGTGCAATAAATAATAACGAATAAAGGGGACTACTCAATCCATGATTTGGCCAAAACGAATGCAAGAAAATCGATCACCTAATAAACATTTTTTGGGGAAAGGGTTGAGAAAAAATCAGACTCAAATTTCAAATCATAACTTTCTTGTATTTCTGTTATAGACCTAGCAAACACATCATTAAACAATATAAATATAACATTCATTTCAATGCGAACACAATAATAATGGTGACATGATGTAATAATATGGTAATAAACCGTGTTGTAGCGAATCTATCCCATTATGTATAGATACCTTGAATTTCGATTAATTTTGAAAATGTTGAAATAAATTGCTCATCGTGAAATCAGATTCAATTTGCTATTTTTCTGATTTTACTATTTTACTTTTACTGATGTTACTGTTTTAGAAAAAACTTGAAAATAAATTATTTGTCAAGCTATTATGTGCCACTGAGAATGAGACCCATGTGTATAGATCCATTTGAATTAAATGATGAATTTTAAATTTACAATAATCTAATAGATGAAGAAGGTCACCGCGTTCTCTGATTCCTTGGGACCTGAAACAATAAGAATAGCATTCTAAGGCATGGAAGAAACAATAATGAAGTAGAGAATATGTGACTAGCAATGAGACAAGACAGAATACAAGACACCAAGATGCATTGAGGGTTGCGTTGGTTAGCCGTGTTTAGAGGCCGGCGAACCAATGCAACCCTCAATGCATCTTGCAAGACACAAACTGATGTGAAACTTTACAACAAACAAGTACGCATTAAACATTGTAATATGGCCTACGTAACGTAAATGGAATGAATATGAAGAATTTTATACCAAATTTGATATAGGCCTGGAGCCACAAAATGCCCGAGGTTTATCTGACACGCGAATTGTCACATACTCGGTTCTACATTGCACTGAACACCCAACTATAGGTACTGCTTGGAAAAAGGTAGATTTCAGTTACTTTGTGTTAGACATATTGATGAAACGAGATTTTTACAGCTTTCCTATTTTCCGTATTCATCTAGGTTCAAATGCAGGTCAGGATTTGATGATTGCCGGATCAAACGTAAGTATAGGGCTAGTACGTGATACAAATAATCATTAGCAGAAAAAACATCCTTCTGATTAAATTTTGTGTGTCAATAAATTGATAGGAAAACGTCATACTTTTTGACTCGAGAGGTAATAGAAATAAAAACACATTCCATTTCTATTCTCGATTAGTATGTGTAATATTTAATTTATGAAAAAAAATCCATTCGAGTAATTCTCTGTTCCCTTTATTTCTGTGCTCGCCTCACAGGTCGCAAGTCAAAATCGCTCCACATGATCTTTTTATGGCATTACACATCTTCTGCAATGATGCAAGTGAGGAAAGTTGAAAATGTTGCTGTCCGAAAAACTGTGATGTTATATAGCTTTCAAAACGTTTGAGGCAGTTTAAGGTTGTTATGGTTACACATGCTATTTGTTCACACCATCTCTGTGTTAAAGGACGACTTCACTTGATAATACAATGCATAGGCCTTCTACTTGAGTTTCTGATAATTGAAGCAATATGAGATAACCACTACAAAGAAAGCATACAACTCATGTTGTAACACAATTTCTCATGTTTATGTTTGTGACCAAAGAGCAGGGGGTATCTAGATTGGATTGAGTTGAATATCTTCAAGTCGCGTCAACGCGGTGGTTATTTTGCGCACGTAAATTTGAATACGACATTACATTTAAAAAATGTTAGCTCAGAGATAACACAGCGGTGATGAAAAAAGGAATTATCGGGCAGTTATTGTGTCGAAATTACCTTAATTTATGAATATCCTGACGAATACGTCTGTGGCAGCCCTGCACATAGGGCATTGGCCGTCCTGTTGTCTCTCTCGCAGCTGCTCGAAGCAGGCTTCGCAGATTGCGACATGGTGGCAAGGCACGGCCATTCTCGTGCGAGGACGAGCTGTGCAAATCACGCACGCTACGACCAAGGGCAAGTCGACATCGTTATCATCGACAGCCATCACTACTTGCGGGATCAGGGGTTCGACAATAGCGGGATCATCCACGTCTTCATCGCCGTCCACAGGTGCCAGATCCTGGAAGTAACCCATCATCCCACCCCAGGCATAACAAGTTCTCTCAAGAAAACGCCTCACGGTATACTCTTGATTAACGAGTTTTCGCTCAGCAGCTTTCATTTGTTGATGATTGCCAATGTAGCATTTTTTAGTCGGTCTCTTGACTTTCAAGTGAGCCACTGCGCGACGATAATCTTTAAGTTCGCGAGATGCGTAGGCCGACAATCGATCTACAAATGATACAGACAAAGACTTTTTAATTCAGGGATTTGAACACATGTCGATACCTAACATGCATAGATATAATCATAGGTTTCGAATATATATTATAAGCTAAGAGTATTTGAAGCAATTATACAACAAAATATTCCATAGTATTGAAAGGATAATGGATACGAAGAATGAGTACAACACATAGAAAAGAATCGTCTGCACTGTGCTGTGGAGGAGTTTCTAACGACACTTTGTTCAAACATATATATATATATATATATATATATATATATATATATATATATATATATATATATATATATATATATTGAATCTATTCATACTGGGCTCAGCGTCGCACTGTATACTGATGACTACGATATATTGGCGTCAGATGGATGATATATGAGATGATGGGATGATGAGATTAAAGGTTGTTTTATTAAGTGTTTTTTAGGATAGCGGGAAGGAGTCGATCGTTTATCCTGCTGTTAAGGAACCATCCAAGTATCAACCTGAACGACACAGAGGGAAACAACGAAAAATCCATCTCAGGATGACCATGGCGGGAATCGAACCCTGGTCTCCAATCAACTCGAAATTTTGCACACGTGTATATATTGAGGTATACATTTTCTATATTGTTGAAAAAATAAACTGATTGTTTATTCATGTTGATTTCACAGCTTCTTAATCCAAATCATGCTCTTAATGCTAATTATCTCTTCTCTAGTACACTCGAACTTGATGTTACCTATGAAGACGAACAGTCCCGGGTGCATTTGGAGCTTGTCCAGCAACACTCTGTGTGAGGCCTCCATGTTGTTATTCGTCCTGTGGACCTGCCCGTAGACGCTGAGGGTGGCCACACCGACTCCGTTTATCCAGGTATCCCTAATGTAGTTCGTCCATTCGGTGTAACCACCCTCAGCGTCCTGCTCGGCAAAGAAAGCTACCACTTCTTCCAGCCCTTCTGCGATCATCTCTGCTGGAAGAAGTGGTAGCGCCATCCCCATCCTGATTCCTTTTTTAAGGTTTTCATCGTTAATGGGTGTGAGCCTCAGTTTTTGAGCCTTAGTCCATAGAGCCTATGGAAAAAATGTTTTGTTTTATTATATATTTCAATATTACGAATATAAAGACCAAGAATATATTTTAAATAATCGTCACATATTGTTCACAGCTATGTTCAGAATCATGCGAACATCTACAGGATGTGTGATTCATAATGTAGAGCACATATAGAAACAGTTTCTTAAACATTGAGTCTGTAATTCTGAAAAACACAGAATGAAGCCTGTAATATAGGCCTAGGTCTACTTTCGCTTCATTTGCCCATTCATCGCCGTTCGTCGTTTCGACATGGATTGACTCACCTTGGCATAGTGGAACCAGCATCCCTTTAAATCGGATGTTGGGAACACTTCCCTCACGGCATTCTGGAGGCCCCTCTCAAAGTCAGACATGACTATGGGAGGGGCCTCCATTCCGCCAGGAACCAAATCGTTCTTGACATATTCCATTAATTGTGTGTAAGATGCTTCGGTCTTCCTATTCATTAGGGCGAATACCACTGGAAATGTCTGAAAATAACGCAGAGAATGAAGAAAATTAAAAAAATACCGTCAGCATTTCCATTTGTCATGATCGCTTGATGACAACCGAACTCTGTTAGTCATAACAAGTTGGAATAACATTGAATTACCAATTACAGATTGTTTGAACTTTGGACTGAAGATCAATGTTTGAAAACTATAGAAAAACTGATTAAATAAATATTCCATGAGCTCTGTAGCCCTATGTATCGATTTTCTTAGAATATTATATAAATCATTGTTGTCCTTAAGAACATACAGACAAAATATATATTGAAACTAATATTCGCTACTCATTTTCAAAATGTTGTTAAAACTGAAAAAAAATATATAAACGGGAATATAGGTTGTTTCCAACAACTATACTACACCAATCAAGGTGAGAAGTTATACTGAATGGCTAATTCTCCCTTCCTAATGTGTTCTCGTTTGATTTGTGGATATACATGACATAAAATGCCGACTTGTTAATGTTTGAGTGATATATAATCTTTTCTACGGTTATGCAATGAGACAATTGTGGGATAGAAAACAAAACGTTGACCACCGTTACGAAACTATTATTTGATCGTTCATCCACGTGAAATTTGAAAACAAAGAAGTGTTTTTGTTTATTCAGACAATATTCAGGTGAGAGGAGCAGTAATTCAAGCGCAAACTTGATTCAAAATGCAGGGGTGTCTGCCGGATTCATCGTACGAAGGGAAACAAGCTCACTGTGTCTTATTAATTGACTAGCCAATGGTGTCGCTTGAAACTTGTCAATCACCACTTCCAGACCTATAAGATCGTCAGAAAACGAGACCCCAATTCTCCCAACCTTAACTAATATAAGATGCATGAAATTGAAATCACAGTAAGGTTTAAATGGACAATGCCAAATGAACAAGAGGGGTAATATAGGCCAAACACGTGGATTTATTTTATAGGTCATGGATTATCAAACAAAAGATATGTATATATATATATATATATATATATATATATATATATATATATATATATATATATATATATATATGAAATATATAAACATATAGGCCTATATGCTATAAATTATGTTATACGAAGTTCTACGCTGCAGTTGAACGTATTTACTTGAATTGTGAAACTGTCATCGGGTGACAACTATACGTTTGGCGGACAAAAGAGGCGGGGAACACGATTGCCTTTGATTTGGTTTCCTTCTCACGATGAATCCATGATCCGAGTCGTTTGTTTTTGCTGATTCAGTAATGATGAAAATACATAAAACAACAGTTGTAACTTCTAAACCCGAAAAACTCAATCAACGCGATAATACGTTTTACATTGTTCGCCATATCTTCATCTTGAGATTGTATACTTACATACTGATCATATGCAGCATGATGTATGGATGCCTCGGTACCGTCTTGAAGGTGCCATCCGAAAACATTCTATCTGTGTTTCTCAACACTTCGAGCATGGCGTCAGTAGCAACAACTATGGTTGTACTGTCACCCAACCTCAGTGTAGTCCTATAGAATGTTTGAGGACCTTCCGTAGTTTGTACTCTGCCGTACCTTTGAAAGAAGTCTGGAGTTTCAAACAATGCCCCGAATTCATCCAAAGTTGCCGGCAAAACCGGTAACGTCCGCCGTCTCACTTTGTATAAAGTGGATTCGAAACTGCCAAATCCCACAGTTTCTGCTCCTGCTTGTTGGCTATAAAAGAGGACGAGGAAACATTATTAATAATCAGATGACCGCAAACATATGGAATCAAATCTAATCCGGTCTTTCCCTTTCTGTTTATTTTCGTTAGGCAAAGTAGATCGACATAAATATGTCACCCAGCATTGTTCATTATGCATAATATATGATTACCAAGAATACTTTTTACGATTTTTTCACAGTTGAAAAAAACGATGCCTTGGAAATGGCTGTACCATATAGTTGGAAGTTGAAACGTCTGTGAAGTAGTTTTTTTAATATCTATCTTAGTGAATAAATTTTAGTGTTTCGAGTACTATTGCAGATTAATTATAGGCCTACACACGAAAGGAGCACATGAAAGCTGGGAATTCGAACCGTTATAAAACGAGTCGCTTAACCGTGTTGAGTTATTCAAGTATATATATATATATATATATATGATAATTAAACTTCTTGGATACGATCCAATCTCGGGATATGTGGGACATTTTACACACATGTCCCACATATCCCGAGATTGGATCGTATCCAAGAAGTTTAATTATCACAATATTCCTCAAGCCTAGGTGAAGGTAGAAAAGGGTACACAAGGACCTGTGGCAACGTGTAATCGTTACACCTTGGGTGAATCTAAGCCCCCTTTATGGTTAGCCCCGGGAAGTGTTGAAACCACAAATTTGAAACCACTGAGTCCTGGGACACGAGGGACGCCCACTAGTCAGTAGGCGTCGCATCGAATTGATTATATCGGCAATAAATAAAATATGCATTTATATAACTTGATGAATAAGTACCCAACACTCTCCTCTTCCTCTTCCTCAACCAATACTAGTCAATATTAAATATATATCAATTGTATCAATTGATATAAGTTCTACTGATCGAATTAAGTAATTCGGCAATGAATCGAATTCCTGCATTTCTATCACTTGATGAATAGATACCCAACAATACAACTTCAATATTAAAATGCTTGTACAATCAATCAGATGAACATTGATCACAATTTTTGAGGAAGGGAGTTTTGTAACTATTGAGGAGTGGCAATTAAATAGTGAAGGTCTGATGAATATTTTGGACTTGGTTACAATTGGACTATCACTCACTGTCTTATTTTCTTCTCATTGAGAAAACGACGTAATTTTAAAGAAGTGAGATATTCAAGTATTTAAATTTTTAAATTTACCACCAATAGCGGGAATTTTATTCCCATGATAGGGGGTCGGTAGGTAGCGTACAAATGTTATTGAAGCTATATATCCACCTTGAGATCAAAACAATTACATCACGACCCTCCTGTTTTGTTAATTACCAGGCGCACTGATACGTCGAGCGGTTCCCGCAAGAGCTCAAATACACGCTTCGGTGGCACTGCTCCAAACAAACAGCATTAGGTACTAATTTTAACTAGGAAAATGCATTATGTTTTTCCGTGTCAATGGATAAGCTAATAAGAATGAAATTAAATCACTTCAAACGTTCAGTCAGCAAAGTTGAAAATTTGAATAGAGCTTTCCTTTTTCAATCATCATTCATTCTTAATAATTTCTGTAATAATAAAGAAGGCATTGTTTCAATAGTTCTTGATTAATTGATGACATTTGTTGCATCCATAGCCTTATTTGGGGAGCAATAATTCTGCATTAAGTTCCGATGTTATAGAAAAAAAAATGTTGCTTGGATTTAAATGTTTTAATAGCTTTGAGCGATGTATTAAAAACTTCATTATATATTTTTTTACATCAGAACGACCGATCCGAATTGAATGAAAGTTCGGAATAATGTGTATCATCATAATATTGGAATCTCATAAAAATCGGACCAGTCTGATCTAAGGTGGCGTGACCTAACTGCTAGGGATGGTTTATGATGGTTAGGGTTATCAAGCTCAGGTTAGTACCGACACGAAACTGACCTGCTTTAATATGCCCTGACCCAACTGCCTGGGTTAAGCTGTTATGATTAGGGTTATCAATGTCAGGCTAGGACCCACTCGGACCTGACCTGACCTGATCTAACGTAATGTAACCTAACTGCCTAGGTTGGGCTATCATGGTTAGGGTTATCAAGGTCAGGTTAGTACCGACTCTGATCTGACCCGAGCTCATCTACCGCGTTCCAACCTAACTGCCTGGGTGGGCTATCGTTGTTAGGGTTATCAAGGTCAGATAGGGATTGACACGGACCTGACATGACCTTGAGTTACCTGATGTATGTGGTCTAACCTAACTGCCTGGGTGGGCTATCGTTGTCAAGGTCAGATAGGGATTGACACGGACCTGACATGACCTTGAGTGACCTGATGTATGTGGTCTAACCTAACTGCCTGGGTTGAGCAATCATGGTTAGGTCATTCAAGTCAGGTGACTCTACAGTAGGGTACAGTCGAGGGGTGAACAAGTTTATTTTTAGAATACTTGATTATTTTGATTCTCGTTATGTTTTTTATTCTTGTGACATTTTTTGATTCGCGTCATTTTTTTCGATTCGATTTTTATTATTATTATTCGCTTGATTCTGTATAATTCGCGTGATTTCTTTGGTTCTCTTGATTGACACGAATGATCACATGGTCGAATAATTTGGTCACGAATGTCAAAATGTTTTCGAGCCACACTACTTCACTTCTGATTGTATTATAACATTCGATATAACTTTATGTTCGATTTTTTAATAGACTTTATTTTATGAACAAAAAATTGAAGACCTGAATTGAGCAGGCAGCCCCAGGCTTTTGCCTTGCCAGCTTGTGCCTAATTTCGAGACTGGCCCTGAATTCTGCGAAGGAATGGACCTAGACTTGCATAAGGCACAGATCTGCACAACAAAACAGTAAACATGATATGGTTATTCACTAGTGGTTGCAGTTCATGCTAGGCTTTGTATCAAAAGGGAAACGATCGATACAATTTAATCGAACTAGATGAAACAACAATACTTAACAAAGCCGCCCCGGTGGCCAAGTCAATTATCGCTAGCGGTAGTAACTGAAGTCACCGTTGGGCGTGGGTTCAAGACCCGGATAAGGCATGGGTTTTTGTAAACGTCCTTTCACCTATCATCACTTCATCATTTCATTATCATCCGCTCATTCGTACCCCCGTATAACCTAGCTGTTGATGGGGTCGTACACTACATCGTGATTCGAAGGTTGGACCATTAAGTATGCACTTCACTCTTTCACCGGTGAAATTCAAAACCGCCAGCCAAATGTCTAGTAAACATTTCCACCCGGTGGATGTGGGCATTGACTTTATAACGTAATAACTACAAACTCAATGATGTGGGCACTGCCTCGTGGATTTATTATTCAAAATTGAATGTAATATTTTAGAAATCAAATTTGAATCAGATTTAATATAGATAAATGTATATATGGATACATGTTTTGAATCGTGCATATAATTATATTTCTGTTTGACTGATTTAGGTCAATAAAAATACATTTATAAACATGAATCGTCGATTTTACTAATCTTTTCTAAGATAACCTGTCAGTTGCTATATCGACACGCAAGTCCTTGTCGTGAAATCCCTGACAAAATGCTAGTAGAGGTGCCGTGTAGAATCATGGCACCTCCACCCTGATGATTCATACACCCGATATTACTACATGTTGTTAGTCTTATTGCAGTATAGTACAAGAGAGAAATATTTTTCCATCAAACAAGGTATCCAATACAAGTTATTGCCTATCACTGAACTCCGAATTGTTTCTTGTATCTAATCTGTGAGTGGTGATAAGAAACTCAGCTATTTCGTATCATTTTCTCTTAGAAATAGTGAACCCATTTCTCAGAAAATGATTGATTATCGAATGATTGCCAAATGATTGATCTACTCTCACAATGAATACTTTTTTTTTTTTTTAATAACATCGAAACTTGATACAAAATCATTCTTCCCCTATTAAGGCTAAGGATGAGAGTAGGATCGTTTGGACGGGGCACCACAAGGGCGATCTAAC
>OU015463.1:1040682-1225682 GCA_907164805.1 Brachyptera putata
CGGATGAAGGTCATTTTATATGATCAAGGTGTGTAGAGTTTTCGATTATACTTTATATAGACATCTTGCTCATCACACAACGCACATTCTGCGTTTTCCTAGTAGTTTTAATGCAATGTTATTGATTTCATAACCAGTATGTTTCCTGCGGTGGCTAATTCAATATGTGCTACAACAGACAGCAGAAGATCCACAAATCAAATTCAGTGATGACTGGTCATAAAAACCTATTCAATTTATTTCTCGTTTCTATTTGTTATTTCAAGTTCAATACGCAGCCACTATTACATAATGTACAAATACACATCGCTTATGTATTGTGCTTATTTTGGGTTTATTGTTTCAATTCTATTTTTAGAAACTATGATGAATAAATAACGTGACAAATTCTAAATGATTATTGCGCACTTTATCACCGAAATAAGTTTTTTACAAACTGTCGTATTGTCTATAAACTTCTAAAATTTCATAGAGCCCACATCCTAGAATGACAGATTTCGAAACTTATTTAACCATCATATTATTACGTAATAAATACTGTGTGATGTGTCAGCCTATTGCAAAAATCAAACATATTGCATAATAGTCCTCATATCTATTTAGCATATGCTGATGAATATCTCGAATGGATTGAAATTATTAATGAAATGTTTGGTGACTTATTTATTATGAATGAACTCCAGCAATTCAATAAAATGTGTAAACGTTTGAACATCGGACGTAACATGTACAAATGAGTAGCTAGCTGACTCGGGAAAGAATTCCTAGGACTTCGTTGATAAGTCACATCGAAACTGGTAGTTTCTCAGAATTGTTCAGCTTGTGATTGGCCTAGGAGAGATTGCTGTGAGCGAGCTAGCGACCCCTCGACAAACTTGAAGTAGTGTGGAAGACTGCCACAGCAGCGCCCAAATCACGGATGAAAAGCGACACGCAAATTCGCCAAAATTAACGCTATGTTTTAAACATGTTTTGTGGGTTGTAGCATTTTTTTCAACGATTTTTATTTCAGGTGATCGCTTGTAAATTATTGGATCGAGGGTTCGCCTGAAGTTTTTTCATTATCTCCACCCGTTCTCTCGATAAATATGAAATACTGTAAAACTTTGAATATTTTTAGTTCCGTCAATATTACGAACATGGAATATTAAAAAATTCCGTAATCTTCTTCAAACAATTTCCGTTCCAATGACATATTGTTCATTGATATAGACTTGGTAGTTTTCTGTCAATGGCAATGTATAACTGTAAATGCGCGGCGACGAAAGACCGCGCGAGCTGTTATAGAGTCGGTTGATTTTTATTCTTCAAATAAAATTTTCGATTGTATTTTTTCACAGTGGATTTTCAGCAAATGCCCTCAGCAACGAAATTCATAGTATGCCATTCTGATTTTCAGATCATATAAAACGTTAGGTGTAATATAATCTAATGTACGGGTACCGTACCGTAGAATACATGAGATAATTTATACCCCTTGTATATTTCGTGTGTGATAATGAACTTGCCCAAGCGTCTTGCAGATTCTTATTAGAAAAATTCAAGACAAAACCCATAACGTCACACATCTGCATCCCCCAGCCTCCCACTGATTGGACTCACCCAGTTACCCTTAGACATTGTTTGGTCCTCAACACTTATTCGTGTCTTCGACCCTTCGCTGTTCATTGCAAGAAGAATTCCCGAGCAACTCAGACGTGTTATCAGTTGTGTTGTAAAGCAAGTCAAGAAAGTCATACAGAAAACTATACATTTTTCCGAAGAGGAAAGGATAAAGAGGTAAGACTCAACTGATACTTGATAGATATTATGTTTAATAATACACATACGTACGAAACAATTGAAATGATTTGCATTTCATTATAACAATGGTGGAGCAGTCCCTGGGTAACCATGCTCAGTCCGACTGTTATCTATTATTATCGACGGTTCAACGTTATACTGAATATCAGCTTCATTGTGATAACTTGCTTTCCTCTTTTCGCTTCTTAAAATTGTTCAATTAATTATTGTTATCAATAATATTATTTCATTTTTATTAGGACCAGTTATTAATATTATTATTATTATTATTATTATTATTATTATTGCAATACCTCATTAATGGATCATGATGTCCGTTTCATTTTTTGATTGGTGCAGCCGGCGGGCGGTACATGCACGGTGCGTATAAGATAGAGATTCATCTTCACTATTCCTCTCATCTCATACGTAATTTTATGCATGCTCTCTAATTGATATGAAATTCTATTTTGGTGAATTCAAACAGTTGTAAGATAATACGTGAATACATTTCATTACATTCATTCAAGTATTATCTTAAAACTATTAGAATTTGAAAACTATACCAAATTGTTAACTTCATACCTGTATTATATTGATTGTAAGAATAAAATGAATAATAAATAAGGAAAAAAATAAAAAATTAAATAATAAAAATAATTCACCAAAATAGAATTTCATATCAATTAGAGAGCATGCATAAAATTATCTTGGAGTTGATATACTTCTTTATTCAATTACACTGGTTCGTTAACATATGAAAAGAGTAAAGATGGATTTCTCTATTTGCATAAGGACCGTGCATGCACCCCCTTGAACCCCCAATATTTTTTCTTAAGTGGGCCTACAATTATTGGTTTGACTCCCGAAATTATTATCAGTTAGTTGTTTGAACATTCCGTAAGTACCTTGTTAAAAACGTATACACTAGATGCTACTGTCTTACTGAACCGCCATCGTAGAATACTCTATTGATCTGCACACTGCCGGCCACCGCCGCAGTATTTTAATTTTGTTTCATAAATGGGTCGAACTTGGATACATTACCAAAATCTTGCATTACTCAACACAAACTTTTGCACAGACCCATTTAAGGCTATAAGAATTTTAAATTAAGCTCAAAAAACTGAAAGTTAGATCTCGCTCGATTAGGTTAGAGCCCGTTGATTTCACAGGCGTGGATATCGAACCCTGACCGCCAGATCAGTAGCCAGACGCATTACCACCGAGGTAATCGAACACTTCGAACTACGGCTGGTTATAAGAATAATCGATAATCGATGATAAATATGGCAGTGGCCGGTCGAAAAAATTATATTATTGCGCCGGGTGGCCGGCTGGGTAGACACTACGTTCATTTAATTATTGATCAGGTCAGAAGGAAAATGCTATACAAATAGATTCTAATGCATTTGACCTAATTTTGGAAAATGGTTCACCTACGGTATATGATTCATATTTTTGAAATGCTCTGTTTGCCGCTAGAAACCAGCAGTAGGCCTAATACAGATTGAATTTGATTTTTCTAACAGACTAATGGATCACTTCCTGATATGCCACCAAAAACTCGACTGAAATATCCCGAATTTAAACGTTCTAGAATGTACTAGTGTAAAGTAGGCGAATGCAGATCTTCTTGCAAGTCTATGATAGCATATGTATCTCACTGCCAAGCAATCCATGCTACTGGCCCTAAGTCCATCTTTCACTGTGGTGTACACAAGTGCTCCCGGAAGTTTAGCGAGTATAGCTCATTTGCAACACACATCAATAGAAACCATACAACCGGAAAAGTAACCACACATGTCGATTCAGACACCGTCGAAAATCAATCAACAAATCATCAGTGCGCTATTTGCTTAACCCGATTCAGTTCGGTGCACAGCCCCCAAATTCACCTCAGGTGTCACTTTGATGGCTCTACAACCATATCTTGCCCTCATCCGAGTTGTGACAGAGCGTACGTTAATGTCTCGTCTTATGGTGCACATTTAAGTAAAAAACACAACACAGAATCCATGGAAACCATACATCATCTATGTGACAATTACTATTCAATAGATGATGATGACGGACTACCTACGACAGGTAATACAAATGAGCCTGATATCAACGAACCTTCAACAAGTCACAATGCTCTTAATACATTCAGCAACAATGACACGACTCCACTAATTAAAAATCTTGCTCTGTTTTACCTGACACTAAATACCAAAAATAATGTTGCGGAACGCACAGCTCAGAAAGTGTATAATCAATACTCTGCCTTAATGATACTCACGACGAATGTTATCATACAAGACGTGAAGGAAAAACTGAAAAAGTTTGTAGATGTGGACCAGGTTACACAAATTATACAGGACGTGTTACAAGAACGAATCATAGAAGTGCATGGACCTGAGGGACCACTTAATACGATACACAAAAGAAGAGAGTATGTCGAAGAAAAATTCAACTTTGTTCGGCCAATTGGAATACGCCTTGGGAGGAACCAGTATGATAAAAAGTGTCATTTCTATTACGTGCCATTACTAAGTTCACTTGAGGCTCTTCTCAAAGATAAAACTGTTTTCGAGCAGTTCTTGACTAGGTCCAATTCTTCGAGTAATGACAGTCGGATAGAAGAAGACAATCGGAGAATTGACGATATTCACGACGGCTCAGTGATGAAGAACCACCCCTTATTTTCTGACGATGCAGATTCAATTCAACTTATAATATATTAGGATGAGTTTGTATCAGCAAATCCTCTAGGTGCAAGTAAAAAGAATCTAAAGATGTTGGGGGTATACTACACTTTAGGTAACCTTCGTGCATGGAATAGGTCGAAAGTTGATCAAATGCAGTTGTTACTTATCTGCAAATCTGAGGCCTTGAAGTTCTTTACTGCCGAAAAAGTATTCCAGCCAATCGTAGCCGATTTGATAACACTGAGAACGATTGAAATCGAAGTAAACGGTAAGAGAGTGAAAGGTTCGGTAGCGTTTGTTGTTGGAGACAATTTAGGAAATCATTATATCGGTGGGTTTGTCGAAAACTTCAGTAGGTCTACTTTCTCCTGCCAATATTGCCTGATTGATAGAAAAGATTTCAATGATGGGCAGTTTAATGGAGAGCCACGAACAAAAGAGAATTACAGTAGAGATGTATTGAAAATACAACAAGAAAGAGCGAAAAAAAGGTGGCCAGAAACTCAGGGAAGCTGCCGTGGAGTCGAACACAATTCTATCTTCAACAACATCCCCGATTTCCACGTTATCGATGGAATGCCTCCTTGCCTCGGTCATGACATCTTTGAAGGTATCGCACAATTCGACATTCCTTTAGCACTGTCACACTTTGAGAGGATAGGCTGGTTCACTCGTCAAGACCGAGGGGTTAACAACTAAAAAAATCAGGTGTACACTTGAAAAAAAAATCACGGAAAATAAAAAAAATCAAGAAAAATCAAAAAAATCGAGAGAAATCGAAAAAATCACGGAAAATCAAAAAAATCAAGAAAAATCAAGAAAAATCGAGAAAAATCAAGAAAAATCATAAAAATCAAAAAAATCACGGAAAATCAAAAAAATCGAGAGAAATCATAAAAATCACGAAAAAACAAAAAAATCAAGAAAAACCAAAAAAATCGAGAAAAATCAAAAAAAAAAAAAGAAAAATCATAAAAATGAAGAAAATCAAAAAAATCAAAAGAGATAAAAAAAAACAAGAAGAATAAAAAAAATCAAGAAAAATCAAAAAAATCGAGAAAAATCACGAAAAATCAGAAAAAATTGAGAGAAAACAAAAAAATCTAGAGAAATCAGAAATTCAAATGATCAAAAAATCAAGAAAAAATAAAAAAATCACCAAAAATCAAAAAAATCACAGAAAATCCGAGAAATCAACAAAAATCACGGAAATTCAAAAAATCAAATAGAATCAGAAAAATCACGAAAAATCGAAGAAAATAAAAAAATCAAGAAAAATCAGAAAGAATTGCAAAAAAATCAAAAAATCACGAAAAATCAAAAAAATCACGAAAAATCAAAAAAATCAAATAGAATCACAAAAATCAAAAGAATCAAGAAAAATCAGGAAAAATCACAAAAATCACAAAAAGATCAAAAAAAATCGAAAAAATCATAAAAAATCGAAAAAATCAAAAAATCACAAAAATCGAGAAAAATGAAAAGAATAAAAAAAATCAAAAATCAGGTGTACACTAAAATGTCAAGTTGTTAACCCCTCGGTCAAGACCTAAACTACCAGATTGCCAACTTTGACTACAGAGGAATTGGCTCGAATGACAAACCACCGCCCGTCTCGGACGGCGAAAAACTAGGTGGCCACGCCGTACAGACTTGGACCCTTATCCGAATTCTCCCACTTCTCATAGGGAAGAATGTGAAGGACCCTGAAGATTCAGTCTGGAAGATGTTGCTGACGCTGATCCGAATAGTTCAGATCATCTGTTCACCTTCGGTTAACACTGAACTAGTTGCTCATCTGAAAAGTTCAGTCGAGGAGTACCTTGAGCTACGATCAGCCAACTTTTCTTCAAAGCCGTTGCGGCCAAAACACCACTACTTAATTCACTATCCAAAAATGATAAGGCTCTACGGACCAATAATGCGAGTATGGACAATGCGTTTCGAGTCGAAACATAAGTTTTTTAAAGATGTTTTACGCACAATCAAAAACACAAAAAACGTGACATTGTCGATGGCGATGAAACACCAGTACTTTCAAGCGTCTTATTCGGTAAATGGTATTTTTCCTAAAGAGATCCTCATGGAGAAAGAAACAGGTTACAACCCCTACATCTGTAAAGACGAGATTAATGATGCAATTAAGGACAATTCTGCATTAATCATCACAGAAGATGTCATGATTGGAAGTCAGTGTATTTTCCATGGCACTAAGTACAGCGCATCCCAAATTGTAATACTAAAATCATACTTGACGCTGAAAGTCCTGAAAATTGTATCAATCCTTAAAGATGCAAACGACGTAATACACTTTGTTGGCTTGTATGGCACATGTGAATTGATGGACGATTTACAAGTGTATGAAGTAATGATGACCAAACGTTTCATTTGCCATCCTATAACAGACTTACAAGATTACCAGCCGTACGCAGTCTACGATAGCCTGGGATACCCAGCTATCGTTCTGAAACATCTCACTAGTTAAAATGGTAACTAACCACTGAACGTACGAGTGTATCGACTAACTACAACGAGTAGTTTGCTTGAGTTGTGGTCCCAGCTGTCATAACATTAATATATAGACGTACTCATTAATTTAATATCACATTTCTACGCTCAGTAAACTGCCGGTGTAATACTCTTTCCAAAAATGAGATTGGATGAATAGATCATTCCTGTTTTCTGATCTAGATGGAAGAACTTAGAGATTTTCTGCAAGCTTCTATAGCAGGATCATATGACATCGAAAAGGTCATGGACGCGATGGATCATCATGGCGTGACGAATACGGAAGATCTGGAAACAATCAATGTCGAGCGAGATATGCCGGGCATACTAAAAACGTTGCAATATCGTCGTCTGGAAAGAGCAGTTTTATTGTACCTGGAGAATAAAAACGGTACAGCGAAAGTGCATGACAGTGCACTGCTGAATGTATCTATGATGCCTACACCAACTTTGATTTCTCCAGATAGAATTGCTCCGTCGCCCACATCACGAAATCAATACTCGACCCTCGCCAACTTCTCCATTCCATACGAGAAGTTTGCGGCCACACTTAAAAAGAAAATTAATGCGAAAGAAATTCCATCCAAGAGTCAGCAGTTTGACATGATTCGATTAATATGCGACGAGGTTTGGGCTATAAATAAATACCCAGGAAAAACATTCATGGATACAATTGCTCAGGAGCTGGTGAAGAAGCATCCAGAAAGCTTTAAGGAGGAATACTGTGATGGGCAAGCCCTTGGTAGGGGTTACACGGACATGGCCAGACGACTAAATTCAAGAATGAGGGCGATCAACAGGAAGAAATGTGGAAATTTGTTTCCCGAAGAGGATGTTGACGGCGACTTGGCAGGAAAAAGACGGTCAACCATCACTAAAAAAGATAGGTATGGGTGTGTTAATTTCTTACCACACACACCTAAAAGTGGGGACTCAGACTCCACTCTGAAAGAAAAGAAAAGATGGCTGGCCAATGAGTTCACACAAATTGATAGCGAAAGAGATCATGCCAAAATAAAGCAAAACATGAGTGACACATTCATATTGCAACGAAGGCTAATTGCAGAAAAACCGCCTATCAACACAATTCGTGAACAATGGCCGTTCCTGTTTGAGGTGAGTAGATGTGCACATTGTCACCTGCCAAGCCGCCTACCTGGTGTGATGCCCTCGCCGCTAACTCCGCTGACCACGAGACTCCAATTTTTTAAATAAAATATAATGAAAAACGACTTCCTATCGGAAAGATTTTAGAAAAAAGGAAGGTCGGAAGAATCTAACAAATTAGGTTTTTGGGAATTTACTGGATAAAATACCGAGTCGAAATCAAATCAAATTTTACATCCCCAATGTACTATAGGATGAAACAAATACAAACCAGATATGAATTACGTCAAAAATTATCAAAAATAAACTTCGGAAATTTAATTGCTCATCCAATCCGTCGATTGATTGACCAATTAATTAATAAAGTGAATACCAATTATTAATATTGCTACATCAAATTTAGTTTCTCTCTCTAAATTCCTGTGACGTAACCGTCAACAGATTCCACGTTATTTTAACAATGAACAAAAATCAAACAAACCATATAGGCCTTTAACAGAAATAAATTGTTGTTGGTACCGTGTGACAATCGTAGTTAGTGCCTTTGCCTCGCTTTTGTTCTTGTTTCTCTTTTCTTATTTCTTTTCCTTTGTCCGCTTCATTGCTGCGTGTCGAAGATGGTCTCGCGAATGGTAGCTTCCCCAACACGTCCGTATTCCTTGACAGTACAGCGTGATCTGTTGTTGTCTTCTTTCTTCTTGTTTTTCACACATCATCAGAACATCTCGAAGCTACGGTCGTCAAGCATTGACCGGTCGGAGTTTCGATTAATAATTCTTCTAGAACTATTTGAACTGAGGCGTAAATGGTTGGGCAATTAACATTGGTCATCACAATAACAAATTGTGACATAGGCCTACATACTTCGTATTTACAATTTACATCTTCGTATTAAACATTCTGGTCAAATAACACAGAGAAACCAATATTGAAATTTAACATGTAAAAAAAATATGAATGTATTAAAATCAAAATTTAACCTGAAAATAATACCAAAAAATACCGAGAATAGACAGCTAGATAAACCCACACGTCACAACATTATACATTATTATACATGTTATCAAGAATCATTGTCCAACCATTTAGGCCCTACTAGGTAATATTTACAGAATATTTTCAAAAATGCAAATTCTAATTTATCAATCTTCACCATTTTAGATAGAAAATAAGAGATTTTCCAGATAAGTTTGATACCTCTTACATAATGAATTATGGAACTTTCTCCATTGTTATATTATCTTGTCCACTCTCTCATTTGAGGGGCGGAGGAGTTATATTGTTAGAACAATGTTATAATGCCATATTATTATAAAGAATATTGTTATTGAGAGAAATTTGTTCAAAACATATTGGGCTGCAATATTATATTGGATAAGAGCCCCAAGTTCGAAATTAGAGAATGAAATATAAAACCGTAAAATATAAAACTGCCCTATTGGAAATGAGTTTTTTTCAAATTAATCACTTTTTGTTCCATACTAGTAGAATAAATTATTGATCTGTTAGTTATTCCCCTAGACACACTGATGATAATTATTGTCAAGTGTGCTGTGTTGTAATTGTGTATACAATTCTTATTTTTCTCGATTGACTGTTGCAGAAAGAGTACCTGTGTGATCACTTTGAAGAACTGATGGACTTCAAGCTCTTTGACAGAGCTGACAGACTGAGCAAGGAATATATTCCCATCGTTGTGCGTTACCTGAACGCCAAAGTTGGCATAGTTGCCAATCTCCGAGAGCCCGAACTTACGAAGAGGCTCCGAAAAGACCTCATACAACTGGAGAGCAGGAAACTCGAGAATCACCAGGATACATTCGTCAACGTTATATGCATCCCTGCTGTTCAGTTTAAAGAGAATCACAATGTGATATTTGTTTCCCAAAAGGTATGTAATGGTGGCCAATGTATTTGTTAAACTTGCAATATCGATTGTAATAGTGATTATTATTGTATTTTTGTGATAATGTCTGGAACAAAAATTGGTGCAACATGAATGATGTTTGCGAATGCATTGCCTGATGGGAGCTACTCCCAGCGTGTCTTCAGTTTCTATGCTGGAGCGCTAACTGTTTTGGGTCCTGAAAAAGAGCCAGAAAGACGGTCAATGACAATTTTACATTACATACTGAATTTCAACTTTCAGAATCAACTGAGCATCACTGAGCAGTAAACTTAATTTTCAATTAATAATTCATTAATGAATTCAAAAACATTACTTTCATCACGATGCATTTGAATTGACTTGCATTGAGAGCGACGCGCTACAAGCGTTGAGCGCGTTACCAATCAGGTCTCGTATTTCGCATTTTTGCCTCGTAGAGACTTCAAATTGGTTCAAATTTTGACGCGTCACACATTAGCTGCCGCCATCTAGGCTGCTGCTATCAATCCTTCATTGCTTGCTTAGACCGAACGTACAACAGTAAAAGGTGGATAGACATAACCTCAAAATCAAACAAACGTGAGAATGAGTAAAGCCTTTTGGTCTTTGAACTACGTAAAGCTTTTAAACATTGAATGACTGTAGTCATCTATTGAGGAACTAAGCCAAGGGACCAAGATTGTCTAGCACTTTGAACTTATATTCACAATCATGAATATACTCATATAACTTGATAGGCATCCATTTTTCTGCTCACCTTCGACGTGCACGAGTCAATAAATGCAACTGCTCGCGTGCCGTATCAAAAGCGTCGCGATGCGAGTCAGTAAATGCACCTTAAATTGTTCGATTAAGAGGAGTCCAAAATCCTCTAGATGCTCATCTGATTTCTCTGTTTTCAATATATTCATATAATATATATATATATATATATATATATATATATATATATATATATATATATATATATATATATATATATATATATATATATATATATATATATATATATATATATATATATATATATATACAACTTCATATTATTCTTATTGCCCGATTGTTTCAAGAGTGTATAATAACGTGAGATCAATAATATACTATTGAGAAGTATAAAAAATTGAGGAAGCGTAAGTTGTGATAACGGGTTCAACACCTCAACAACGCTTCTGTCATGAGCTATAAATGCTGCACAATATATTGGTAACGTATAGGTCAATGCGATGAGGTCAATGCTCATTTTAAACTGTTCTAGTTCTCAAATGAAACATTCAAGCTTTTCATAAGAAGTTGGTCTGACTTTGTACTGAAACATAATATGTTGATATCTTGTTCCAGGAAACAATAAGTCAAGTTGATATTGAGGCGATGTCTGGTTTACCGGTCCCCCCCTCACATCATAATCAAGGGAGACGATATTCAAACTCTCGGCGTGCGGTGCCATTCAGTTGTTGAAAACAACTGTCTAGACGGTGACGTGTCTGCCTACGAGGCGTTCATCCTAAGTTTCGCGATGTACTATGTCTTCGCAATTCAGTATCCCCCTGCACTGGCATCCTTGCTCGAATTTACTCAAAGGTGAGTCACGATATAAATAACTATACCTGTTACATTTCGATATATGCCATACTGATTTTAAAATTCAGTAAGAGATCATTATGACTTGGTTGAAGGGAGGCAGGCCCTATAGGCCCATTCACAATGTGACGCTAACCTACACTTATAAGTGGTACTAGTTGAGTCAAGTAGCTATCGTAATATTTGAAGTCTCTATTCACAATAGACCAGCAAGGATTCCTCATACGTGAAAATCAACCAATCACGATTCAAGTAGAGAACTAACAAAATGGCTACCAATGTTCGTTCTGTTGTCGGTTTCTCCAGTTCCCGCGCCCTTTTTCGTGGTCGTTCGATCCGGCTTCCTGATTAGTTGCTTCTCACGTTGACTTGTAACGCGAAAGCTTGGACCTTAGTAGCTTACAGGTCGACGGCTTACGATAATACGCTAGCGACATGCATTGTGGGTAGGCAAATGACTTTCCCTACGTCAAACATTTTATAAGTTAACGCTTACGTTAAAAGTTGAGATTAGCATTGCATTGTGAATGGGTCTTGAACATAATTTACATTTACAAGATTTTTTAAATTGCTGATTTCTGAGGAGTTGAATTTACTTGAGCTCACATGTAGGCCTACAAATATATACTGTTATAATCATTCTTTCATCTATTGGAGAGATTTGTCAGGCAGTCAGATGAATAACAGTTTCACGCACAGCATTATTTAGGTTCACGCACTATTTACCACAGCATTATCCATTATTAATCCATTATTAAAATCATCCGGTCCCGGCCATAATGTTCAGCAAAAAATCATTCTTTAACATATTTTTAAAGAAGACTGGGGTGGAAATCAAGATGTGTTTTCCTAGCTCAGTAGAATTACGCCTTACCTTTGAGACACAGACGCTCAAATATTCCAAAGACCTGCCGGGTCTTCGCTTTGGGATAAGGCATGGGCAAATACCTTACTATTATAATACGGGAAGCTCCAATAACTCTCAGTGTCAATGAACTGCTACAAGAATTTCATAGCGCCCTAGCAGCAAGGAATGGCTTTTCCTTGCTAAGCTCCGCCCACTTTGATGTTGCGACAGAATTTTGACAAAAATCACTCGCGTGTTTTTTATTACGTTTAGTCCTGTCTGCTAGGGGCGCTGTGGAATATTGTCACATGCCTGAACGTCAGCCTTCCGTTATTGATAGTAGGCCCAGTATGGCATTTGGCAAGGGTTTGTGTAAACATCCTTTCACATATCACCACTTTTTAGTTGAATGTAGCAAGCTCCTGTTTACCCTCAAATAACCTTACTCTTGATGGGGTCATGAAGTAGGCCTATAAAATAAAGGCAGACCTTTCTACCACGGACCAGTGGCGTCTATAATGACTTCTACGAACCACTCCCCCGTATAAAACAAGGCCAAGGATCGACTTCATGATGTTATTTCAAACGTTTGAGGATAAAAAAATTACTGACTTGTAACCTCTAGCTAAAAGAATTTAGGTACAAAATGGGATGGGAGTACTTCGTACCAGACCCATGGTGTTATAGTGGCTTACACGTGCCACACCCCCTGCCGGTACTACTTTTTTGTTTCTTCAAATATTATATAAAAACTTTTAGCAATAGGTTATGGGTCAGTAATTTTTTGTTATCCTCGAACGTTTGAACTAGACCTATCAGCATAAAGTAGATCCTTCTTAAGTCTTGTTTAATATGGGCGAGTGGTACGTAGAAGCCACTATAGATGCTTCTGGTAGGAAGGTAACCTGCCTCATTTAATATCTAAAGAAACAAAAAAGGTGGTAAAATTTTAGAGCAAGATTTTGAGTAAAAAAGGAGCCTAGGGCCCACACATTATGATACATGCATTGACCTAATCATTGACCCTATTATTAAGCAATGCAAAAATATAAACAGTCCTAGCCCTAGAATCTAAGCTAGAGGCCTAGAACATAGAAACAATCTCAATGCTACAGGCATTTGTGTTGTCTTGTAGTAGGCCCTAGCCTCTGGCTACAAATTACAATTGTATGATTATTGTAGGCCTAAGCCTACACCAGGCCTAGCCTACTGAAATTTGAACTCTTCAACTCAAGCATATATTGAGAACAATTAGGCTATGACCTTACATGAAATCTTTGTCCTACCCCAATAAGCCAACAATAAGCCTGGACCTACCAATAAGCTTTGTAACGTAGTAGCTGACATTCTGACAGTGAGTGAGATTTTTAACATAAAGTTTCTCACCTATGGAAGGCTATGCCTACACCATCTCAGTCAGCTGTTTTTTTTCAGTATAGATGGCTGTGAATTCAAATGCTCTGCGCCAAAGTTTTCATCATTTAGATGCTCATAAAATCAAATCAAAATCATTCATAAAATCATTTAAATAATTCAAATCAACATGTTTTGCGCTGAGGTGACCATAAATTAGTTCATCTTCGGAAGACTTGGAAACTATAGTCGTACTTGAGCCCAAACTTGGACTGCTGCTAAAGTTAGAACCAAAATCATGAAGATTATTTTTTAAAAAAATTGGCCCCAACTCAGCAAAATGATCCAAACTTGAAATGTTCCAAAGATGTCCTCTGTGAATCCGGGCCTATAAAATACGCCCAATACTTCACTACGCCAATGTCATTTCTAGGTTTAGTTCTATTTCTATTTTCTCTCCCCCTATACCTAACATTTTCATAACATATTAAACTTACCGTAATACTTAACGTATTATACGTACTATGAATCTGTATTATTACCAACCTCTTTTAACATTTCCATTATTTTCAATTATTTCAATTTCAACTTTTGTAACCATCATTTGAACAAGATATTATTATTTTTTATCCCATTATTATTTTTATCAGAGCTGAGGTAAACAAAGATATAATCATTATTTCTACTGGTTTAAAAAAAATGGTTTGTGTGGAAGATCATCTTTTGTGTGAACCCCGCCTAATTGTAACATTATTAATTGTCTATCATAATAATAATAATAATAATAATAATAATAATATACTTTATTATCTGAGACTACATGATGCAGCATGATAAACGTCAGGAACTAGTTACAATATTTAGTATTACAATTAATAGATGCTCATACACTTAGATATTCGTCAGTCGAGTAGAATGTATTCTTCAAGAGGAATGTCTTGACCCTTGACTTAAATAAATTAACATTCAAAATCAGCTTGATGTCCCTTGGTAAGTTATTATATAAAATTGAAATAGAATAGTGAGGTCCTTTCGCATATAACATCAGTCTGTGCCTCTCAAGATGTAAATCATTGCGTCTCCTAGTGGCATGATCATGAATCTGGTTGTTACATTTAAAAAGTTCAACATGCTCTTTAACAAATAAGGCTGATTTGAGGATAACAATACATGGTAGTGTCACGGGGCCGCTGGGCGGATCCGATAAAAATATAATAATTAATAAAAAAAAAGAAAAATAATTTGTTTGATAGGTTTATAGGATAGGCATGTGGACTTGACTCTAACGCCAACTAGTCGCTATCAGATTCGGGAAGGGGGTCTCGGGTCTTCACACACACTTACCAAGTCGGATTTAAATCTTTATATAATTGTAGTTTTATTAGTTGTTGGTCATAGATCATACAGCATATATATATATGTATATAAATTTAACTTATAGGTAGCACACAGATGTTCTTCTTGGGAGCAAGAGAAAATGAGACGTTTAAATTATGTATCGAAGGGGGGGGGGGGTGTGAAACAGATGAGTTCTGAGATATTTAATCTCGAAGGATGAAAAAGAAATAGCCCTGAGATATTTAATCTCGAAGGGTGAAGAGAAGAGCCCTGAGATATGTAATCTCGAAGGGTGATGAAGAGAGCCCTGAGATATGTAATCTCGAAGGGTGAAGATGAGAAGAGCCCTGAGATATTTAATCTCGAAGGGTGAAGATGAGAGCCCTGAGATATGTAATCTCGAAGGGTGAAGAGAGAGAGAGCTATTGAAGGTGGATAACTTCTGTCTTTTTACTGAAAAAACAGCTCCTTTTATACCAATTTTGTCAGGGGTGGTGGTGGGGGTGATGTTCAGGGATTGGCTAGAAAGGGTGGTCAGGGTTTGAAGTGGGGGTAGAAAGTAGGTCAGATGCTGAGTTTAAAAAAAAGGGTGGCAGTTTGAAGAAACATCATAAAGTGTGTTGCAAAAGAAATTATGAAGTTAAACATGTAATTTCTCAATAAAGTAAATAATAAAAGTTTAATAGTTATATGTTCAGATGTGACATGTACAAGTAATAATATTTATGGAATAATATATTATGGAATCATCTGATTGAAAGATGTATAGATAATTATGTCGAATCGTGACATTTACAAGTAATAATATTCATGAAATAATAATGATCATCTGATTGAAAGATGTAGATAATTATGTCAAATCATGACATATACAAGTAATAATATTTATGAAATAATAATAATCATCTGATTGAGAGATGTAGATAATTATGTCAAATCATGACATATACAAGTAATAATATTTATGAAATAATAATAATCATCTGATTGAGAGATGTAGATAATTATGTCGAATCGTGACATATACAAGTAATAATATTTATGAAATAATAATAATCATAATTATGTGAGTAGATATTTGTAGGTCGCACCGCGACAGTGCTCCCTGCTACCAAAGTTTGGACAGGGTTCCCAAACGGAACGCTGCCAAATGTTAAAGTATGAATAAGTTCATAATCAAATATAATAGACACTTTATGACAATGAAGTGTTCTATGAAAATATATACGTCACTTTGTGGTTGTGGACATTGTTTATTGTTTGATGTTAATGTTTTTGTGTATCGCACCATTGAGGGGGGAGGGGGGGTTGAATATTGTAGATATGACGGTTTGTTTAACAAAAAATTCACGGGATTTATTTCATTGTTGATGTTAATTTGCAAGGGTGGAATCACATAGTGTTGAACTGAATTTATTGTGGTCCGGTCTGTTCGCACGGTTTCTGGGTACTTGCTTGACACCACGTCGCTGAATCGGCCGCACTGTGATGAGATCTTTCGTCCATGACGTAGTTTGTGTTATGCTACGTCCTTGTTGGTGAAGTCTCGTGTCAGTGAAAGTGACGGCCGAACAGGTTGAGTGACGTTTATGGTTCTTTGGGCTTTTTCCCCAGTTACCGGCTGCGAGACCTGGAATCACACAAAAAGACAGAGCAGTAAAATGTGACTAAAGAAATTGAAAGTTAAATTGATGATTAAATTGATAAGGTTAATTGATAGGGTTAACACTTAATAAGTTGGAAGTTAAAGTCTAGGGTTGAAGTTAAGAGTGATTTTTGTTTACAACTTGTCATATCTACCATAAAAAAAAAGGTAGTAATGATTATATTGGGAAAAAGAGAAAATAATGTAAATAAAGTGTTTGATTGCGTTTAGATCGGAAGGATATTGATTATGAAAATTTAGAAATGTGAAAAGATAAGAATGTTATAAATTTTGTTGTTGTTGAAAATTACTTAACTTAAATTTGGATAGCGGCCGTAAATCAGTGAGTAGCGGTGCGTTAGGCGGCTGTTGGTTCTCCTCAGCTGGACCTCCATTGGCGATCGGATTGGCTGGTTGCTGCTTAATCTGGTCTGAGTTATTTTTTTGATCTGGTGGTGCAAGTTTTGTAACTCAGACCAGATGTCGGCGTGATTGGCTGATACGGCTGATGTAGGTCTGGACTGAGTTGTAACTTTGGTGTATTTTAGATAATCTGCTGTGTAGTATTTCGTGTGGTAATTCAGGGGGATTTCTTCTTGTATGTTAAGCGGGCTCCTGGGAAATTTTGGTTTTTTGGCGGCTGGTGTAGGGGGTGTAGGTTGTTCTCTTCTTTTTTCTAGTTGGCTTATAAACTGTTCAATATTTATTTTTGATGTGGGCGCCGTGATGTCTGGGAGGCGCGTGCACAAAGGTTGGGGGTGTCGTTTGACCAACACCCCGCAAACGTGGCACGATTTGCGGCCTCTTGCCATTTTTTTCTTCTTCTTGTAGGTCTTGATGTTTCTTCTTGGAGAAGTGAGGCTGGACTGATTTTGTTTTCAACTCTTCCTGATTTTGGCCGTGGTTGAATAGGTAGTTGTGGGGGGGGGGGGGGGGGGAATTTTTTTTTTTTTTTTTTTTTTTTTTTTTTGGATTGTATGTTTTTTTTGTTTTTTTTGAGGATTGGTATAGGGTGTATGGTGAACTTTGAGAAAGGGTTGACAGAGAAAAAAGGGTGGTGGGTGAAGATGTGACAGTAATTGGGTGTGCATTGTTACTGGTAGCTTACTGCCTTGTTAGGTATTGTTTGGGTATGGGAAGTTGAGATATGGGTATACTTTGTCTAATTAAGGTGGAATGTTTCAAGTCTGCAGTCTTTATTGTATGAGCATCCTTTTATGTGAATTTTATATATACATTCCTATTTTTGAGTAATGAAATGTGTTGGAGTGATTTGTGGGGTAATTTAGAGTCTGAGTATGATAGTAACATTGTCGCTATTATTTTTGTTACCTATAGGCTCATATATATAGGCCTATATAAATTTAAATGAAATTATTATTCATTTTGTGTGTAGTCATCAGTGGTTTTGAAGTTGGGAGAAAAAAAAAAATCCATAAATAATTGAATATAAATTATTTCTACTTTTTATATATTATTGATATCGAAGTGTTATGGTTGTAATATTTTTAATAGCCAATAGGTAGTTTTGGGTAAACTGAGGCTTGTTTACGTGGTTCGGTCTCTTGTACTTCCTTAATTGCTAGTACTGTGTTTTGCATGGGACAATAAGATGTACTAGCGTGGGGTAGTGACGTTGGTCGGAAACTTGGTGGTGATGGAAAAAATGTCATCTGTTGGTCTGGTTGTGGTGTTGGGTTATTGTTTCGCCCACATTTTTTTACTAATGAAAATAAATATTTTCGGAACAATATTATGAGTATGAATACAATTATGAGAAAGAGGGAATATGATAAGTGTATATATGTGTTAGTTGGTAGGTCATACCAGAGGGGCTTTTGTAGGAGTTGAAGTTCCTTTTTCCATTTGGCTATTGGAACTTGAGTGGGGTGTGACGTAGTAGAGAGTGATAAGCTATCAATTATTTTTAAAATCTCACTGGGCGTGCCGAAGGTGTTGTTCATATCGCTTTGTGAATTATTTAATGTGAGATGATATAAATCGGGGATTTTTGGAATACGTAGTCCCATTTTATCAATGTGCGAAATTGTCTGTGATGCATGGGATAATAATACAAAAGTGTCTCCCATCGCACGGCAATTAGCGGGAATATTCAACAGGCCATTTCCAGTTATTGTAGTCACTTGGGAGCTCAGTTCTCTGTCTGTCGGAGAATGGGGGCAGTGAATTGTAAGGGATTCTGTCTGAACACTGTATACCCAGATGTCAGCACCTGTCAAGCGATAGAATATGGGGGCTGGGTTGACCAGAATAGTAGTTTGACAGAACTGTTTTGTTTTCGCTTCATCTCCTATGAATAGCGAAAAAAGGCAAGATCTACTGTTTGTTCTATAGATTTGTTGTAAGGGTTCGCAAATTGGAATAATACCTGTTGAGCATGTAGCTAAGTCTTGACTATTCAACTCGTAATGATATTCATTGTCTGGTGTGACAGCTAGAAATGTATCTGTCGGTTGTATGACAAGTGACAGTGTACGATTGGGTAGGGGGTGTGGCAGTGGTAAGGCACGGTATAAATGAAAGTATTTATTGTCGCTCTTTATAGGAATTTCCACGAACAACCTTAAATGTGTATTCATAGCTATGATTGATACCTTTGCAATACTATAATATGTATACATTGATTGAATGTCTAAATTAGTTAGTAGGCTGAATCCATGTTGTAATTGTGGATTGATGTCTGACAGTAATTCCAATAATTTAAATGGTGTAATAAAATAAGGGCTTAGCTTTCCTTGAGCTGTCAAAGCTAGAGCTGGTTGGAAACGATTGATGTCTTCCCTTATAGTGTGGATTGTATTTTCCATTGCACGGAAATCAGCTTGAATATGGAAAGTAGTTGTTGCAAAGTCAGTTACTTCTTTATTCCTGAGTAGCATATTTTCTACTGAAAACACTTTATCAGTCATTGCTTGAAAAGCTGTTGCTAGAGTTGCAATATGTTGCGAATTGGTGATTCCCGTCACATGTGAGCTATTTATATATGTTAGCTGTTCTTCTAGTATGTGTGTGATAGCTTGGTTGTTGGATTTGAGGAAGTGAATTTGTTTGTTAAAATGTTCGATGTCGTCTATATCGGCTGTGCCAAACAGAAACTTTAATATTTTACCGCCTAGGTTTATTAGAGATCGCTTTTTACGTTCATTGTGTTGGGTGTTAGGTGGGGCAAGGGTGTAAATGATAGTGTCAAGTTGTCTCTCTGTTTCTCTTGCTAATTCTGCCAACATATTTTTCTCATCCCCGATTATTTTATTAATATCTTGGACGAATGATTTGAATTCCTTTGTTGAGTTTGGTAAAACTATATAATCTATTTTCGACACATGGTCGAGAAAGGTATTCAGTACTGCCTGATATTCATGAATGTTTATGTCCATAGATATGGTCCACTTTGATCCAGTTAAGAGGATGTCGCCATCCCTAGCGAACAGTATGCCTTTGTCGAAGTTATCTTCTCCCGTTATAGAGGCAATAGCAGCGACAAGCAACAATGGAATGAGCATTGTGAGTGAACGGTATCTAAAAAAAAAAAAAAAAAGAAAAATATGATATAGGTGTGAGTATTTACTTATTTTTTTTTTGTTGACCTAGAACTAGATTTGGTTTTAAATGATCGGGGTACGAGATTTTTCAAGTTGTATCGTGTATAGAGTGAACGTGTGGGTGTTGTTTCTTCAGTTGTTCTAAAGGGTGGTAGGTCTAAACTTTGTTCTATGTGTTGTGTTTGTAAGGGGGTGGAGGTTGTTGGTAGCAGTGTAGAGTCTAGGGGGGTAGATCTTGGTAGTGGTGTGAGTGGAGAGAAGGGTGGGGGGCTAATGCTTGCGTCGGTTACATTGAAAGAGAATGAGTGCGGTGAGGTGGTGTTGTCGCCTTGTATCGTTGGAAGGTAATCATATTCAGGGTCGAAGGTGACAGGTAGTGTGTTGTTGTGATTGAGAATGGGTGGTGGATCGTCCTTGTCTAGTTCGTCCATGTTTTCTGTGATAGGGGTGAGGTCGTCATTGAAATGCTCAGGGTGAAAAGAATGGAAGTGTTTCAGTCTATTGACATGGGTAGAAATTACTTTTTTGTTGTAAACGTGACGTACAGTGAAGTCCACTGGACCGGGTTGAGTGATTACACGATATGGTCCATTCCATAAGCGACCTAGTTTGCGGGTGATTCCCTTTTTGACTACTGGGGTATATAATAAGACTAAGTCACCGATTTTGATGTCTACTGTTTTACTGGTCTTATTATAATATTTTTCATTTTTCTCTTTGCTGCGTGAAATGTTAGCTCTGGCTTGTACAAATGCTCGGTTTAGTTTCGCGTGGAGTTCCGTTGGATAATGATCATCGTGAGGGGTTTCCAATGGTCGTGTTATCGTATCGAATGGTAAGTTTATATCAAAGCCATGGAGAAGGTAATAAGGTGAGAAACCAGTGGTGCTTGAGATGTTGCTTCTCATAGCGAGGAGAACATAAGGGACTTGTTCATCCCATTCTGATGAGTCTTCCGCATAGTGTGACATAATGTCGGCAATGACTCTATGGATGCGTTCTACGGCGCCATTTGTTGAAGGTTGGTAGGCTTGGGTGAGTAGTTTTTTTATATGGAGGAGTTTACAGGTCTCGGTGAACATGTTTCCAGTGAATTGGCCTCCTCTATCTGTAAGTAAGGATTCAGGACAGCCAAACTGAGTAATAATTTCTTTGACGAAGGCGTTTGCTACCGTTCGGGCAGTTATGTTAGGAATCGGAACAATAACTGGATACTTAGTGAAATGATCGACGTATGTGAGAAGATATCGGTTTTGACGTTTTGTTGTCGTCATGGGACCTACAATGTCCATTGAAACTCGTTGCCAGGGATGAGTCACTTCATCGAATCGCTGTAAGGGAGCTTTAACAGGGCCCACAGGATTTTTTCGCATTTGACATGATATGCAATTTGTACAGTAGGTGGCAATGTCTTTATGCATTCCTTTCCAATAGAAACGGGAGGATATTAGGTTGGTTGTCCTATGTTTACCTGCATGACCGGCAAATGGTAGGTCGTGGTAGGTGCGAAGGATTTTATTTTTGAGTGAGGCTGGTACAACTAAACGGTCATTGTGATCTGGGTCTGAGTTATACTTGTAGAGAATGTTTTCCTGGTCAAAGTAAAAGGTGGGTTCGTTAGGGGGGTGCGATTTGAGGTGTTTAACAATTGCTTGAGTATCCGGATCATTATCTTGTTCATGTTTGATTTGTTGACGATCAAGTAGTGGTTCTACGGGTGCAATGGGTGTTTCCCTGTTAACATTAACACGGAGTCGCGAGAGGGCATCTACATGAGATATTGAGCTGCCTGGACGATGTTCTACGGCAAAAGTATACTCAGCGAGGGTGAGTGCCCAACGAGTCTGTTTGCAATTAGGCTTAGGGAGTGATAGCAGCCATTTCAGTGATTTATGGTCTGTGTAAATTGTGAAGAATCTACCGTACAGGTGACAGTTGAAGAATTTAATACCAAAAAGTACGGCTAGTAGTTCCCTTTCAGTAGTAGAGTAGTTACATTCGGCAGTGTTTAGTTGACGAGAAGCATAACCGATGGGCTTGTCTTGACCATCTATTTTCTGAGAGAGTACCGCGGCTATTGCAAACCCTGATGAGTCCGTAGTTAGAAAAAAATCTTTTGTGAAGTCTGGATAGATTAAGACAGGGTCGGTGCAAAGAGAGGTGCGGAGTGATTCAAAGGCCTCCGTGTGTTCAGGTTTCCAAGTGAATGGGGTATCCTTTTTTGTTAAAAGAGTGAGAGGCTTGGCAATTTGTGCATAGTTCGGAATAAACCTTCGATAATATCCTGTTAACCCGAGGAAACCGCGTATGGTTTTGAGATTTGTGGGTTGTGGGTATTCTAGTATGGCACTAATGGTACGGGGATTGGTTTTCACGCCGTCGGCAGTAATTCGGTGCCCTAGATATTCTACTTCTGATTGTAGGAAATGGCACTTATCCGGCCTGAGTTTAAGATTGGCGTCGTGTAATCTATCTAATACCGCGGTTAGTTTGGTGATATGCTCATCGACAGTGGCAGACCAAATGATGAGATCATCTAAATAGATAAGGACGGAGTTGCCAGTTAATCCACTGAGAACGGTATCTATTAGTCTTTGCCAAGTACTAGGGGCATTACAAAGACCAAAGGGCATACGTTTGTATTGCCAGAGCCCGGTGGGGGTGCAAAAGGCTGTTTTTGCGACATCTTCGGGTGCTATTTCTATATGATTATAGCTCGAGTGAAGATCTGAGGTAGTGAAGTACTGAGCATTAGCGAGGAGATCTAAGGTTTCTGGTATATTGGGTAGGGGATAACTATCTTTAACGGTGACTTCGTTTAGACGGCGGTAGTCACATACCATTCTAAATTCTTTTTTCCCATCAATAGTGCGTTTGGGTACCAGAAGCATAGGAGCGGCCCAAAGTGAGTGGGAAGGTTCAATGATCCCCTTGGAGAATTGGTCAGCTATTATGTCTTCGACAATTTTTCGCTGAGTTTGTGGGATACGATAAGGGGGTCTTCTAATGGGCAGTGCGGTTCCCGTCTCTATCCGATGTTGGACGTTTGGGTGTTTGCCTATGTCATCGCCTGAGAGAAAGAAGAGATTCGTGTATTTGAACAGGAGTTCTTTTATTGACTCTTGTTGATAGGTAGGTAGGTGATTCAGTTGGCACATCTCTGTAATGAGGGTTTCACGTTCAGCTTTTGATTGACCTTGTTCCTTGGTATTAACACCAGTGGTTATGGTAGTGATTCGTGGTCCATTATTACAAAATGAGGCTGATTGAGTCGGTTCGTCCAGGGGTTGAGCGCATCCGATTACTGTGTTTGCCGGGATAGTTAGCTCCTGATTAGTTACATTTAATAGCCTAACCTGAAGAGTTAAATCTTTGCGTTCGTGGGTTAATACTCTAGCACAGCTTAGTCCGTGTAAGGTTATTTCGTGTGGTTCAAATATTATCAGCACGGGGGTGTCGGTAGTGGTGGCCAAACTCTTTTTCTGTTTGCCCGAACATAGGTATTCGCATCGAGGAGGAATTTTCAGCTGTGTGGTAATACGAACAGATGTTCTGTTAGTTGTCATAATTGGTTCTGTCTGAGGTGAGCTGTCAGTTGAAGGGACAGTTTCTTTTCCTAAGTAAGGGAGTGAAACTGGTGAACTAGTAGAATGTCCACTTTCTTGGTTGTTTGGAGTTTGAGTCCGCTTTTGTTTATCAGGGACTGTCGGGGTATATTTATAAACCGTTACGTGGATATTAGTTTTCTGAAATATCTTGGTAATAGCATCTTTCACCTCTTGCCAACTGAGTTGATCTAGTCCACAGCCTAGTTGAGGAATGGCAAGTTTTGTGACTCGGTGAACCTCGCAATGGTGTTTCAAATTTTGGAGGGTTAACAAGAAGTCAGTAGGTGTTGGTTTGTCTGTTGATTTAGATTTGGTGATGAGATAATACAGGTAGCGATTGTTGTCTTTGAGAAATAGCACTCTACCTATAGACCTGGGCTGAGTCTTGAGTTCGTCAAGTCTGTGAAATTGGTCTCTGAATTGGAGGGCAAGTCCTCTGGTCATATGCAGATCCTCTGCTATACAATGTGCCAGTGAGCTTTCAGGGGAGGATGTGAAAAGATCTCCTTCCACTTCGCTTATTGAGAATTGAGGTGGTGAGGCGATGGTACTTTTAGCTACCCATATGGAAGAAACTTGCGGTTTACCGTAAGGAATCCTATTATTCCCGTCGATTAGGCATTTCTGTGATCCGTCAAGGCTTAGTTTAAAGTGATTGAAAAAATCAAAGCCGAGTATTCCTCCTTCGCCCATGTCAAGCTGCTGCTTACCTACAAGAAATGGGAATGAGTATGTTCTGGAACCTAATTGGACATTAACGTCAGCCTCTCCAATGATAGGTAGTGGGTCGCCTGTTACTGAGAAGATCTCTCTGTGTGTATACTTCATAGGTATTTTTCCTTCGAGAAAAACGGATTCGTGGATTATAGATACATCGGCACCGGTATCGACCAAGCATGGGTAATATATTCTTTGACTTGATTCAGGTGTGCCAAGAATATAAATGGGTATGCTGGGTTTGTGTGACACTGGTGTTATCTGTATGTTTGAATTTACTACGATCTGTTCATAGGCTCTAGCGGTTGAAGGTTTTAGGCTGAGCCCGAGGGGAAATCCGGTGCTTGATTGAACTGAGGGGGGAATGGTGGGCATGCAAGTGGTGCTTGTCCTTGGGGGGGATAGTTTTGCATGTTATACCATGGTGGGTAATTAGGTTGAGTTTGTTTTTGATTTTGGCCTCGATTGCCTGTATAGAATTTAGACATGCGGCATTCGTTGATCACGTGTCCAATCTTTTTGCAGTATCTGCATACCTTTTGTTGGTCGTACTCAGGTACTTGGTTCCGCATTGTCGAAAATTGTTGTGGACCGGGAGCTGCTTGTTGGGAGGGTGTGGGACAAACCGTCGCGTAATGTCCTCTGCCGCCACATCGAAAACAAGTGATTACCGCGGAAGGAGGTGGTGGTGGTGCCCTAAAGTCTGACGTTAGTTGTTCTGTGTTAGGAGGTGGTGTACTTGATGTTTTCTTTATTTTTGGGACCTTTGTGTCAGTTTTGTCTGTATTTGAATTTTGTAGTGTAAGATTAGATATGGCTTTAACTCTGTGAGTATCTAGTCGCTGAGTCTCATATAGATCTGCCAGTTCCAAGGCGTCGTGAATGTTTTGTGGAGATTGGAGGATGATTTGTGTTCTGCCATTGTCCTCCCTCAAACCGTCGAGAAAGATGGACAGTATAGCATTTTCTATGAATGTTCTGTTTGTGGCTTGTTCGGCAGAGTATGGGTTGAGCGGGTCTTGTGACCTGGGGCGTGGTGGAGCTAGGACCATTCCGGCCTTACGTATTCTAGTCAAAAAGTGTTTTGCTGTCTCTCCATGTAGTTGAGTACATTGGAAGAAAGATGTGTAAGGTGTTTTCCTACTGGGTACTACTTTGAACCATTTTTTGAATGATGCTATTATGTGCTCCCACTCTGCGGTTTGAAACTCAGGGTTGGTTTCATAATAGTCTGCTGCGGGTCCCGTTAATCTAAGTTCAAATATGGTTAACCTTTGTTTTGCGCTCCAGTTTCCTATGACACTGGCTGAATCTAGTTCACGGAGAAACTCGGCAAGGGGTAGCGTATTTGGTAGTCCGGAAAATTTCTGTACTATATTCATTATGCCGCCTACATTACTACGGTCTGGGGGTGGGGTCGGTTCTTCCCTTCTCTCATTGTGATTTTCTTGGTTAGCCATTATAATATTAATTGAGAAAAGGAAAAAAGAAAAAATGAAAAAAAAATTATTCGAGAGGAAAAGAGATTATTCGAGAGAGAAAAAAAAAAAATTGAAATTTTGATTAGTGAATTTATCCGAATCTGATAGGAGGATTATATATATATATTTTATGCCTATCCCACCGCTGTCACCATTTATGTCACGGGGCCGCTGGGCGGATCCGATAAAAATATAATAATTAATAAAACAAAAGAAAAATAATTTGTTTGATAGGTTTATAGGATAGGCATGTGGACTTGACTCTAACGCCAACTAGTCGCTATCAGATTCGGGAAGGGGGTCTCGGGTCTTCACACACACTTACCAAGTCGGATTTAAATCTTTATATAATTGTAGTTTTATTAGTTGTTGGTCATAGATCATACAGCATATATATATATGTATATAAATTTAACTTATAGGTAGCACACAGATGTTCTTCTTGGGAGCAAGAGAAAATGAGACGTTTAAATTATGTATCGAAGGGGGGGGGGTGTGAAACAGATGAGTTCTGAGATATTTAATCTCGAAGGATGAAAAAGAAATAGCCCTGAGATATTTAATCTCGAAGGGTGAAGAGAAGAGCCCTGAGATATGTAATCTCGAAGGGTGATGAAGAGAGCCCTGAGATATGTAATCTCGAAGGGTGAAGAGAGAGAGAGCTATTGAAGGTGGATAACTTCTGTCTTTTTACTGAAAAAACAGCTCCTTTTATACCAATTTTGTCAGGGGTGGTGGTGGGGGTGATGTTCAGGGATTGGCTAGAAAGGGTGGTCAGGGTTTGAAGTGGGGGTAGAAAGTAGGTCAGATGCTGAGTTTAAAAAAAAGGGTGGCAGTTTGAAGAAACATCATAAAGTGTGTTGCAAAAGAAATTATGAAGTTAAACATGTAATTTCTCAATAAAGTAAATAATAAAAGTTTAATAGTTATATGTTCAGATGTGACATGTACAAGTAATAATATTTATGGAATAATATATTATGGAATCATCTGATTGAAAGATGTATAGATAATTATGTCGAATCGTGACATTTACAAGT
Organism: Brachyptera putata; assembly: GCA_907164805.1. Lineage (NCBI taxonomy): Eukaryota > Metazoa > Arthropoda > Insecta > Plecoptera > Taeniopterygidae > Brachyptera > Brachyptera putata. Next base: position 1,067,828 of record OU015463.1, read on the forward strand.
AATAATATTTATGAAATAATAATGATCATCTGATTGAAAGATGTAGATAATTATGTCAAATCATGACATATACAAGTAATAATATTTATGAAATAATAATAATCATCTGATTGAGAGATGTAGATAATTATGTCAAATCATGACATATACAAGTAATAATATTTATGAAATAATAATAATCATCTGATTGAGAGATGTAGATAATTATGTCGAATCGTGACATATACAAGTAATAATATTTATGAAATAATAATAATCATAATTATGTGAGTAGATATTTGTAGGTCGCACCGCGACAGTAGTGTAAGCAAGCCCAACGATTGAAATAGCGGTTTACATGGTGTCAATTTACGAACATCAGCAATTGTTCTCACCGCTCGCTTCTGCAACAAGAAAAGTCTTTTTGCGTGAAAGGATTGTCCCCAAAAAGAGATTCCAAACTGTAGGTGTGAATAAACATGAGCAAAGTAAATCATTTTCAACACTCTTGGAGAAAGTACACGACGTAGGCACCGTAGCATGTAGATACCTTTCAGTACTTTTTTGGCTATTTCATCTACGTGGGCAGACCAGTCCAGAGTGTCAGTGACAGTGATGCCGAGGAACTTCGTGGAGGTTGACATCGACACACTAGACCCGTTTAGTCGAATGAGTGGGCTACTGGTTAGCTTTTCTTGCCAGTTATGAAATTGTATGCCAGTTGTTTTTTTCGAGTTCAACACAAGTTTATCGATGTTACTCCAGGATTGCATGAGTGCAGTAGCATTGTTAGCCAATAAAGTAATGGCGTTCTGTGGAGCAGAGATGATATGGCTGGTATCGTCAGCAAAGAGAACCATTCTTCCATCTTTGCACATGTTCGGCAGGTCATTAATGTACAGCAGAAACAAAATCGGACCCAACACCGATCCCTGTGGAACGCCAACCAGTGTCGTGGCAGGGGTAGACTTAAGTCTAGAGGAAGCACCCGTTGAGTCCGTCATCAGAATTTCCACAACTTGCGACCTTTCTGAGAGGAATGACGCTATCCATTTCAAAGCGTTTCCAACAATGCCCAGGTCTCCAAGTTTACGGTACAAATTGGCATGATCCACACTGTCGAAAGCCTTCGACAGGTCATAAAAAATACCCAGTGGCGTATACTGTTTATTATCCATACCATTGTAAACCGAAGATAAGAAGGAGAACATGGCTGTTTCCACAGATCTGCTCGAGCGAAAACCGTGCTGAGAGTCAGAAATAATGCTGTGTTTGTTAAGATAGGACAATAGCCTTGAAAGCATGGCTTTTTCAAAAACCTTTGAGAAACAGGAAAGAAGTGATATTGGGCGATAATTTACTGTCTCCGTGGCATCACCTTTTTTCAAGAGAGGAATTACCTTCACTAATTTCAGAGCTGAAGGGAACTTGCCTTCTAGAAAGGATTGATTGAGAACGTCAGTTAGTATCGGTGCAACGACATGGGAGCAGCAGCGGAGAATCGATGCAGGAATTCCATCGATGCCTGCAGAGTACTTGTTTGCTAGGTGAGCGATAATAGAACTAATCTCCTGTGTTTGGGCAGGGAAAAGAAACATTGGCCTACTTCGGACTGAGGCAGCGACATTCGTATTCGTAGTAGGGCAACCAGGCATGTCCAATACTGCTGGCAATGTTTTGAGCAATTCAGGTACTGCATTAATAAAGAATGTATTGAACGCATTAGCAACGCAACTGTGGTTCGTGATGAGATCTCCATTCACTTTTAGACAAATGTTTTTCGCTTTGGGCTTATCTGAGGATGTGCTACGATTAATCACTCTCCAAGATGCACTGCTTGTACTACTTGAACTTGAAATGAAGTTATCATTACTAATTCTCTTGGCAGTTTCAAGATTTTTTCTGTAAACCCTTTCAGCTTTTCTGTACCGTTCAGAGTCAAGGCTAGTACATCCAGGTTGCTTGGTATCATGAGAAAGAGCTCTTAGATCTCTAGCTTGAACTTTGAGATCCTCTGTGATCCAAGGATTGGATCTACATTTACGTGCCGGGTCAGACTTAGTTCTCGGAAAACTTGATTCAAACTTATGCATGAAAACTTGCATGAATGCAGTGAATTTAGATTCTAGTGACTTGCTTTTATACACGGAATCCCAGTCTGCATATTCCAGCCCAAGAAGGAAGTCGGACCTTTGGTTCCTTCCGAAACATCTTTTATCGTGGATAACTTGATTCTTCTGCAACACGGCTTCTGGTGGAGTACGAATTGCAATAGAAAGAGAGCAATGGTCTGATAGGCCGGCATCGATTACCTCACATGAGTATTGATTCAAGGGAAGATTTGTAGAGAGAAGGTCAATAGCCGTGGCTGATTGCGGGGTAATTCTTGTTGGCGTAGACTTCCACACACTCAAGCCATAGGAGGCAAGGAGGTCAGAGAGCTTCTGCTTACTGGGGCTTTCGCATAGAGTATTGACGTTGAAGTCGCCGCATATCAAAATTTTCCTAGTTTTGCCGCTTTTGGATATTGCCAAGAGAATAACTTCTTCAAGCCTCATCAGGAAAGTATCAAAATCTGCACTCGGTGATCGGTACACTGTTATCAGGATCAGGGATGCACCATTATTTTTCCACTTTGCAATGGCACACTCGAAAACCTGCTCAACGCAGTTAGTGTAGTTGATTGCCTCGATGTCCGAGTCGGTTTTCGCCAGGATGAGGACACCACCATGGATGTTATGCGATCGGGCAAAGTGACTAACCTTAGAATAACCTGGTACGCAAAGAATGTCGATTTGGTAGTCCCTAAGCCAATGTTCAGCGAGCATAATAATGTCATATTCAAGTTAGTTAAAACCAATAGTTCTAGAACTTTTCCGGCCGTTAGGCACTGGATATTGGCGAATAAGACTGACGCTGATGGAGCAGGTACAATCAACTTGGGTTCACACCATTCTCTCTCTTGTAAAAAAATCGTCGAATAAGAACACCTTTTGGCCAAAAATCAGCAACACTCAATGAATCAAGTAGGTCTGCATTAGCCTCTAACTTGAATGAATTAGAGTTACCGAATGTTGCCAGCTGATCACACAGAAAATCTTCCTGGGGAAACTTCTCTTTCACATAGCTGAGGATGTCACCCGAATTAACGTTCTTCTGGATTCTGCCAATGAAAAGTGTTATCGTCCGGGGAACTGCACTAATTTTTCCACCAGAGTTGCTTGCGGTGCCAACTGTAATTGGTTTATTTCTGCCTGATGTCTTCATCACTTTCTTCTTGCGAGTGACTGTGATGAATTCACCTTCATTGTTAGGTGATTGTATGAGTATGTCACCAACATCTACAGTCTTGGGTCCTGTCCGTACCACGTCCTCAGACTTTCCTTTGGAAATATCAGCATATGTTGCGAGAGCTTCGGCATTTGCACTTGTTAGGTCTATGTCCTTCGAAACTTGAGGATTCGGCTTGTTTATCTTCTTGATCTCATTAAACTGGCCTGGATTCCCAGCACCATTACTTCCGAGATCTTTCATCGCCTCGATCATTGACGCCTCACGACTCTCCATGTAACGGATCTTATCCTTCTGGAGTGCAATAATATATTCCATGTCATCACACCTTTTCAAGAGAAGAGCATTCTCCCTCATTAACATTTCATGATCATTTGTGATGCAAGGAGGTCCATCATCTCCACCACTAGTTTCGTCAGGAGCACCGCCACTGTGCTCCGTCTCACTGGTAGCTTGGTCATTTGATTTAGCCTTATTTGCCCGCGTATTAGTCATGGCTAAGTTACCCGAGCAAAAGTCAAGAGTGAAGCCGGCACGACTAGGAGAAAACTGATACACTTGGCCTATTTTTTTCCATTTTTTTTGACAGCAAGTTTTACAACACTCGTATTTTCCACAATTTGCAATCAATCAGCACGAAACTTTGTACAGACATGTAATGAAGTCCCACAGAACCTCGGCTAACAGTTACTCTCGAATGAAAACTATTAAAATCCCCGAGTTTTAATTTTATCGGGAGCGAACAACGCGACAGATACTGACGGTCAGCCATCTTGAATATGATTATATTATAACCTGTCATAATTTATTACTATAGTATACATTCTTGCAACAATAAAAACCGAATACAATACAATACACTGAGCCTGGCCTGTGCAATTGTTTAGATAATAGAATGCACTATGTAATTTGAATTACAAAGTCAATCTTTTCTTATATAATTTTGTAACAAATAGGCCTAACCAAGTTTTCTTGACTTGCAAAAACTCGTGTACTGAAATGCATTTGCTTTTTGTTTCAGACATATTCTGCAGATAACAGGAGAGGGGTCCAAAGTGCAGCGAATGAAAAAACACCACCCAGAGTTCAATGACAAGGTTCTTACACTGGGCAAGAAAGTTGCAGAGTTTAAACGTTTGTGGCGTTCGTAATTATGATAAGCCAAGAGTCGATGCATGTTTTTGATACGGTATTCCGAATTGTATTGGTTTTTGACAAAACGTTTTAGGCCGGGTGTACAATTGAAATTATTGGTGAAAATGAGATAGTTGGTATGTTATTATGGTGTTCAAGCAAAATAGATGATGGCATTTCCAAGTAAAGCCTGGTTCTCACTCCAATTTCCGGGTCGGCCGAAGAAATTTCGGACAAAACCCTTTTGGCTAATCAGAGAATGATTTCATTCAACTTGCAAATTCGAATCAGAAACTCGAATCATCAACACCGAGGAATTAATTTTCACCGTTCTTATTTATTTTCTCATTTAATTTACTCAGTACAGATTGTTCTTAAAACAGGTGGTAATGATTATGATTACTCCCATCAAATTAAATACCTGAACGTTGAGTTTTAAGTTGACTATCCAGAATATGAGCTATATCTTCAAGTCAGTTATCTAAGAAGACGCAAAACTTATCTTGTTTACCATGTAAAGGCCCGTTTTTATGGCTAGCGGCAGGCGGCTGGCATTTTCTCTGTTGGCCAATCAGAAAGCCGAAGGTTTTGCCGCTGGCACTTGTTGCTCTCGGTCGCGAGAGATGGAATAAATTCAACTTCGGAAATAAAATGCCGCGGTTGAATGTCCTCACTCATGCAAGAAGTAGGGTTATGTCAAAATATCACCTCTAAATCAGTACTTTTCAGAAAAAGAATCATCATTGTATTTGCGTGCCACATAATATGTTAATAAAAATCTTTCATTGCCTGAATTGGACTCGAATGATATATTTAAATAAATCAATCAAATCTCGAAGTGGATGCAAATAAATGTGACTTTGTGATCAGAGCAGGAGGCAGGCGGTTTTATTAAACGCCTCCGCCTGCCGCTGCCGCGATTCATGAAAACAGGTTTCAATGCTTGGCGACATTGCTCACTAACACTAGCTGTCGGACTGGAGTGAATTAGAAGATAGATATCTGCTTTACCATGTCCAATGCCTATAACATGAACTGATGTAGTAATTATATTTTCCATTATTTACACACATTTTTAAACATAAATAGTGGGGATAATAACCAATTAACAGATATTTAGCACTTGATAATAATACATATAGCGTCGTCTCGTCCATTCATGATGAAACTGTAATATTCAATAAAATGAATTATTTCGAAGAAAAAGCAAAACTTTAATAACTATGTGAATCAAAAGGGTGTGAAAAAATAATTATAAAATCATTCCAACTGGCCTACCACAGAAATAATTCACTCCGATACGCACTAGCATCGTTCTGTCGTCGCTTAGAAGGCTCAGTTTTGTGCCTTCTAACGAAGTTAGATAATAAGGTATTTGGTAAAAATAAATAATTGTTGTTCTGACAGCTGTTATTATAGTGTCACTGCCACTGAAACTTTTGAAGCAAAATAATGCTTCAGAGTGGTGGAGAAACAGATAATTCCTAGAACTATTTGCGAACCTACAATTGAGATGATCGTCCCACCCAAGTCGTCATAAGTAACGCTACACAATACCTAATAACTATTCCATATTCACTAATCACCATTTCAATTGTGAAGCAGGCCTTGCCTAACTTGTTGCTACCTTATTAGGACATCACATAATTATTGTACATGTTTGTATTTCAGTAAATGTACTTTTATTTGTACATCATCATGGAATAAATATCCAGAAATACCTCATTTATCGAAGGAATGAATTCGAAGCCTCATAAATTAATAAATCATTGACATTTTCACAAATATAATATAAAATATTTCATCATTGCATCTTCAATAATTTAGCTTTACTCAATCATATTTTTGAGTTTTGAGAATTTGTATTCTGACATCAATTTAGTCCTACTACATAAAAAAAATGATGGGCTATCTTACTTGATTGTTTATAAAGAAAATTGTGGTTAGAAAGTTTTCAATCTTCTACATTTTGTTAATGTCAATGTGAATAAAATTGAAGGTAATATATATACATATATATATATATATATATATATATTAAGAAGAAATCCGCTTGTGTACACTGCTGTGAGACCTTTCCTATTATTATGATGGTAGCTATTTTATTAATTTTATCATAAGCTGTAGATTTCTTAAAGAATTGTAGATAATGGGTTTATTTGTATAATGGGTATTGCAATGTGCAATTAATGGTATTAAGAATATCATTTCAAAATGTCTGATTATTTAACTGTTCATTTTAAAATAAATTGAAAATTGTGAATTCTCAATCACGATGCTTCTTATTACCTGAATCCTCTCATTCTCCCTGTTTATACGAATACGCTCTGATTATTTTGTTATATGCTGCAGTATATAATCATGTGTTCGGTATGACGATTGTTGATGAGTTAAATCAGTCAAAATACTGATAGTCAATTCTGGTGAGATTAATATTTCCAATCTCAATAAAAAAAGTAAACCAAGTATGGTTTATTACATGCCAATATGATGGTATTTTGACCATTCAAGTGAGGTAAAATTCAATTACAAACAATTATTTCACTAGTACGCCATGATGGTAAAATAAATATTTCAGTTCTGGATAAAAAAGTAGCATTAACCTGGGCCTATTAGTATGACAATGTCACGGTATTTTAACCAGTCACGTGAGGTACATAACAAGTACTACTAATTATTTCACCAGGACGCTGATAGCGTGAAACTACCTGCCGGGTGTGAGGGGTAAAACAGATACATTCAAGCGAAGTTAGTAGAACCGAGTGCAAGTATTACGATTCAGACAGGTATACTTATTCAACCCTTACCCCGCGTCTAATGACGCGCGCACAGTTCCGTGCATTTAACGACAACTCAGGTAGGCTGTAAAAGTGGTACATTTGTGTTAAATTACCACTACCGTGTTCCGATATTTAAACAGAACGCTCAGTTTTAAACCTACCCTTGTACATATAAAGTATTGCAAACTTTGTACCAGTTATATTATAGGTAGAGTATTTGGAGATTGGGTTGCACCCTACAATCTTGTAAAATAACCACTTTTTTTTTACAGTGTGGAGACATAAATATTAATGTTAAGGCTGTTTCACGGCGGCCATATTGCAGCTCGAGTACCGTTACTTCAGTATGGCTTTGGCCGTCTCCGAGTGTGGTCATGCCCATTTGAGCTCTGATTCATCTAATACTTCGTACAATCAATTCTAGCACTGTGCAAGACTAAGAAGGGTAGGGGAGACATGAGCCGTCAGTCAACATGATACCTAATCCCTATACCTACTACAATTCAGGGTCTCAAGTCCAACACCAACGACGGGGGTCCAACAAGTTTCTTTGTTATGAAAGGAAGATGTTGTTATGACATTTTTTTGAATGAGTAATAAAATGATATGTAATTGCAAACGTATCAATAATGAACAATCACATAATATCATTATATGAATATTAAATTATCACTATGTTAACCGAATCATTTATATTACTTTTTTATTTTCAATTTTAGTCCTAAAATGAAAGAAAGGAAAAATGAAATCCTAACCAATGCATAAAATCCCTAGATGTTGTCGATGAGTGAACGGGATAATTTTTATTCGACGGCAAAAAGTCCTTACTAATCTGAAAATGACGGCAATCTGATGTGATGGTAAAAAAACTTAGTCAGTTCGACCATGTCTTATATTGACTGGGAAAAAATGTACAAGTAGGCCTAATTATTCTATTCGTAACTCTGGTACCCACAGCAGTATCATATTTGAATACAACCTAGTATCATAGGCGGTTAGGCCTATAAGATAGTCAACATCATTTTGTCAACAACAAAATTGTATCAAGGATATTGTAAGATTTCACTGAGGTTGTAGGTCTAGGGCTGTTTTATTCTCAGTCATTGCAAAAAGCTCAATTCAGAACAACATAAAAGAGTCAGCAGGGATTTGGGAGGTATAGGAATTGATCACTGCTATGAATAATTATATATTCAATATCAACAATTAATCAATCATTACATTAACATTACATTATTGACTGAGTGTTTTCAATTATTTTGATTATTTCTAAATTTGTAAATTTTTCCATTCTACTCAGCTGTTACCAGTACATCATACTCTTGATTCGATTGCTGTCATTTTTCGATGATTTGGAATCACGAACTGTAGGCCATTTATAGATTTGAAGTTGGACTCAATCTCTCCATGAATGCTTATAATTGTAAAAAAAAACTGTATCAAATGAACTATTATATTTTATTAGAAAACAAAATCGTGTTTGATATGAAAGATTTCTTATTCGCTATGATTTGTAATAATGAGCGTAACGAAGACTACCATTCTACATACAAATTCAAAATGTAACGTATTTTAGTATTGAACATTATGAAAATATATAGTATTTTTGATACTTCCACGAATAATATTATAAGAAACCCCGAAATCGAATGGCCACAATGAATATAAAAACAACGAATTCTTATCTGAGCAAATGCTTACGATCTAATAGTCTGATCCCTTATATAGTCCATTGCTATTTTCACACCGACAATTACAGAAAATTATGTCAGTATACGTAACTATAATCCTACCGTTGTTATCTCTCTAGAAATAAATTGCTTTACAGTCTTCTAGCTCTGAATATAAACATTACGATACACATACGTGTTATTCTTATTCTTCAACATTCTTCATTCAGAAGAAAAGTACATGTTACAATTCACAATGCTTCAGTGGTTGTATTAATAATAGTGATAATTATCATTCAAATTATTTATAAAATTATCACTACTATCATTATTATTTTTTGATTTTTTTTCTAATTTTTGGGGCTACTCTTCAACCATCATATGTAGACAATTTATACAATTTTTAGAACAACCAGGTCATAACAGATGTCTTGTCTTATTACTATCGTTATTATATTCTCATTATTTCAATTATAATTATCTATGGGCCTAACGGTAATTGAATAATACAGATACATGATGCAAATAAATGAAGAAGAACACGTTTGAACGACTATACTTGTTATAACTAGGCAAACGCAGGATGTGCGTTGTACGATGAGCGAGATGTCTCTATAAAGTATGATCGAAAACTCTACAAATCTTGATCATTTGAAATGAACTTCATCCGATGTCAATGAATCTAGAAAGTCGTGACTTCGACAATGCAACATTTTTCAACTAATATTTCTATCTTTTCGATGAATAGAATACATTTATTATATAATTTTCTCCAAAACGGCTGGTCCGAATATCAAACCGAATTTTCATTCATGTATATTATTCTTGTGTTCACATTTGTGGAAAATTTGAATCGTATTGGAGAGATTTTTTTTCAATTTTTTTCCGCCCAGCGAAATCTTATGGGGTTTTCAGAAACTTCTAAATGATGTTTATCAAAAATGGTCCAACCGATTAGACCTCAAAACTATACAGTTCTAAGTTGGATAAGTTTGCATATAAAAAAAAAGTTTCATGTCGATCGGTCAAACCCTGCGGCCTGTGCAGTGTTTACAAACAAACAAAAAAAAAAAAAAAAAACGCACAGACAAAGCTCCGTAAGACTTGAGTGAAAATCTTCGCTACGCTCATCTAATAAGTTGTAATTTTGTTGATTATAATAAGCGAATGATCAAATTAGTCAATTAACAATTGATGATCAATTTTCAATAATAATCGGTAATAATATGAATATGAATAACGATGATAATTAGCATTAATAATAATTATCATCATCATTATTTCAAGGCCTCCAATATTATTTTATGTATTTTTTGTAATATATTCATAATATATTCACAATTGATATGTTTGTAAAAACCACAAACGAAGCCCGATTTTTTCGATGAATGAAATAGACGTCCCCGCTATGCTCATTCAATTAGCTGAATATTGAAAGACAAATTGCAGTAGGCCTACTACATATTGAAATGAATAATATAACAATTGTTCTCGCTAAAGAGGAAGAAACAACTTTGATGTTTATCTACTTCAGTTCGGTTCCTGAAGTCCGACAACAGCAATGTGTTACTACAAATATAAACCCTTCTTGGTGTCAATCACCAGACGAGCGACTATTTTCTACCTGGAGACCTCTACCCAAAAGATGAATTGATCGTTCTCTCTCTCTCTCTTCATTTGGTAGCTTCAGCTGGCATCCGCATGAGGTCGCTACTGACTTGATCAAAATGCAGTTTACATTTAATTAGATTTATAAGACTTCTAATTTTGTCAGCCACATGTGATTGAATGTTGGTGTAGTGAATTAACGTATTGATCTACACAAAAAAAATCAGAATTTTTGATCATCGGATACTCAAATACTACGTTATCATATATTTGCGTCTCAGTTATCACACTTCAGAAATAATTTGAGGAATTTGAAAATATTTGCATTGAAGAGATCATTCAATTTTCAAGGGGACTATTGTTTTTGATATTTTTCTGATGATTAATACGGCCAGTAAAAATATTTTCTTGAGACCCTGCAATGCGTCCCATTTACCCATGAAACAGCCTTAAAGATGAAAATTTACTCTCGCTTCTTCAGGAAAACATAGCTTTATTCAATTTTAAAATCCTAAACACTGACATAACTCGGTATATAAACAAAAATCAAGGTACGACAATTGATAATATTATTACAAATTTTGAAAATGTTCAATTTTATGGAAACTTTGAGCATGGTTCATCAGACCATCTTGGACAAGCTGCATCTATCTATTATAAGAAGGAAACGATCAATGTGAGAAGAAAAGTGACCACAACCAAGAGACTATTCACACAAAAACAGATAGAATACTTTACTATTGAGATGCACAGAGTGAGTTGGAATTCAGTGTATACTGAAACAACGTTAAATGGAATGTTTGATAAATTTCTCAATCAGTTTTTAACAATTTTCAATAGGGCATTTCCTGTACAAGTAAGAACAGTGACGTTGAATGTAGGCAAGAAAAAAAAAACGTGTAATCCTTGGCATACAAACGAATTAAGAGAAATGTCAAAAACCTTAAAAAAATTATATTTCGAAAATGAAAACAGTAATAATCCCAACATAAAACAGACGTATCAGCTGATGAAAAGAAATTATTCAAGTAGCATTATGAAAGCTAAGCGTGATTATAATAGGAACGTAATTATAACTGCGTCAAATAAAACTAAAGCAGCCTGGAAACTCATGAAACAGAATGACAACAAATCGCATAAAGAAAATCATCATAATAACATAACATTACTGACTAATAATAAAGAAATAACTTGTAGCCAAACAGTGGCGAATAATTTCAACGAGTATTTCTCTAACATCGCCACTGACTTAATACATTCTAGAAGTGAACGATGATTATAGAAACGCGGAGGAATACAAGTACGTTCATAATAGACATAATATGTTCTTAACTCCAATCAAGGCCAAAGAATATTATGAAATAATTGAAAAAATTTGTAAAAAGACATCTTCAGGAATTGATGAAATACCTTGCTACATTTTGAAACCGATAGCTTCGTTTATAGCAAAGCCTTTAATTCACATAATAAATGCATCGTTCGAGCAAGGTGCGTTTCCTAGTTGCTTAAGAAGAGTGAAAATAATACCATGCTTCAAAAAAGGTGAAAGAAATAATATAGAAAATTATAGACCAATAGCTCCACTTTCGTTTTTTTCCAAATTACTCGAATGTGCATTCTGCAACAGGCTTATTAATTTCATACAAACTTTTTCCATATTGAATGAATGCCAACACGGATTTGTGAGAGGTAAAAATACTATCACATCAATCACAAGTTTCATTTCCAATGCTCTTCAGTGCATTGATAAAAATAAACCTGCCTTAGGTATTTTTTACGACTATTCAAAGGCTTTTGACACTGTGAACCATTCAATATTATTAAAAAAACTCAACTTAATGGGAATAACCGGTGTACCAAACAATTGGATAAAAAATTATTTAAAAGATAGAAAATTATCCGTTCACTTATCTAACTCGTCTACAAAAATAAGTTCTGGTGAAATAATAATTAATGTTGGAATTCCACAAGGTTCAAATATTGCCCCGCTTCTTTTCATTTTATATACCAACGACTTACCTCTCAATGTAACAATAGGACAATTATCATTATTCGCGGATGACTCTAGTCACTTTTTAACTTCCAACGATGAGGCGCAAATTGAAAACGTTGCAAATGTAGGTATCACACAAATGACAGAATGGTGCACTGCAAATGACCTTATAATTAATTTTAACAAAACAGTCACTATGCAATTCTCTTCTAAAAGAAATGGAAATAAATTATTAAATTCCAAAATCGTATCAGGTGAAACATTTTAAGATCAATTGAACGAAATTAAATTCCTCGGTGTTTATGTTGACAAAAAATTTGACTGGAAAGTTCATGTCAACAAAATTGCTGTCAAGGTTGCATCTGCGTGCTACCTAATTAAAAGATTGACATCAATTTGCGATACTGCTACCGCACTCAATGTTTATTTTTCATACATTCAATGTCACTTACAGTACGGTATTATTTTATGGGGACACTCGCCCCATGCACACAGATTGTTCATCCTTCAGAAAAGAGCTTTACGATATCTAGCCCATGCCAGCCGTAATCCATGTGCTGATGTTTTTTACAAAGACTCTTGTTCAGATTTATTCAAAAAGTTCAAAATTCTCACTCTCCCATCACTATACATCTATTATACTATTATTTTTACTGTTGATAATCCTCAATTAGGAAAAGAAAACAATAGTATCCATAGCCACCTAACAAGAAATAGGAATAACCTACATTTGCAAAAACACAATTTATCTCTATCAACAAACAGCCCTCATTATGCAGCACCTAAATTATATAACCACTTGCCTACATTCTTAAAACAATTATCAGGCCCAGTTTTTAAATGCAAATTAAAAGAATTCTTGATATTTGAATGTTATTATACTGTAAACGCTTTTTTAACAGAAACTTTTCCAAATTAGTATTAAAAACCAGAATCTCGGATTTCATTACTTTAGACCAAATTTAGATTCAGAATAGCAATTTAGATGATATAATCATGTAATAACATTTCAATATAGATTAGTTTCAATTTTAAGTATTTTTTTCAAGTTACATCACATTGACATGTCAAATATTTTACCATGTAAAATCAAACCTGACAATAAAGATTATTATTATTATTATTATTATTATTATTATTATTATTATTATTATTATTATAACCAACCATATCGTGCTCACTGCTTTGTTAGATGCTATGAATTAGATAGATGATTCGAACGATCAAGTTATTCCAGTGAAAAGTGAAACTGAGGCATTTCGTTGATAGTTCCAGGGAAATATGAAAATGGCATTTCAAGATTCTAAGCTCAGAAATGAGATAACACAATTGGATAAGATTAGAAATTGAATTAGAAATACGATTAGATACAGAATGAGATATATTTAAATGCTGAATAGAGATGAACAAATGACCGTGTTTCACTTTTTACAGGAATAACTTTATCATTCATATCACCAAATAGCTCCCATGCACCAACCAACCGTCTGCAATATGCAGTGTAATGTCCCATGCCCTCGTTACTTAGAGGGTGAATAAATGCACTGCATCCTCTGAGTTTGAATATTTTTCCCAAAATTTCCATACGTATTGGAATGTCTTGAAGGAACACCAGAATTATTGGTTGAGGGACAAACTTGTCCAGCTCCGACGACCTATAACTTGAAAATTACATTTGAATTCATTATACAAAGAAACGTAGGTGGCATGATAAAAAATTGATGCCAAGATAGTGAGAAAGTGAGTTTGCGGGTGTGATAAAAGCAGAAAATGTACATAAAATGTACATATAAAAATGATATTCCTGGACTCAAATAGTGCAATAATACAGGAGCGATTACTTTATTTTCCAAAACTCGTACCGAAGGATCACAACAAGTAGATTTTGGTTGAATATGTCGATTTAATAAAGAAGCGGTCATGGCCTATTAATAAAATATCAATCCACCATTCCATTGGAATTGGCTCATCATCTTTCTTCTCTCTGTATAGGCCTTACGGTACAACAGTAAATGTTCATCTATCAACTATAAAATATATAAAATGAACAAAACGCAAGTTCTAGTACTCCCTCCATATACTCGAGGCTACCACTCGACCGAGACCGTCCGAACTTGGTGTGGACCCTCACTCTAGACCTTATCGCCATGGTATATCAGGGCGCGCACATTCTTCATCGAGAATGGTTTTGATGGGTTTCGGATCGATGATAACACGTGCTTCAATCACTCTGATCACATTTTCTTTCTGCACGCGTGTCTGGTCGGGATCGCCGCGATGTGTGATCACATTGTTCACAATAGTACTCCCTTAGCATACCCTTATATATACCCCCTATATATATATATTTAATATATGTATAATATATATAATATATATATATATATAATATATAATAATATATATATATATATAATATATATAATATATATATATATAATAATATACCCTTAGCAACCAGGTAAACGAACAGTCGTGGAAATTGTGTTGCTGGATATTAATTTGTGAAAATTGATACAAAGAAGCATCTACAACGATATTCAACCATACCTTGCCATTGGGATTTATGTGAGAATCATTTTGAATGATAAATCAGTGAAATCTGTTCATTGACGCCAAAGTTCTGAAAAATAGTAAGTTTTTGGATTTACTGAGAATATAATTTTTGGTTAGTGTTTGTTTGTTTTTTCTACACGGTCATCCTGATACAACTTGGCCCAATTTTGAAAGTCACGGCCATCTGGATAGATATTGACCAAGGTGTATGATTATTATTGACCACTTTATCAAGGTGTTAAAAGTAACTTTTCAAGATGACGACCGAATTCAAGAAAGTAACGAGGGGAAGACCAAGATTGGGACTGAAAACCAATAGTGGGAATGAGATAGTGCTTAGTACGGTACCATTGCCGAAAGAATTAAATGTAATTGGTGGTATGAAGTGTGGATTAGGAGTGAAGGTCAAGGACAGAGCAATACAATGCTGTTCAGAAAAATGTTCACAATGGTGGCATATAGCGTGTGTAAATATAAGTACTGCACAGTACAAGTGTATTCAAAATGTACCAGGCTTAAAGTGGAGCTGTGGAAAGTGCAGGGGAGGAGAAGATGAGAAGAAAAGGGAAGCATGTATTGAGGGAAAGAAAAACGTTAACAAGGGAAAAAATGAGAATATCCCTAAAATTATTATGAATGAGGAGAAAACGAATGGGAAACAATTGAAGAAAGGGAAATATGCCGAACAAAGTAAAGTTGAATGTTTGAGAACTATGAATAACAAAGACGAGCAGACGCGAAAGAATATAAACGCAGAGGAAACGCAATTGAAGTTTATTCCAGAAGAAGAAATGGAAGACAAAAATAAAGTCAGCAAATTTGGTGAAGTCGAGATGGAATCTGTTAGATCTAAAGAGGAAAGTAAACAAATAACCCAAAAGAGTATTGTACTGCTGGGAAGCTCGATTGTTCGTGGAACAAGCGTCGGCACGGGATTCAGTGTAGAGGTGGATGTGAGACCAGGAATTGGTGTATTCAGAATGAGGAGAGTGGTGGATGAAATGAAGAAAAGGGAAGTCGATGGTAAAGGAGTTATTCTGATCGTAGGAGGAAATGATTTGAAAGAGATGAGACAAAGAGAGGATGGACAAGATATAATGAACAAAGGAATGAAGGAATTGATTGAAGCTGCGAAAAAGAAGTTCGGAGAAAGTCGAGTTGCAGTTAGTGGGATTATATACAGAAAATATGAAAATAGAGAGCTAATTGACGGAGTCAACGCTGCTACTGAGCGATTGTGCATCAGAGAACGAGTGGTGTACATTGAGTCTAACTGTTGGGTACATGAAGAACATTTGAAGGCTGACGGGATCCATTTAAACAAATTGGGGGCAGAGAAACTGGGTAAACTGATGGGAAGAGTCGCCGAGAAGATGAGAAGAAGAGCTAGCTTGTGACTAAATACGATTGAAAGTAGCAGAATAGAGGTAGGCCTAGGAAATGATATGGAAAGGGGAGACAAATCGAAACAGAAGGATATTGAGATGGGAGTAAAAAATACATTAAAAATAACATTAGTTAATTGCAGAAGTATATGCAATAAACTCGACGAATTAAGAACAGTAGTAGACACTATAAATCCCGATATTTTCGTACTTGTGGAAACCTGGCTAGACGATGGCTACACCGATAAAGAGATAGAGGTAGGGGGTTACAGCTTATTCAGAAGAGACAGAAACAGACATGGGGGTGGTATATTGCTGGGATTAAAAAATGAGTTGAATGGGAGAATCTTGTGGATAGAAGAAGCAGTAGAGTTAATGGGATTAGAAATTAAGTTCGGAACAGAAATGTTTATAATAATTGCGGGATATAGGCCACCAAATTCTAATAATGATATTCTTGTCAAGATTAGGGAAAGAGTGGTTGAAAGTGCTAATAAAAGGAATGTAATAGTTGCTGGAGACTTGAATTTACCAGGAATAAATTGGGAAGAAGGGACTGTAGGAAGTAGCACGAATAGAAGGCAAGAACTTGTTTATGAAATAATGAGTGAAGGATTTGTGCAAACGGTTACGGAGGGTACTAGATTAACTAGGACAGGTAGTAATAACCTTTTGGACGTTATCCTAGTCAGACCACCGGAAAAGTGGTTAAGAACTATCGTGGACGTTGGTATCAGTGACCATAATATTCCAACAGTAGAATTAATTGCAAATAGAGTAAAAGATGAAATAAAGGTACAGAAGAAAGTCTGGTTCTATAAAAAGGAGGATACCAATAAAATTAAGTTACATTTAAATTATTGGAGGAATTACTGGATTGAGGAGAAGGGGGGTATAGACAAAAAATGGGACACTTTCAAAAGCATATGTTTAAACGCTATTGAGAAGTTTGTTCCCAATAAATTAATATCTGAAAGTGCAGATCCAATCTATTATAATAAATCAATTAGAAAATTGAAAAGGAAAGCAAGAAAGTTTCCTAATATGAACAGAGGTGAAGGGGGAGATATAGAAATGAGAAGGAAATTCAGATCAGATCTGAATAAAGAAAAGAAAAGTGCAAAGGATAAGTTTCTACGGGGGATGTTTGATGAGCAGGACCAGAATAAAAGTTGGAATAATATGTACAAGTACATAAATAATACTAAAAGAGGAAGAAACGATATGCCAACTCTTATTAACAGAAAAGGAGTGGAGTTCATATCGAATAAAGAAATGGCATACGCATTAAATAATTATTATGGTGAAGTTTTTCAAAAACAGACTTAGAATGGGGAGAATGAAGTAGAGAATGATCAAATTCATCAATTGGGAGTAGAGGAAAACAAAATAAAATTCACTGAATCAGCAATCCAGAGAATAATTGATAAACTGAATAGAAATAAAGCTCCCGGTCACGATGGGATTAATAACAAATTTATCAAGTTGGCGGGAAAAGAGTTAATACCGTATTTAATGTTAATTTTTCAAAATTCAATAGATTCAGGAACCGAGGACTGGAAAAAAGCAATGATCACTCCAATACATAAAGGGGGAAAAATCAAATTTGGGTAATTACAGACCAGTTAGCCTCACCTCCTCAATATGCAAAATTATGGAAAGGTTAATTGATACAGAAATCAAATTAATTGTTGATAATAATGGTGGAATATTTGATGGACAACATGGTTTTCGTAAGGGTTACTCATGTGTAACCCAACTGCAAGGATTCACGCAGGAACTGTCTGATACTTTAGACAAGGGGGGTAAAATATCTGCCGTCTTTTTGGATTTTGAAAAAGCTTTTGACAAAGTACCTCATAAACTTCTGATTTCAAAGTTGAAACAAATAACAAAACATGAGAGGATAACAAGATGGGTGGAGTCCTTCTTAAAAGGTAGATCACAAAAAGTAAAAGTAGGTGATGAAATTTCTGATATGGTGAAAGTTACTTCTGGGGTACCACAAGGAAGTGTAATTGGACCCCTTCTATTCAATATATTTATAAACGATCTTCAAATCGGAATTCAATCAAGAATTCGTCTATTTGCTGATGACTGTGTGGTATATAGCACCATTAGGAGTGAGAGGGAGGAAAATCAGTTACAAGGAGATTTGGACAGAATTAATGAATGGGTTAAAATAAATTTAATGGGACTTAATGTTGGAAAATGTAAAGTGGTGCACTTCTCTAGCAGCAGTAACAAGAAAAAAGTGAATAAGATTTATAAAATGGGAGATTCTACACTTGAGGAAGTAGAAGCATATAAATATCTTGGACTGTACATAAATAAAAACTTAGGGTGGGGGGAACATGTTAGAAATATCTCAAAAAAGGGAATACGATCCTTAAATTTCATCATGAGGCAGTTGAAGGGGACAGGGATGAAAATAAAAGAGAAGGCATACATGAGTCTGATTCGGCCAATGCTTGAGTATGCTAGTTCAGTCTGGGATCCGCATGAAGTAGGACTAATAAAGGCTGTGGAGAACGTTCAAAGGGTTGCTGCAAGAAGGGTATTGGGGAGAGAGAAGCGCTGGAAGATTATCAGGAACGATAAGGATGTGGTTGAAAAAGTTATAGAAAGACCCAGTAAAATGATTGAGGAAATGGGATGGGAAAATTTGGCGAAACGAAGACAAATAGAAAGAATGTGCAATTTTGTTAGAGTCAAGAATGAATATACAGGATGGGATGAATTAAGCAATAGAATTGGAAAGGGATTACAAAGAAGTACAAGGGGAGGGGTAAGAATGGAAGTGGAAAAAGTAGATAGAGAAGTAGGTAAATATGGATTTATACAAAGAACGACGCGGGAATGGAATGAATTGGAAGAAGATATTAAGAACATAACGAAGATTGGTGATTTAAGAAGAGAGCTAAGAAAAAATGAAGTATAATTATATCGAGTATGTTTGACTGTAATTTCATTAGGTATAGTAACCATTACCACCTGTTTTATGAACAATCTGTAATGAATAAATAAATATGTATGTAAATAGTCGCAATACCTCTGGCCAGTGGCGTAACTACCGCAGGGGCAGCCGGGGCAGCTGCCCCGGGGCCCACGGCCCCGGGAGGGCCCATGCTCGGACTGGCCCACCGGATACCGGGAAATCCTCCTCGAGGCCTCGACCGTTATGCAGGCCTGTGATCCTATTTTTAAATTATATTCATGTAAATATTACTTTAATTATGATCCCATAATTGCAAAGTAGTTTCATAAAAAAATAGAACGGAATGTGGATTTTCTTCTGTGCCTATATGAAGTGTGTATAATCCTAACATACTCTAAAGATGATGAAAAAATGATTCCAGAATACGCAAGGACACTCCATCTACCGTTATTCAATTCCCTGCGGGGCTGGAGCCTCTTTACCCTTCTCCGTGTGTGTCGAGTTTTCTTCATGATATTCGTTGTGGTTATAGATTCAATCATTAAATTCCAAAACTGCTCGGAAATTGTGAAAATCACTTTAAAAATTACCATACTTTAAACAATTCGCTACTTAGAATTTTGCTGGAAGAAAACGTGAATATGAGTGCAAAAATGTTCATACCAATTGAATTATTAAAAATAATTTCGGGAACGTCCATAATGATTAAATTATCAAGACTCCAAAACTGCTTGTGAATCGCAAAATCACTTGAAAATTTAGCATATTTCAAAAAATTCCCAGCGGGGCTTCTCTGAAGGAAATCGCAGAAAAACTTCGAAAAAAACCCATAGTGATTCAATTATCGAAAATAGCTTCGAAAATGTTCAAAATGGTTCACTTATCGGACTTGTGAACTGCTTGTAAACCGCAATTCAAATCATTTGAAAAATGCTCATATTTCGAAAATTCTCTATAGGGCTCTGCTGGGGGAGTTGTGGTGTCCTGCTGAACGGTTATTTTCTTCATATTAACAGCACCTCCCCCCCCCTCCCCCTTCAATACACGAATCATAAGGACGTCCCTGGTCAGGGTCAGCTGAAAGTACTTTTAAACTGCTAGTTGCGTAGGCCTGTGAAGGTACAAATAATTTGATGTTGATTATTCAATATATAGTTTTTTTGGGGGAAGGGGCCCATGTGACTCCTTTGCCCCGGGGCCCAAAATTCCTAGTTACGCCACTGCCTCTGGCTCGACAGCCTTTGGATTGCAAATGAGCACATCGTAGTGTATCATGTCGGTCAGCATAATGCTTCGCAACGTTATATTCGAACCCATTATTGTCCACCCAGTTATACTTCCCGCTTTTCGAACGAACTCGCGTTCCTACCGCTTTCATAATAATTGGAAATAAGAGAAACGAATATCCGTAACGAATTAAATGCTGCACCATGCACCATTCACATCATGAATGATAATGGTAATCTAATACAATAATACAATGAAAAAAGTACATCAGTGTTGCAATAACAACTTGATATAACATAAAAAAGTTAAATAAACCACAGATTCTATCTTGGGCCCACTGTCAGAAATTGCTGTAAAATTACAACAGTATATATTTCACAAAATGCCGTGGAAGCCCAGTACAGTGCTGGGAGTGCTGGTAACGGCCCACTTTTGTACAGCAGTGAGCTGAGTTTTCACAGTTCTCGTCTCGGGTACCGCTCTGTCATTTCCGAATGAATGAAGTTACTAAATTAATATCATTGAAGACATTGAAACTGAAATTCTTGACACATGGCTAGCGGTAAATATTCGAGTTAGGGTAGTTTCTCAAGGTCACTCTCGCAGTTGGTGCAGCCACGTGAAGGCGAAGCTCTTTTCTTTTGCTACAGTTTTGGCTTTCCACAGAAGATTCTTGTAGAATGGAATGATGTTCTCGTTGACGTAGATTCTATCGCCATTTCCGTTAGCCAAGATATATCGTTGTTGGTTATTCTCACTTTATTTTTTTTTTACGATAAATTCATCGCGCTTTTTTCGTGAGTTAAACTGAATTATGATACTCCTCACCTTATCGTTGTCAGCAGGGAGACGATGGACAACTTCAATATCGTCTTTCACAAGTTTGATTTCCATTTTTGAAGCCACTTGAAGAACAACACTTTCGAGGTCCTCGTCTTCAAGCTCCTGCACTCCGTTGAGTTCAATGTTCGAATTTCTTCCATATTGTTCAAGGTTATTCAACCTAACTTTCAGGTTAACCATCTCTTCATCCCTTTCTTGAACCGTAGCGACGAGAGATTCGATTGTCTTATTCATGTTCACAATCATTTCGTTACTTGCATTCACTTTAATAACAAACTCATCGTACTTATCAGAAATGAGTTGTTGACTTTTCTCCAAATCCGTCTTCAGGTCCGCAAATAGTTTTTCAAGATGAGATCTGTGTTGCTGCAGTTGTTTGTCAGCAACATCCGGGTTTGACGATGTCGAGGTTTTTCTTTCAGATGTCTTACTTTTACAGAACATACACCTCCACGATTCACGTTTACTGGAAGGCATAGATCGATAGGTTTCCTCCGATAGAGTTGTACATTCTATATAATAATTATTTTCGCAACCATGGCACTCAATATACTGCCCAACCTTTGGCAGTGGATCGTGGCATCTATGACATTCCATTACGAAAAACTCGGTACCCTACACTATACACTAGACGCACTTGAACTTTGATAAGGAGAGCTCGAGCAAAACACGTCCCACTTGTCCGCTGTCCAGACGACTAGTACTGAGTAATAATAATATTATTATCATCTTCCATCTACAGCCATTTATTTGGCTGATGAATTCACTTCTCTATCTTGATATCCCCAAAACTTTGTTCCATTGCATATTACTGAACTTTTTGCTTCAATGTAGATTAATGGGCTTGATCGATTAATGAATTTGAGTAATGGGATGGTTAATTCATTGGTTTGATTGATGGGCCTTTCACTATACTATAGAGACGAATTGCATCGCCGAGTTTCCCTATCATTTGAACATAAATTATCACTAATATTATAATAAAAATGTTATTTGTACTATCATAATTATTATTGGCTCACAGGCAGAGAAATACCTTCCGAGACAAATGAAATTCATTCTCATTTTTCAAATCTATAATAATTCCCTGAATCTGAAAAGTGAATTGCCCGAAAATCTTTTCACTTTTTTCGTCGGAAAATTATTTACGGGGGATTTTTTTCTTGCGATATTTTCGGGAATATTCTTTTCATTAAAAAGTTATTATTCCTCTTCATTCCATATATAGAAATATTCAATCTTTGGCCTCAAGCTTTTGGGTCCCCTGGTCTGTAATAGGCCTAAGCATTTAAACTTCTGAATCGAATTTCATCTGACATATCGACGGCCATTTTTACTAAATTTCCTGAACTAAATGTTCACCCACGATTGTTTCACTCTTAACAACAGAAAACTCGTGGCCATCGTTGATCCAGCATGTCAGCACCCAGCAGGGCACGTGGTTCGACAATGGTCCACTCATGGAATTTCTAATTCCCTTCGCCATTAGGCTACATAACGCCATTCTATCTTCATGAGTCAGTGCGAATGAGCCGAGTGAAGTGGAAGGACTGAAGTGCGAATGAACTGTGAAGGGTATGGTGCACTCAATTTTGTTGACAAATCGTCCGTACGGTACAAGCTCTCTAGTCTCTCTTATATATATTCGTTTGCCCTCTAGAGCGTTTGACTATTATCACAGCTTGCCCCGACTTAGCTGTGTAGCTATGGCCGTAGCTACGATGACTCCCCGCCGTCGAGGATGACAATGATGTAAGGGATGCCAGCTCTCGCTCCTCTTCGATGGCTTGCGACATTTCACCGCTCAAAGTTCCCATCTAGCTCTGAAAAATATTAATAAATAGCTATAGCTTTCCTATAATAAATAAATAACAGCCTAGTGGTGACCATGACATTTACCTAATATGAATCTAATATCATTTTCATCGCAATTTTGAAACAGCAATTCAGCATTTATGTATAGAAATGAATGTGTGTATAACTTGCCTATAATAAGCAAATATTAGCCAAGTGGTGAACATATTATGTCCCCAATTTGAGCGCAATATCACCTCGGTTACAATTTTGAAATCTCGATGTCTCATTGAAGAAACTACTATTTGCAGGTATAAACCACCCTATCATGTGCCTATATCAGCCAAATGATGTACCTAATACTTGGTTATATTAGCCTAATATGGATTCTAAATTATGGGGTCTGAAAGCAAGACCAATAATTATTGTTTGCAGGTATAAAGATCCATATAACTTGTGACAGTTAACAAGTGACAACAGTAACAAGTGTCAGGTGCAAAATGACCTCGTTGTCGGCGCGCCTTTAAACTTCAACATTCATTCATTCTGAGATTTATTGGCATTCATTGAATGATTGATAAGTTGATGTGATGTTGGAATGGAGATTTTTTTAGATGAATGATCAATGAGAAGATGGAATGATTGAAGTCTCAAGTTTTTTTGGTAATTGAAAGGGAAGTGGGAAAGAAGCGGTCCCGAGATTTTACCTAGGATAGAGCGAAACCACGAAAAAATGTAGTTTTGTATCATACTGAAAATGGAAAATATTCAATATTGGATCATCGTATTGCGAACACAGCAAAATCTAACTTTCTATCTGAAAATACTATGGATCACAGAGGAAGAGATCATCTAACTGAAGCAGAAATTCACTAATCGTGTCGCTGTTGTGCGTTTCAACCTTCTTCTCTCTCGCCTTTCGCATTTTAAATTGATAACACTAATTCGGTTTGAAAATATATTTTAGTAGATATAGGCCTATTGACAAAGCTTGTTTTTATTTTTTTCATCAGATTCTAATAACTCTTCAGTCCTTATCATTGAATCAGTTTGAAATATTATCCGTTTGATGTTGATTAAAACTGAACCTAGAATCCATGCATGTTTGCCTATTCAGTAAACTGAAATACTTCATTTAAATAAGTATATTTCATGAATGAGGGTGTGGGGTGGGAGTACAAATTCATTGAATTATATAGACAAAACTTCCATGGTATATACAATCTATCTGCTATGAAATAGTTTGTACTATTGTTCAATGCAATTTTGGGAATGACTTTTTTAAGAGGCCTAATACTTATTTCAATCTGATACAAAATTGTATAGTGAAGTGAAGTATCATCTAGTGGAGGATGTAATTGGATTCATAGACTGTGTGAAGAACATCAAATAGATGTGACACTGAAGATTGATAACGTGAATTTAAATGACAACATTGTTGATTGATTCGAATAAAAATATACATATTTCCTGTACTCTGCTCAGTTAGTAAATGACCAATGCATGATTCTCGATAAGTAGTGTTTTCTTCAAGTCACTTCTGGTTAAAAGGAAAACCAATCTGCGATGAACGGGTTGCATTGTCGTGCACTACATCACAACGTGGAGTTTAATTTTGAGAATTTCACGTCACGGTGCAGTGAACTTATTTTTTCTATGATTTTTCTCAAGAGAAACGCAATGTGAATACACACTGCACCTTGGTTCAGGCTAATATAATGTGGTTCAGGTAATGCAGCATTATCCACGTACAAATTAAGAGGGATCTAGTCTAATATGTATATAATTCCATGTAGGCCTATACCTCTTCTCTCAAAATTAACTTTATCGTCATGGAATGACTTGTACTGATCCCCGTATCATAATCATCCATCTTATTAGATCATGCTGATTTCCTAGCCCGTTATAAAGTTAGCAAAAATGATATATTTTGAATTAGGTTGTGATTGATGAAGATTTGTAAGTATGATACCAATAATTAGAAAATGTGTTCATATTTGAACCCTTCTTAGCCTGAAAATCAATTCAATGTCAACATTGTTAATGTTCCCAAAAAAACTCGCTCGTGTCAATCTTTGAAGGATAAATATTAATGGGATTGCGAGGATGGCTGAACAGTCTAGCTATACGTCTTTTGCGGATACATTTTTGATGCGAATTTGTAAATTGTATGTATTTTGAATCACGCGCCCGCAATACACACTGTAAAAAATGTTAGTGTTATTTTACCAAAAATGTTCATGGAAGCCGCATAAGTATAGACAGTAAGTTTGAATTCACGCCCACGCTGATGATTTATAAAAACATAGATATGGTTGTTAAAAAAACTTACACATCCAGGTTAATTTACAAGAGCAATGTTTGGCTGATTTTATTCCTCCCTAGACTTGAAATTAAATGGCGTATCTATAGTCACTGTGACTAGGCATGGCTAAATTTATCTAAACGTTCCGTTTACTTATACTGGTGCACGCTTTAAATTTACAAGAGCAATGTTTGGTTGATTTTATTCCTCCTTAGACTTAAAATTAAATGGAGTATCTATAAAGTCACTGCGACTAGGCATGGCTAAATTCATGCAAATGATTCGTTTACTTATACTGGTGTACGCTTTACATTTACGAGAGCAATGTCCGATTAATTTTATTTCGCCTTATCCTCAAAATCAAATACACCGTTTCTATAAAATCATTGCGCCTATGCATGACTAAATCTATCACTGAAATGTTTATACTACCAAATACAACTACAAAAAACATTTCAGTTTCTAGTTACAATTTGGTAGTGGAAAGGGAAATAGGAAAACATCCTTACATAATACGCAAAGTACACATTTCAGTTCGTTTTATTTTGAAACAAGTAAAAAACCTATGAATTTGAAGAATGTACATATTCAACATGTTATTTGACGTGCTAGGTCCTCCGTGATTCCCTGAACTTGACCAGTTTGGTGGTGAGGCTCAAAATTCTCGAGTTAACGGCTGGGGCCGCAGTCTTCACTCGTTTGACTTTGGAGCCTTTATCGTCGATTTTGAGTATCAACCTGAAACAAATCAACGTGAACGAATTAATACATGAAATTTGATTTGCATGATGGTTATCAATTGATTATTGAATTGTGGACAATGCTAGTTGAAAGTTTTGTAATATCACATCGTTTCAAACAGATGTCCAACCCTGTTTGTCTTTGTAAACCTAAAGACGAACAAAGTTGGGCATCTGTTCCAAACGTTGTAATATTCAAAACTTTCATCAAGCCACAATTCTTTAATTTTGAAACGAATATATTATGATGGTTATATTGACATTTTTTAAAAATAATATCATCAAATAGCAATGGTATTCAATGTTGATTCAGGCCTGTTTGGTGGCATGCCTCACTTTCTATATCACATAGGAGTCGGTGGGGTACAGGCCTACCGTGTCTGGGCCCCAAAAAAGATGGTGTCGCATACTGGTTGGCTGTCCCGTCACTTCAAGACAAATTGACAAATATAAAAAAGCCAAAATGATCAGCGGTCTAACGTCATTTGGGAGCTCTGTACCACGACGTTTTAAAACCACGAAAAGGAGCTCGTGACACATAAATCAATAAATGCTATGACATAATGTCCAACATCTGGAAAACAACCCAGGCCTACATGAAAGCAGTGATATTAGAATGATTATAGACTGTACACGATGTAAACATACCAACTGACTTTATCATAATATAAAGAAGGTGTGCTGCTCCCATGCTATAACATGGCGGGTTTCTTGCCGTCAAATCAGAGCCTGAGGTCTAAACTAACCGGTTATTTTAGTTTGTTCAAGTAAGTGTAGGTGGGTTAGTTTCATTGAATTAGTCAGTTTGGGTTATTGTACGGTTAATTTAGAGTGTGCATAACAACAACAACAAAAACGTCTGAATGTCATGACATAAGCCGATGGTTCGGTGAGAAGAGGCTACCATGGAACCGTAGAGAATAACCCTCCATTCACGGTCCTGAATCATCTATATCACAGAGGACAATAGCTATCTACGTCCTAGATATCACAAACGATACCAACATTCCTCCATGCGATCGAGCTACCGGCACTCGCAATTACTTTGAGAAAATTATCCTACTCATCAAGAGAATGCGCTAACTGTATATTTGTCACCGGTTGCCATGGCAGTACCTCGGCTCGACTGTCAACTGTTGACATTTCTAAGATGATTTTTCAAAGAAAATGGGCGTTGTGTCGGGTTTTTCAGTGTTGTAAATACATTTTTCCATCAAGAATGAAGAGAAGGGGAACCATCCATAGAACTGAACGCATGGCTCAACATGCATAGATTTGAAGGAAGTATATTTTCATGTCAGATAAGTAGTAGGGCCTGGTCTAAAATAGTCTATTCACAATTCAGCCGATTGTTGTCTGGTTTTCCCATGGGCCTAGTTGGCTAGCAGTTCTCTGCTTTCAGCATTATAAAATACAATAACCCACAGTCTAACAGTAAAATTCTATCTGTGTTTCTTGATTTAATTGATTTACTTTATTTGTATCATTGTTGATTTCTATACTGTACTGGTGTGAGTATTTTATTAAGCCAAGGTATTGTCGTAGGGGCCTAGGCTGGATATTGAGTTTGTTGCTACAGGCTGTTATGAGTTGATAGGTCTACTAATTATACTGCCAATTGTCACTTTGTGATCAACACACTTGATTGTAGCATACGATAAAGAATGCCAGTATTATATTAATCTAGTCACATTGTTGTTACTCATGTGCCATATCCATCCAGCAGTTACCATTGTAGTCTCATACTGTTTTGTGTACCAAAATATACATATTCAATTTGCCCTAGGCCTACTTTCTTGTTTCACCTAACTCACACTTTATTTTGGCCACAGAAGTCACACACAATTTTTACTATGGGCCCCATTCATGTAACAATTATCACCATTCATTGTCTTGTGTGCATATTAACATATTTCAGTTCAGGTCTTAGACCATCTTGCTTACACTTGACATACACTAGGCCTATATTATATTCTAGCTTTCTGAATTGCTGTTCTGAACTTTTTTCAGACGGACAAGCACTGATCCAGAGGATGTTATGGACCAGCTAAGACTGCAACCTCGATACGCAAATGACAACATGCATGGAATATGTTTATGATTTTATATGGTGGCCACCCACTAAAAATCAATTGATCAGTGCCCTTTCTTGAATTTAAAATGAAAATTTCTTGAGCAATTATTATTTTGTATTTCTCACTGTATTGACTATATGAAATTAGTTCAAGCAAATATTGAATAATTAACCCAACAAGGCTGACATGAAAATATCAACCCTGTCAATGACAATTTCTACATTTTGCAGTAGGTCGTGCAAAAAAAGGTAGGCCCATAGATGTTACAGATGCAGATTTGAATCTGCAATGATTTTTATGACAGATCATAGTTTTGACTTGTGATTTTGTTGATGTTTAGCTCAGATACCATTTGTACAGATTGTGGAATAGTATAGCCCAGGTCTATTTGAAAACGCCATTGGTTGCATTACAGCAAGAAAAGTGACGATTAGACATAGGCCGAGCCTACCATAATTATAGGCCTACGTGATGACTATATCACCCTAAAGCTTTTGTATTGAATGTCAAAATGTGTGAAAAGGTATGGTAGGCCCTATTAATTAATGTTGATTAAATTTAAGGACAAACTATTATTGGCATACCTTTGGATAAATTCGAGTATCGCTGCCAGTTTTGGATCGTATTGAATCGAATAGATGTAATACATGCTGAAGGCAGTCATCAATGCCTCCTCCGCAGTTGCTGGTTCATCCATCGCGTTGTTCTCAAAAACTGCGTAGCATTGGGCACCATCATTAGTGGTGCACTGATCCAGCACTGCAACGTGGGGGTAGCTTGGGGCATCAGTCATTGCCTGCACCTGATCGTATGTAATTTCGTCCTGAAACAAAAATTAACAAGTGTCATAAGAATTATTAATCTTCAAATTTCATTATAAATGGTGGGCAAACCAGAAAATTCTAATTCTTCTTGTTATTACGATACTATCTAAATTGTTCTCAGGATTCTTTAAACTGGAAAGATAGTATCAAATGCTTATAACAACTGATTTCCCATGCCTGTCTATCATGCCATCCAAACCCTGGCTTTCACGACGAACAGATCGCGAGAACGCTGGCCGGATGGGCATCGCGTATTTGCGGCGTAACTTATTTCCGATCCACAAAATAGGAAACTGAAAACTTAAACTAACCTAAGTTGACTCAAAGCTAAAAACTTCACCTAATCTGACGCAATCCAAAACAAAAAACTTTACCTAATCCTAACCCAAACTTTACCTTACCTAACCCAACGTGATTGTTTAACTGAGGAAAAAATTTGTTTTGAGCCAAAATAAAAAAGAAAAAAGTTGCTCTGGCCGGGAATCGAACCCGGAACCACAGTGGTACGAGACTCATACGCTCATCACGGATACGTGTGTTAACCAAGCGGTTCGCTGCGCTTGTTGTGGTGATTGAACACTGTTGTGATCCGAACACGGCTGAAGGTACCAGATTCCCACCCGGCCAGCGCTCTAGCGATCTGCTCGTCTCTCACGTGATCATTCAAAATATATGCTGAATTTATTATGCAATTGTAATGGCTTACAACATCCAGCACTAGAATGTTGTAACTGGGACGAGGCCCTAGTTACAGCTATAAATTTAAATGTTGTTAAGAAGCAGATCAAATTACCGTGTAGTTTCTGATGAAACTTTCTACCGGTTGTTTCCACCAACCCATCAGAGCATTGAGCACGCCCACAAACGTCTTGGGGGCAGAGTGAGTTGTTGCGAGTATTGGCGTCAGGCGTTTTTTTAACTGCTGTGTGGAGAGCGGGGCTTTCTTTATGTCTCGGTCATCATAAATGCTAATCTTTGATTCGAGGAATTTCAGAAGTGTTGGCAGTACACTTTGGTAAGACGCGCTTGCCCGCCCGGCGAGGTCAAACCCCATTAGGGTTTGAAAGTGATCGTCGAGATACTCTTTCTGTAAATCAAAAACAAAAGACGACATTAAAAATAGGAAACAGAAAATCCAGACAATATCCTTTGTAATATAGAATTTACTTATTTTTAAGTGAAATATGCTGTCGTGCTACCGTAACTGGAGAAACCAATTCAACTTGACTGTCTTTTGAACAACCACACTCAATTGACATGCAAGAGATTTTCAAATGAAGAAATGATTGCTAAGTGCTAGCTGATGAAATTACTCACCATGAACAGGAATGGCCAGGCTTTCCTTATTTCGGCCGCATTCCTCTTTTTGCCGTCAGCAGCAGTTATTTCTTGTCGCTGAGTACTATATGTATCTCTCATATATTGTTTAATCTTCACGCTGTCGCGTTCCCTGTTTGATTTCTGGTGTTCTCTTTGCAGCCATTGCTGCTTTTGTTCTTGCGTCGTTACAGTCTCTTCATCTGGAAGCTCGGGTCGGTAGTTAATGGTCCCGTAGTTGTTCTTTTGCGAGGATTTTTTCATGGTCATAATAAAGTTATTTGGTTCGTCGTCCATCCCCATTGCTTGTCTCTTCCTTAGGGCAGTGTTCATATTGTTGAATTTGCCCTCTAACTTTCTTTTTAAAAAGTGATGACCCCCTCCAATCGCTCCTCCCGCATCCTCAAACGTGTCTGTGAATGTTCCCGGGTATTTATCCACCAATTCTTTTGCAACCCTTGTGCTGAATGCTGTGCCTGGGTATTTGCTGATGGAGTTGACTTCAGCTGCGATGATAGTGATCATGAGCGAAGTCTCTGCCGATGTAGGTTTCTGTTGAAGTCTGAGTTTTTTTTCTAGGGACAGTGGGAACTTGTGGAATGGAACTTTGAAGGAAAATAGGGACGAAGTAGTAGGTAGAGGCGTGGTAGGGGGTGGAGGTGTGTTAGGGGGTGGAGGAGTGTTAGGGGGTGGAGGAGTGCACTGGAGCTGAGAGGCAGATGTTGTTAAAATGGGGGCCGATGATTTGCTGCTGAAGAACGCGTTTGCTGCTTGCTGCAGCTTTCGCAGCTGTACTACCTTCAAAGAATCCCTCAGGTCTTCTAATCTGGCTCGCAGTGGTGCTTCATCCACCTTGACGTGTGTTTGGATAAATGATATTACTTCGTCCATCTGAAACAATAAATATACACTTTCAGTTGTTTGCACCTATTTTTTAATATTGTGAACTTCAACCAATAAACATTATGCAAACATTTTGACTTGAGAAAGAAAGCAGCGACCAAACACAAAAGAGAGATAAAAACCGTTACTGACTCGTTGTTCTTTGTGAACTTGCTGATGTTGCATAGCTAACAATTATTTATTACGTTATCTAAACAAATGGAAGCCAGTCATGAATTCTGGCGGTTCATTTTTTAAATGACTTGGTCCCATTACCATCCTTTGTGTGCATGGCAAATTTTGACAAATGGGGTAATACTATCCTTTTTTTAAATTACTGTGTCTACCAATTAGTTTTGTAATATGCATGTACACATTGCAAAATAGTTACAACTTCTTACCTGATTAACTGGTTAAGTGTTTCAATGCGATAGCGGGAAAGCCTAGAATATCGTAGATGCTGTAGGGTTGATAGTCCTGCAGCTCTAAAATAGATACGCACTTCAGCTTCTCCGTTTGTTGCACTCCATACAATTGTAAGTCTTTCACGAGCGTTCCAGAAGTAGTTTTTCCAATGAGAAATATATCTGATTCATTTTTCATGACTATGGAAACGATAGTAAGCATGTCGAGGATGAGTCGTGACTTCAAAATCACCACGTGGCCTTTCTCGTACTTGATGCCACGAACTGTGCATCGCGTACTTATTCGGATGGTCGCATTGTAAAGGTTCGGTATATCGTTTATAATCTGGTTGATGGTGCTGCTGAAGAGCAAAGGGCAATACTCGAAGCTGTCCTGCATCAGTGGAACTGAAGGAAATAGCCCGCACTCTGAGTACGAAGCATGTAATAGTTGGTGTTCAACGGCTAAGGTTAAAGTCACATTCTTGGTATTCTTCGAAGAGCGCTGGCATTCTTTCATGTATTGATGCTTCGACTCGAACCTCATCGTCCATAACCTTATCAGCGGACCGTACACCGTAATCAAGAAAGGGTAGTGTGTTATGTAGTGGTGTTTAGGACGGAGTGGCTTGTCAGGAAACAGACTCGTTCTTAAGCTGATGAATGTGTTTATAGTGTGCAGGAATAGTACTGAAATAAGCTCTTCGCTGATCTGTGGCGAGCAAATTATCTGTACCATCAGAATCAGCTTCCGCACCATCCTCCATACCGGGTCCTGCCTGTTCTTAATCCTGTGGCCAATGTACAATGGCAGCATCCGGAGAAATGTCCAAGTTTGAATTGCATGGCCACCGAGTTTAACCGAGTTGGCTATGGTTGCCGGCCTATCGTTACGGTCCATCCCTAAGTACTTCACGATCTTTATGCGTTTGTTTAGATAGTCAAGTCCAAACCGACCCTTTTCAATAAAATAGTCAAGTGCCATCGGGATGTCGTATTGTAGTATGCCTTCGACCAGATCGTGGCCAATGCATGGAGGCATTCCATTTATAACATGATAATGTGCTAGGGAATTCAAAGATGAATTAAATTTCATCCCTTCGCAGCTGTCGTCATTGCTGGCCGACAGTGAATGTATTGCTGCGTCATACGTCTCCGAAGTACGCAAATTTCCAAACTTTACACCAGATCGGAAGTCGTCGCGTTGAATTTCACAAAAGCGGCAGAAAAAGTGGGCCGCACTGAAGTTGGACATGAAGCCTCCTAAATAGTGACTTCCCAAATTGTCGCCAGCTACAACTGCAAGCGCTCCTTGGACGACGGTTCCTCGAACATCAATACCGTTTCTTTCAATATTCTTGAGGTCAGCAACAAGTTTCTCAAAAACTATCTCTTGGCCAAAGTATGTGACGTCACTTGATTTGCACAGTAATGCAAGCTGAATCGGGTCTACTTTAGAACGGTTCCAAGGATGAATGTTCCCCAAAGTATAGTAGACACCAAGCATCTTCAAATCCTTCTTACTGGCACCGAGGGGATTGGCAATCAAAAACTCATCCTGGAAGAGAATAATTTGAAGAGCTTGTTGGTCAACAGAAAACAGTGGATGTGATTTTATCTTGGAGCCGTCTTGCAGATCCCTGTACACACCGTCGTTTAGTTGTGTAGCCGTGGCACTTTCCTTGTATTGTTCACACACTGTGTCGTCATGTAGGAGGGATTTGAGCGATTCGATGATCGGAACATAATGATAGTGACACTCGCGGTTAAGCTTATTCATCCCTAAACGCATCTCCACTGGTTTTACATATCGGAAATTCTTCTCAAAAAACTTTCGGCGCATGTTGGTGCTGCGCAATGGATCGCACGCCCTGTAGCCAGTGGCGCTCGGGCCGACACCTACACTCTCTTCGAAAATGTCACTAAGAATAACATTCAGTTCGTTCCTATCTACGTAGCTAGAGAGCTTGCGCGTAAGATTACTTTTTGAAGTTTCTAAAGTCACACTCATGATGGATGCGGTGTTCTCATGTATATTCTGAACGGTTGTTTCTGGAACGTGAGACTTTGCTCGCACCTTCAGGTAGAAGTTAGCGAGACTCCGTGTCAGTGATGCGCTTGTGTTTGCTGCCAATTCTGGTGTAAACACGTCTTCTGGTGTAAACACGTCTTCTGGTGTAAAAACCTCTTCCTCAGAGGTACTCTGGGAAACAGGATTAACTTTATCTTGAGTTTCATCTGTGTCCCCCGCTGCTTTCTGCGTGGTGCGATGGGTCTTGTACCAATGGCTGGTAAATGACTTGTGTCGACTGTACACACGCTTACAGTTAGGGTGCGGGCACTCGATCGGGGTTTCTCCATCAAAATGACGTTTTATATGTATCCGAAGGTCGTTTAAGGAATGAAGTGAATGTTCGCAGTGTGCACAAATTATTGTTGGAAGTGGCGGATGGCTCTCTTCCTCTTGATGTTTTGCATTGTCCTTTTTTATATTGTGGTCTTTTAAGAGGTGGCTCCGAAAACTAACGTATAAACTAAATTTACGGCTACATGAACGGAAGCCACACACAAACAGGGATTTCGGGCCAGCACGGTGCGTCGCATTGAAGTGGTTCACGTACGAATTAGTTGTGATTTTGAAGTCACGACTCATCCTCGACGTGCTTACTATCGTTTCCATAGTCATGAAAAATGAATCAGATATATTTCTCATTGGAAAAACTACTTCTGGAACGCTCGTGAAAGACTTACAATTGTATGGAGTGCAACAAACGGAGAAGCTGAAGTGCGTATCTATTTTAGAGCTGCAGGACTATCAACCCTACAGCATTCATATACATATATTCATATATTCAATCTACATTCATAAGACCATCAAATTATATGTGTTGCGGAGACTGCAAAAAAGTGGATGAATGAAATGAACACAATGTTCATTTCCAGGAAGTTTGGAAGTTTGAAATATTTTCACAACTTTTCTTCAACTTATTATTGCCATGTTTTTTGTAATATGTCTTTTGTTTGATACCTACTCTGCAAAATATGCACTGTGTCTGTAATAAGCATGATGATATCTTAATTGAATAAAATAAACAATTGACCACCAATCTACCAGGCGCCCGATCCTCAAGCCTTGCTTTGCAAGGCTTGAGGATCGGGCGCTACACCATAACCTTGCACTACACCATAACAATTTATATTCATCAAACTAAAATAACAAAGTCAATCATTTATTGATTTATTTGAATTACGAACTTACCTTCGATGAAGTGAGTGCACGGCTGCAAAACTGCAAAAGGCGTGGATTGAAGTTGAAACTTTTGGCTGGCAGGGCTGACGAATGTTTTCACACACGTGGTCTTTCAATGAGAGCTCGAGCAAGAGTGATGACCAATCTCACTTGATCAGCAACGTGGTACGTCGAGGGTGCAAAGAGGTCGCCAGTGTCGCAAGGGATGGCATTTTCGCAAAGAGCTCCTGGCGTCTGGAAGGAGGCAAAAAAAGTCTTCTCTTGCCACTCGTCGCCTGGGAGAAATAACCCGCGAGTGTTTTTAAAACCTTCGTAACTATATCAAAATTAAATAAAAACATCATCAGTTACGATAGTTGTAAATACTCTCCCGTGTGATTTCTTGTAGAAAGCGAGCGGCAAGAAAGCCCATTTTTTGTCGCCTTCCCCGCTCTGGTTCCCTTTGTTGTTCTACCATAAGATGACAATTTTGAAATCATGTAAGATCATTGTAACTGCAAATCCACTTGCAATTTAAAAAAAATATCAGCTTAGTGGGCAATCGACCATAAATACCAAATATATCACACGGGCCATTCCCGTCCATCGATATAGCAGCCCAATTTCATGTAAATCGGTTATAGGTGAGTGAAATGCAGATTTGTATGAGGCCTTCTATCTTATTATTTGAAGATATATATTTTTTTAAGTGAATTTAGTATTGTAAGAATGAGTTTAGCAAACATTTTCATATTATTTCAACTTCATCGTGCGGGATTGCACCACACCTTGAGGCAATTCCATTTTTGCATCTTTCTGACTATTTATTTCTCCATTATTCATAATGTTGCAATATAATGTGCACAACATGGTCTATCCCCTGGTATAGGCCTACCCAAGGAGTGCGCATTTGACCGGTCGAGTGGTGAAATGTTATAGGTTACAGTATGTATGAAGTGAAGAAAATAGTAGAAAACTGAATCATTTACGCTTTTCGAACCTTTTTAATAGTAATTAATCTGAAAAGTTTGTATTTGAGAAGACTATATAGGGGGAACGTGATTTCTATGACATTGATTAGGTAGTTGTATGCAACTGTGGGCTGTTTTGCAATTTCATTTACATTGAATTGTAATAATATTCTATCATATGAATAGTGAGCCAACATATTTTATTGTAGACAATCATATTTGTTCCAAGTGAAAGTATTCCAGATATTTATACTTAATTGGTGACCTATGCGTAGAATTCGTAATAGCGAACTAAATTATAATTCATAAAATATGACGTTTATTTTTGTATGTTTGCTTCATTTCAAATGAATGATATTAAATGGGTGAGATAAATGATCAAGTTCTATCATTGTTTCTAAGGAACGGCCCAATGTTTTATTATTAAAACATTTTACAAGTACCTGTGAGGATAGGGTGGTTGATTTGTAATTGCTTCCAAAAATGTTTTACAACGACCTGTGGATATGTCACCTAGAAATATTGAAACTTTTCACCCCTACTCAACACCTAACTACATAACTAAACACCCCTTACATTATAATTCATCGGAAATATTTCTAAACAGACTAATAAGGGCCGAGATTGGTTATTGCCGGTCGTCGCATACGTATCACGCGTGAACACGGTGGAAATGTACGAAGCTAGACAAAATGCATGAATTTCAATATCACCATCATGGAGGGCATTGAAATCTATTACAGTTTGATACTAGTTGGCATTTTATTGATCATTTTACAGAATGAATGGAAAATAATGCAAGTTACTCAGTCCAGCAATAATGTCAAAGAATACTGTACGTTGACCATCGATGCAAGCATCCCCCTCCCCAACATACTTCAACACCGCATCAGTCTGTTGCTTAGCAACGCACATTCCTTTCTATTATTAAACACACTTTTCAGTACCTGAACCCTCACTACTGCAAACTAATTATGGCAAACGTAGGCCTACATGTTATCTTCCTGCAAGATTGTGGGTCGAGTTATTATGGATAATATCTTCATATTGCATTTACACAGCAATGTTTTTTTATTTTTGTTGATATTGAGTTTGATATTTTCAATTCGCAAGGAGGAATTATTCGCATTAACGCAATTATTCGCAATTAACGGCCTAATGTTTGATTATTGAAACATTATACAAGTTCCTGTGGGGATAGGGTGGTTGATTTGAAATTTCATTCATATTGAATCCAGTATTAGGGCCTAATATAATCTGCATTAGATAACTCTATAGCCTACATTGATTGCCGAATAGTATCGATTTATTTCTTGGTTTTTGTAAACATTCACGAAAATCTCATGGTACACGTCAAGAACTTGATTTGTATCATTTTCATCATTTGAAATCATGTTGTACGTGATATGATCGAATTAGATTGTGGAAATATCTCCCGTGAAATTAACAGAACGTTGTAGATATTATTCCGAATAAACTGTCGGCTTAAATTTAAGGCATAGCTTTTGAAAATACGTAAACCTTGTCTACCTTCTATTACTATATCGTCGGCCTAAATCCACCGTACATGTCGCCTTTATTTTAATCGGACGTTGTAGATATTATTCCAAATAAACTGTCGGCTTAAATTTAAGGCATAGCTTTTGAAAATACGTAAACCTTGTCTACCTTCTATTACTATATCGTCGGCCTAAATCCACCGTACATGTCGCCTTTATTTTAATCGGACGTTGTAGATATTATTCCAAATAAACTGTCGGCTTAAATTTAAGGCATAGCTTTTGAAAATACGTAAACCTTGTCTACCTTTTATTACTATATCGTCGGCCTAAATTCACCGTACATGTCGCCTTTAATTTACAAAGACGGCGTTGTCGTAGATTTAGGCACACATGTCGCGACGCTTGTAGATATTATTCCAAATTAAACTTGTCGGCTCTTAAATTTAAGGCCATAGCTTTTGAAAATACGGTAAACCTTGTCTACCTCTCCCTATTTACTATATCGTCCTGGCCTAAATCCACCGTACATGCGCCTTTCTTTTAATCGCGACGTTGTATGATATTATTCCAAATAAACTGTCGGCTTAAATTTAAGGCATAGCTTTTGAAAATACGTAAACCTTGTCTACCTTTTATTACTATATCGTCGGCCTAAATTCACCGTACATGTCGCCTTTAATTTACAAAGACGGCGTTGTCGTAGATTTAGGCACACAGTATGCGCTCTTTCACAAGTGCATCAGGTAAATCTACGAGACCTGTCCCGTTAATTTTACTGAAACATTGTGGACCTAATGCTGGAATACCAATACTTCATGGGTAATTGTCACTTATACAAACACAATATTTAAAATAACATGAAACTCGTTGGGATGAATTTATAAATAATTTTTACAGTGCAGGGTGTCAATGGTAACACCGTTTTAAAAGCAAATATTATTTCATTAGGCTGTAGGGGAACACTGTGGTCAGTTTAACCTTCTTAGGCTGTACGGGTCAGATCGTAGGCAGTGAGGGAATAAAAAAGTGTTAGGGCTGGACGAATAGGCAGTAAGGGAATACACCATTTCAATAGATCATGCTAGGAAAACGTGCATTATTTTTGAGTTTATAGAGGAGCTGTAGTAAGAATGCAATTGAATTCATTGAACAAGTATATTTTCAAATAGAAATTGCATCAGAAATGTATTGGAGTATCGATAGCAATATGCATCATATTTTTCTAGCTGTTACAGCACTTGAAAGAAATATCGAGTTTATATTACGTATATATATAAATTCTTTATTCATTTGCAATAAAGACTCTGCCTTGTGAAGAAGGTTGCCTATAGACACAGAATAGAAAAAAATAAGAAAATGCACACGATATGAGTACTTACTCAGGGCGCGCACATTTTCCATCGAAATTGTTTTGATGGGTTTCGGATCGATGATAACACGTGCTTCAATCACTCTGATCACATTTTCTTTCTGCACGCGTGTCTGGTCGGGATCGCCGCGATGTGTGATCACTAGAGACAGGATAGTAATGCAGTATCAAACCTTCCAATAAGCAGTATCAAATGCTAAAATAAGCACTATAAGCAGTATTAAAGTGCCAAAATAAGCGCTATTAGCGGTATCAAATTGCAAAATAGCACAATGAAATCATTCAAATAATCAATATTGAAAGACTTACAAAGTTATAGAATACATGCACTTGGAATTGGCAAGTTGGAGGAAATAATATGCAGACACTTTTTTAAAATACATGTTAAGTTTAATTAGTACCATAATATGTCGAACGTCACTTTACATCAGCGTGTCACTACTTTTTGCCTTGCAATGGCTTACCAGAATCTGTTCAATATTATCTGGTGTCAGATTATGGCGCCTCTCGCTCAGTATATTTTTATAAGCAGAAAAGGATCTCTCTACATCCACTGATGTTACTGGGGCATACTTCAGGCAGCAAATTTGTTGTGGGGTAAGAGAGTCGATTAGTTCTTCTCTACCAGAAAGTACAGCTTTTACTTTTTGTAGCAGGTTGTATGTTTTATTCTTTGCCAAAACCACTTCCAGTTTGTACAGTGCCACCAAAGCTTTTCCACCAAATGCGCAATTCAGCTTGCAGCGAAGATCTTCAACAACTTTGAGTGATTCGTTTAGTGGGAGGCCTATCGTTTCTTACTTAGTTATACTTGATGGAATCGAACCAAAGTTTGATTTTATGTAAACCAAGTCACACAAGACGGAGTTGGTTGCAAACAGCAATTTTGCTTCACCAATGCTAGCAGCATCATCTGAGTCGAGTGTATCGATCACCTGAAAGTAAATGCGAATGACAGATTCATAGAAAAATAAATATAGCATTCATTTTCTAACTTCAACTTCAAGAGCATGAGCTAAGGCTATAGTCTAATTCTATTCAAATTGTATTTAAACACAATTCATACCGATTTAAGGAGTGGTGATAGCAAATGATGTATAACTTCACCACTAGACCACGCTTTGCCTCATTCGGCGTGAGACCGCCTAACAGAGCAGACCTACGTCTTTCTGTGCTCTGAGGGACAAATTCCAACTATCTTATCGACGTCCCGCCCCAATTTCGTATCAGCCAATAGTAAAGCTGAAAATATTCTCTGGTAGGCCTCCATCCCTTCTCCCCACACCACTACTGTTAGCCAGGCTAGATGATGACTAATGAGAATAAGTCAACGTGGCAATGTTGGTCAGGTAGGCTGATACCATAGAATGAAGTAAATACATACTAATATAATATGAACTGTAGAAGGTCAGTCGGCAGCCCTCTGTACTTTCTGATCTAGTGGTTAGGACATGACCAATTGGTCGTCTCTACTATCAATTAGTATTGACGATTGAGCGTTTCAACCGTCAAAACCGAGTTGAATATGAATTATCTGGTCCAACAATCATTATCAGTTCGTTACCATCCCAGCTCGACATTTCATTATCGAGAGGTTGAATGATATAACAGACGGCGAGAAAACGACTACTACTGGCAATACGTTTTATAAGTCCATGGTTATGTGTGGCCACGAAACAAGGTTCCGAGCGACCGTCCCTACTATCCTACATCACTACCGCGCGGGTGGTTCACGTCTTCATCTTTCGTGTACTTGTGTCCACGAGATATGAAGGTTCCGAGCGACCGTCCTCCCCATCCCATACCACTAGCGCGCGGGTGGTTCACGTCTTCATCTTTCGTGTACTTGTGTCCACGAGATATGAAGGTTCCGAGCGACCGTCCTCCCTATCCCATACCACTAGCGCGCGGGTGTCCTACTATCGTGGATAACGTCATAACTCGAAGCTTTGGTCGTTTCAATACACCATACACATTTTACAGTTTTCAACATTGAAAACTCGTACTTTATTGATACTATCAAAATAAATCAAAAAGATACATAATTTTATTCATTTACATATTTAATTCGGTTCATTCTCCATTACATCACAGACATATCAGCACATGGATGAATTGTTCATTGTTCATTGATCATTGTATATTCTATCGTTGCGTTTGAGTCGAGGGGGTTACAACTCGAAAATTTGGTGTACACCTGATTTCAAGATTTCAGGTGATTTCAGGTGATTTCAAATGATTTCAGGGATTTCAGGTGAATTCAGGGATTTCAGGTGATTTCAGATGATTTCAGGTGATTTCAGGGATTTCAGGGATTTCAGGTGATTTCAGGGATTTCAGGGATTTCAGGTGATTTCAGGTGATTTCAGGGATTTCAAGTGATTTCAGGTGATTTCAGGAATTTCAGGTGATTTCAGGGATTTCAATGGGATTTCATGGGATTTCAGGGCAAGTGTACACCTGATTTCAGGAGTTGTTAACCCCTCGGTTTGAGTCGGACACATTTACAGCTCAAAGGACCATCTCACTTATCAATTACCATGAAAAGTGTGGGTGTGTCAATTCCTTTAAGCTAGTTGATGACAAATATAGTCAAATTTCAGTAATCGTGTTTTGTTCCTATATTATATTATATGGGGTATTAGATTTGTGTAACTGTTTCGTTGATATTTTACTTGTTCACTCGACCTAAGAACAGGAGTGATAAATTCACAGAAAATTATCTGAAGGTGATAGAAAATTCGAGAGCTGAAAAAAAAAAGAAAAGTATAGACAGTCGGATAGGCTCTATAGTGGCTCTAGACGGAGTTTGGCTCTTATTCGGGTATTATCACCCAGTAAATAATAAATAATTATTCATTTCGCTCGTCTTTTGTAAACGATTTCACCACAATGATTGAACATCATGCCCTATGCATTACGAGCATGAACCTACATTACATCCATTGTCTACCCATTGTCGATTGCCTATACACTGTCAATCAAGTTACAAAATATGTCATATTTTTACATATATATAAGTTATTAGATGAGTGATAGCGAAGACATCAATATGACTTCATTACTCTCTGCTCTCAGTTGTTCTGTCTGTCTGTAGCACTGCACAGATTGCACGGTTCCTACTG
Organism: Brachyptera putata; assembly: GCA_907164805.1. NCBI lineage: Eukaryota > Metazoa > Arthropoda > Insecta > Plecoptera > Taeniopterygidae > Brachyptera > Brachyptera putata. Next base: position 1,109,769 of record OU015463.1, read on the forward strand.
ATCGACATGAAACTTTTTCTGTAAACCTAAACTTATCCAACTTGGACATTAATAGTTTGTGGGTCTAGTCGGTAGGATCGTTTTTGAGAAATACTATCTCAAAGTTTCTAAAACCAAACATAAGATTGAGCTGAACGGGAAAATTTGGAAAAAATCTCCAAAATTATTCAAATTTTCACCGAATGTAAATTCATGAATGGTGAACATTATAATAAAATTCTGTGCGATTCGGACTGGCCGTTTTGAAGTAAATAATTTTTGTTCATGGAATATAGACAGAAATGATAGCAGAACCATGCTTCTGAGATTCTCAGATTCGATAGTAACCGAATGAAGTGTATTTTATATGAGCCAAGTTGCAGTGTAGAGTATACTTTATATAGATATTAGGGAATCGATTGAGAATCGATTCTGACACCAAACGATTTTGAAAGAGTAGAATCAATTCTTCTATACTTTTTTTTTGCTAATAACTATACTATACTGCCATTGTGTGCAAAGGACGACAGAGCGAGCACTTGTCTCAAGATAGCAATACTACTGTTAGATACCTCCCCCACCACTGTATATTTCCACCCTACATTGCCAAGCTCGCGTCTCAAATACTATCTCACTCTGTATTATTTCAATTGTTGTAACCCACTGTTTTAAAAATATGTTTTGAATTGCATGGTGTAGCCGGCTCACGTGTTGCTCCCCCCCCCCCTCCCCCTCACTGCTCCTAACTGTCTCAACTGCTCCTAAAATCTCCAAATAGGGCTTTCATTGTTGTTACTTGATAGGTATAAACTTAGTTACTGTGTTACTTTCTTCATGTTTCATAACGATAGTTGATCATTGTTCCACTAAACTTGTCCAATCTATATTAATAATTAATACTCAATTGTTTATTTCTTGTTGAAAGTATTCATTTTGGACATTCGTGAAATAAAACGTATTATAGGCCTGTATTTATGTGAGAAAACGTAAGTTATGCGTTGTACGATGATCGAGAGTTATTCATAATTATGAATTACTCGATTTCCTCCAACAGATCTTGGAGCTGAGCCTCCTTACACAGCACTTATCGACGTACCTGTTGATTATTTTCAATCGTGTTACGGTTAAATTGGTTTTACGTGTTTATTTTCTTGAAAGATTTCAGTATTATTGAATTATCATTATTTTGATCTGAAAATATAATACCTGTGAATAATTTTTATTCCAAAAATACGGATGAATAATGCATATAATAAACGATATAATGAATAAATAATGAAGAAACACAGGGCACTATTCCTGTATGACATCAGTGTCCAGAATAAGTTTTAAGCCAATTAGTTACTTTTTATGACCTGTGCCACGAACAAAAAGGAAACATGCAAATAAAGCCCGATATTTTTTCTGTAAGTGAAATGGAAGTCGTCACTATATACGCTCATATAATAATTAAATACGTACACGCGTAAGAGGAAGCACACATTACTCCCATCTAAATCCACATTTCTGTTGCTGCAGTGTAAGTAGCTATAAATGTTGAGGTGTTGATGCTAATTGGTTTTAGCGTGCACATATTTGCATGTAATTCCGCGGCAGAATGCAGGAGAAGTAGAAACACATCAAGACGCGGATTGATACATAATATAGTAAACCGATACGAGGTTATTATTTAACCCACCAACAGCTATAGGTTATTTGGGGAACGAGAAATTGCCGAAAGTAAAAGTGGTGCGTGTCACGTCTCACATCTTTTACTTTTTTTGAGATCTGCGATAATATGATGACGTGAGAATAGAGGTACACAAATATGACGGGATATTAGGGGCCCGTATCAAATATGAATAATTCTGAACCGATACGGTAATTCATTATTCTAATGATACGTTCAAGGTTTTCAAATAGAATATAAAAATTGGAATACTGGTTAAAATCCCCGTGAAATACGGAATACGTTCATAGATAATATCAAAAAGTGACAAAAACAATCAATAGCGTCTATAATTGCTTCGATGCATTCACACAATAACAATGTTCTATGAGAAAATAAAGCCGACAAACAAACAAAAACTAAACAGAAATAGAAATATAATGTCAGCAATGAATCATATCATCAAGAAATACTCGTCTATCGGAATCAAACCGTAACATGTCTAATTTGTGCAAATGTGTATGTGGGCGGGGCTTATGGTGTCTACTTCGCTGTAGTTCCTCGTTATGATGTGGGATATCGCTACAGTCTGGGATGATATTATTTGAAGTTGAGTAATTATCTGAAAGTACAATAATTCAAGTCATAATCATTTGAAAAATATCACCCTACGCAAAATGACCGGAGACTATGACACTATCTATACCCAACACATAGTGAAGGATTTACATTTGTAACGCAATTATTTTGTCGTATTTGCACCCTAATGAGTACCACACACATGATTTTCTTACATTTTGTTACGTAATTGAGTGAAGTGTGTCCAAGCAAGTAGTCTGACAATCTTAAGTAGTATTTCATTACAAAAAGAGGAACATGCGTGAATAATGGGCGTTAATTTCAGACTTATAGGACCATAACTTGTCGAGATATAAAATTCCAAAGTGATACTCTATACATCCCGAGTATAGCCTATCACACAACCTTAATGTCTTGAAAGTGATCGCAGTGAAATACTGCCGCCGAAATCCACGTTCCCCATCGTGTTAACCGGCGCTGGTGGCATGGGGGTATTAGGCAGCATTTCACGATAAGTACTAATTCGTGAGGGGGCCTTCAAGAACACCTGCAATGTGAAGTTAAATTACATTTACATCTGATCCTAAGAAACTATAAAATGGTATTTTTGTTATGACTCGAGAAAATAATAAATACCTTCTTTGTGTTTGATATCAATGCATTAACTTTCTCATACAAGCTACGAATTGTTTCTGCCACTCGATGGATGGCATGAGCTAGACAAGTCAAGTGATGCAAATTATGGTACACACTCTCCAGACCATTTCCAGCTTTCACCATATATGGTGCTGCATCAGATGTTAGGAGGAGAACTTTGTGATTCATTTTACCAAGTGGCCATAGCGATACTGAAAATAAGTGCAACAATCTAAATACTTGAACTACCGTCACTTTGTTTCCGGTATATGTCGTTAATTTTTCATATATTCAACTAACATAACCCATTATTGAGAAATTCTGAAATAGTTTTGTGGTTGGTACTTTGCAAAACTCTTGAGCACAAAAGGTGCTCTGCTTGGCTCATCTTCACACCCCCGTGAAGTTGGCCACGCACATGTGCGAAATCAAATTTTGACAAGTGTCATTCGTTAGTGCTTCGTTAGTGCAGGTTAGTGCCGCAAATAAAATCGTTAGTGCCATTATAGTGCTGGCACTAATTTACCAAATACATGTGCGGGGCCAACTTCACGCTGGCCCCGCACATGATCGGAAATTGAAATTTTTTGACGTCATCATCTTATATTGTGTTAGTGCTCGTTAGTGCCGCTCATTTTATCGTTAGTGCTGTTCTGGTTTTGAGCAAAAACGACCTAAGTCATGTGCGGGGCAGCCCCGCACATGAGCAATTATAGCGTTTTTATGACATATAAATTAAGGTCTTTGTTAGTGCTGGTTAGTGCCACAAAAATTATCGTTAGTGCCACTTTAGTTTGGTCACAAATAAATGTCAAAAGTCGAGATATAGTATAGCGCCGGTGCTATCTATGTGCGGGACCAACTTCACGCTGGCCCCGCACATGATCGGAAATTGAATTTTTTTCATGTCATCACCTTGGATTGTGTTATTGCTCGTTAGTGCCGCTCATTTTATCGTTAGTGCTGCATTGGTTTGGAGCAAAATCGACCTAAGTCATGTGCGGGGCAGCCCCGCACATGAGCAATTATAGCGTTTTTATGGCGTATAAATCTAGGTCTTCGTTAGTGCCAGTTAGTGCCACAAAAATTATCGTTAGTGCTAGTTTAGTTTGGTCACAAATAAATGTCAAAAGTCGAGATATAGTATGGCGCCGGTGCTATCTATGTGCGGGGCCAACTTCACGCTGGCCCCGCACATGATCGGAAATTGAAATATTTTCACGTCATCATCTTAGATTGTGTCGGTGCTGGTTAGTGCCACAGAAATCATCGTTAGTGCTAGCGCAGTTTGGCCATAAATTAGTATCAAAAATCGATATTTAATTTAGCGACGTGCTTGTGGCATAACTACCCAGCAAACACGCGAAATGGGAAACGGTGTGGGGCCGTTACAGGAAACACATGGAGCGAGTGGGCTTGATGTGGGTGGTGGGCAAATATGTGTTTGCCCTCGCTGGTTCTGTGTGGGTGAACTTAGGGCAGACAAGTCCTAGTCACTGATGGCAAAACCCACATCTTTTCAACACGGGCCCCACAGTAGCTCGAACCCAGTATCACGTATTTGAAATTAAACGTGCGTGGGCATAGTGTGAGTACTGCCCTTGTGGGCAAATATGTTCTTGCCCTCGCTGGTTCTGTGTGGGTGAACTTAGGGCAGACAAGTCCTAATCACTGATGGCAAAACCCACCCACATTAGCCACTAGTAGCTAAATGCTTTCATAATAAATATGGAAACGCACACGAGTGTATGAGTTGCGAGATGAGCACAAATATGAACATGATTATGCAAAAGATAAATATTCTGTCCGCTCACTCGACATCTACAGATTTTGGTAACTTGAATATAATTATAAACATTCCATCTATTACTGCCTTGTTGCTATAGGCTCTAAATTGTTTTCAAAATCTAGCTGCTATACTGGTAAATGCAACTTTGGAAATGGTATGACCACGATTATATTAGCTACGTGGTGACGTCAAAAACTTCTCAAATTTACCAAAATATTTAGTGCCACAAAAATTATCGTTGGTGCTAGCTCAGTTTGGCCATAAAATAGTTTCAAAAATTGATATTTTATTCAGTGACGATGCTATCTATGCGCCGGGCCAACTTCACGCTGGCCCCGCATATGATAGAAAATGTTTCAATTCTCGATGTCACCATGTTAGATTGTGTTAGTGCTGGTTAGTGCCACACAATTTATCGTTAGTGCTAGCTTACCCAGCAAACACACCCACACTATGCCCACACTATATATCAACACGGGTAGTTTGAAGGCAGCTCCGTGCGTTGCCTGTGAGAATATGTCCACCCGGCGTCATACGGGTCCGGTATGGAAATGGCTCACAGTTTCAGGAATATACCACATCGTAACCGTATGATACATCCCATATATGGCCCCAACCCATGGTAAACATGCGGGAATATACCACATCGTAACTGTATGGTACATCCCATATATGGCCCCAACCCATGGTAAACATGCGGGAATATACCACATCGTACCCGTATGGTACATCCCATATATGGCCCCAACCCATGGTAAACATGCGGGAATATACCACATCGTAACTGTATGGTACATCCCATATATGGCCCCAACCCATGGTAAACATGCGGGAATATACCACATCGTAACTGTATGGTACATCCCATATATGGCTCCAACCCATGGTAAACATGCGGGAATATACCACATCGTAACCGTATGGTACATCCCACATTTGGCCCCAACCCATGGTAAACATGCGGGAATATACCACATCGTAACTGTATGGTACATCCCATATTTGGCCCCAACCTATGGTAAACATGCGGGAATATACCACATCGTAACCGTATGGTACATCCCACATTTGGCCCCAACCTATGGTAAACATGCGGGAATATACCACATCGTAACCGTATGGTACATCCCACATTTGGCCCCAACCTATGGTAAACATGCGGGAATATACCACATCGTAACCGTATGGTACATCCCACATTTGGCCCCAACCCATGGTAAACATGCGGGAATATACCACATCGTAATTGTATGGTACATCCCATATATGGCCCAACCCATGATAAACATGCGGGAATATACCACATCGTAACCGTATGGTACATCCCACATTTGGCCCCAACCCATGGTAAACATGCGGGAATATACCACATCGTAATTGTATGGTACATCCCATATATGGCCCAACCCATGATAAACATGCGGGAATATACCACATCGTAACCGTATGGTACATCCCACATTTGGCCCCAACCCATGGTAAACATGCGGGAATATACCACATCGTAACTGTATGGTACATCCCATATATGGCCCCAACCCATGGTAAACATGCGGGAATATACCACATCGTAACCGTATGATACATCCCATATATGGCCCCAACCCATGGTAAACATGCGGGAATATACCACATCGTACCTGTATGGTACATCCCATATATGGCCCCAACCCATGGTAAACATGCGGGAATATACCACATCGTAACCGTATGGTACATCCCATATATGGCCCCAACCCATGGTAAACATGCGGGAATATACCACATCGTACCTGTATGGTACATCCCATATATGGCCCCAACCCATGGTAAACATGCGGGAATATACCACATCGTAACCGTATGGTACATCCCACATTTGGCCCCAACCCATGGTAAACATGCGGGAATATACCACATCGTAACTGTATGGTACATCCCACATTTGGCCCCAACCTATGGTAAACATGCGGGAATATACCACATCGTAACCGTATGGTACATCCCACATTTGGCCCCAACCTATGGTAAACATGCGGGAATATACCACATCGTAACCGTATGGTACATCCCACATTTGGCCCCAACCTATGGTAAACATGCGGGAATATACCACATCGTAACCGTATGGTACATCCCATATTTGGCCCGTGAATGTGGGAATTTACCACGTCACACACATATGGTAAATACCACATTTGACCCATACTTGTGGTAAAACTGCAGGTATTTACCAACAATACCGTTCACACTTTCCCAACTAGAAGCAGCAAATCCATCCATGTCACATCTCACCATCGGTCCTCTTATACCAAAAGCCCTCAATACCTTCGCACCACTTGGTCCTTACATGCATTGATTCACCACATCACAAAATTGAATGTCAAATCCTAAAGCCGTCCGCTATGGTTGACTTGCAGAAAGCCCTTGAAAATAAATATAGTGTTGAACATTAATGAAACTGTAGGATTAAATTGACCCCTTATATAATACATGAAACAATTGATTGGAATACATTACGCATATTCGCATAGAAACTCAAAAAAAAATTATATATGCACTATCTATGATACAGTATAATTAAATTGCAACAGGAAATAATGTTGATGGCAACTGGTTATTAACAACACTCAAAAGATTCACTTCAATTATTCTTGCTTTATTTTAAATCGAGGCCTATAATAGTAGCTAGGCCTACAAAGTGGAGAGCAATACAAATCAGAACACTGGCTTGATGCCAGATACTCAACTAGATACTAGTATTATTAATACAAAATAATAATGCCTGCATAAAATATCACAAATTATGTGGCAAAGCACCAATTTGCTAACCCAAAGATAATAGTAATATTAAATAATATTTTCATCTCAATGTATGTGTATACAAAAAGATAAGAGGATGAATGCATCAACACATTTGAATAAGTAACACGAATGATTCATTATTTGAAGTAAATACTTTGAACGTTTATCAAACTTGATAGAACATACCTAATTTCAGTAATATGTTCTGATAATGTTTATACTGGAGGTATGATATTGCCAAAACATTATGATTATGTTCATGTGCCCACGAGCGACGATTATGTTCATGTGACCACGAGTGACGATTATGTTCATGTGACCACGAGTGACGATTATGTTCATGTGACCACGAGTGACGATTATGTTCATGTGCCCACGAGCGACGATTATGTTCATGTGACCACGAGCCACGATCATGTTCATGTGACCACGAGTGACGATTATGTTCATGTGACCACGAGTGACGATTATGTTCATGTGACCACGAGTGACGATTATGTTCATGTGCCCACGAGTGACGATTATGTTCATGTGACCACGAGCGACGATTATGTTCATGTGACCACGAGTGACGATTATGTTCATGTGACCACGAGTGACGATTATGTTCATGTGACCACGAGTGACGATTATGTTCATGTGACCACGAGCGACGATTATGTTCATGTGACCACGAGCGACGATTATGTTCATGTGACCACGAGCGACGATTATGTTCGTGTGACCACGAGTGACGATTATGTTCATGTGACCACGAGTGACGATTATGTTCATGTGACCACGAGCGACGATTATGTTCATGTGACCACGAGCGACGATTATGTTCATGTGACCACGAGCGACGATTATGTTCGTGTGACCACGAGTGACGATTATGTTCATGTGACCACGAGTGACGATTATGTTCATGTGACCACGAGCGACGATTATGTTCATGTGACCACGAGCGACGATTATGTTCATGTGACCACGAGCGACGATTATGTTCATGTGACCACGAGCGACGATTATGTTCATGTGACCACGAGCGACGATTATGTTCATGTGACCACGAGCGACGATTATGTTCATGTGACCACGAGCGACGATTATGATGAGGTGCCCACAAGTGACGATTATATCTACGTGACCCTTCCTAGCACTTTCAACACTGAGCGACCATCAAGTTGAGGCGACATTGACATATGTTTATGAACAGTTGAGCCAGAGCGATGGTTAAGAGCGACTATTACAATCGGGCGACACCGAGTGGCAATTTGGATCGGGCAACTTTAGGCAACTATTATGATCGGGCGACTTTGAGCGACCATTACGAACGGAAGACTTTGAGCGATCATTACGAACGGGGGACTTTGAGCCACCATCACGAACGGGGGACTTTGAGCGATCATTGCAAACGGGGGACTTTGAGCGACCATTACGATTATAGGACTTTGAGCGACCATCACGGTCGGGGGACTTTGAGCGACCATTATGAATGGGTGACTTTGAGCGATCATTACGAACGGGGGACTTTGAGCGACCATTACGATTATAGGACTTTGAGCGACCATCACGGTCGGGGGACTTTGTGCGACCATTATGAATGGGTGACTTTGAGCGACCATTATGAATGGGTGACTTTGAGCGATCATTACGAACGGGGGACTTTGAGCGACCATTACGATTATAGGACTTTGAGCGACCATTACGGTCGGGGGACTTTGAGCGACCATTATGAATGGGTGACTTTGAGCGACCATTATGATTGGGGGACTTTGAGCGACCATCACGGTCGAGGGACTTTGAAAGACCATTATGGTCGTGTGACTTCGAGCGACCATTGCGATCAAGCAATATGGAGCGGCGATTACGAGCAAGCGACATGGAGCGGCGACTACAGCCGGGGGGCTTTGAGCGACCATTACGAACGGGTGACTTTGAGCGACCATTATGATTGGGTGACTTTGAGCGACCATTACGGTCGAGGGACTTTGAAAGACCATTATGGTCGTGTGACTTCGAGCGACCATTGCGATCAAGCAATATGGAGCGGCGATTACGAGCAAGCGACCTAGAGCGGCGACTACGAGCGGGGGACTGTGAGTGACCATTACTATTGTGCGAGCTAGAGCGGCGACTACGAGCGGGGGACTTTGAGCGACCATTACTATCGTGCGACCTAGAGCAGCGACTACGAGCGGGGGACTTTGAGCGACCATTATGATTAGGCGACCTCAAAGAATCATTACTATCGTGCGACCTGTAGGGGCGATCACGATGGTGTAACCTGGAAGGCTGATCACGGTTGGGCGACGTGGAGCAGCGATTACGATCTTGTGACCCGGAGGGGCGATTACGATGGGGCGACCTAGAGCGACTATTACGATGGGGCGACCTAGAGCGACTATTACGATGGCGCCACCTAGAGCGACTATTGCGATCAGACGATCCAGAGCGACGATCACGATTCAGCGATCCAGAGCGACGATTTGAGGCACATTTAGTAGAAGCCTTCGCCCTCTTGGCTCGTCCACCTTCCATGTCCCGAGCATTTCGTAGCCAGAGTTTTATCACTCTATCTATCTCTGTAACTTTCATTGATGGCACATTGACTCGTACAGCAACTGTGAAACAAACAAATATATTCGTAAATATTCAAACAATGGAAATAAAGCTTGATGTGTGAAAGTCTCAGCTGTAGTCTTTTATTCCTTTTTAATTTGTCTAATTTCTATTATACCTTATCATCTAATATCTCTTGCCACATCTAGGCCTGAATAAAATACATATTACAAATCAATTCGAAATCTTCGAACGGTTGCTAATTCATGTCCAGGTTACTTGAGTGAACATCAAACATTGAACCAATTGATAACTGTTATTAGTACTGTAACAGTTACTGTTGTAATTCGATACAAATGGGTCTGCCTACCGCAGAGGTGCAACTCTGAAATTATACGTAGAGCTGTAAGATAGAGCTGTAAGATGGAGCTGTAGGAGGAATTGAGCATTATGAAATAGACCATCAAATCTAGATATACCACAAGAATATTCATTTTTTTGGTTCAACATATATTCTATTTTACTATTTTTCACTATACGCGTCTTTTCAGAGCATTTCACAACATTCAGCTATTTCGTGGAAAATATACACTATTTCGAAAATATAGAGGTACAGTCTACTGTATAAAAAATTAATTTCAAAAAGTGTGTTCCAAACTTCCGATAGCCTATCAATTTCCATTAACTAAAAAAAAGGGCAAGTTGAAAAGTCTCATCTCTTTCCTCAAATACCTATAAAAAATGAGTGATGTTTGGAGAGTTTCCTGTCTCAGGCGACTAAAAAGTTCGGAGAGTGTGGAATTATCATTGACAATCCTGTTGTACCTAGTTCATCTAGATTTTGTCGCCCCTTTTTTTAATGTTTTGCTACACAATGCTATATTTCACAAAATATATGCTACAAAAACGAAAAATTAATGCTATCTTCCTACAACTCTAATTATAAGATATACCGTATTGTCCCGAATATAAACCGACCCCCAAACTTTTAGATCAACAATTGAAAAAAGGTTTTATCTCCATATGGCCCGCCCACTCGTCAAGGTCTGACAAGATGAGGCAGTCACAGCTGAGCGTGCCTTTGTTTATTATTGCGCGTCAAATAAAAATGACAGATAATGGGAAAATGATGCTTCTTCATGTTAAAACATTTATTAATCTTGTTTTTAGTGCAATATTTTGCAGTTTCAAGTTGATTCTGTTGTTCAGAGTAGGCATGTGTAGTGCGCCCAATTATATTTGGTGAAAAACGTGTTTTTGACCGATTTTAGGCCAAGATCCGCATATAAGCCGAGGGTGACTTTTGGACTCAAAATTTCGAGAAAAATCCTCGGCTCATATTCGGGACAATACGGTAGTTATCACTATCCGCATGATGGTACTTACGAGAAATCAAACCCAGAACACGAGGAAAGTCCAATATTGATTTCTTTTTTCCGGTCCCAATCCAATTCAATTTCACAGCCAGTGGCTTGGCAATTATCTTTTTCAGGATAGTCCTCGAAACATCTTGGCAGCTTGATCCTCCAAAGATACTTAGGTACGCAACCTGAAATATTCACACATAATTCTTCAAAATCTTCAAAGCTCATGATCAATGTCATCTCCAATTACCATTTAGAGTAAAATAGAATGTTTCAAAATATATATACCACATTTATTGACAAGAGCGAGGTAAATTTAGTAATTTAGTACCTCTTTGTTTGGAACAATATTACTCTTTGCATCGATTAGAGTAGGCCTACCGGTAGAAAATATTGCACAGCTTACCCTTTTATTCACTTCATCTTTGTCACGTAAAATTGAATTCAATTTCATCAGATTTTCATAATCGAAACACAATAGGTCCTCTATCACATTAGGTACTAAGGAGGATGCCACTCCGGCGGTTACCCCATGTTTAGTACTATTTGCAATCAGTCTTTGCAGAAGTAAAGTGAGGTTTTGTTGCTCGTTTTTCATAACTTGCAAGGTGTCATTGATGCGCTCTATACCAGCTGCAATATTGATAAAATCAATTAAAATAGGGTCATTCTACCTGAATTCAACCTTCGGTGGTAGCAAGATGCATTGAGGGTTGCGTTGGTTCGCCGGCTTCAGATGGTGTCTCAACTTGAACCGGAAATACGTTCCATTTCCTGATCTCTTTCCTTAGAACGCCCGATCGCTTCTCTACCTAGTGTTGTTTTGTAGAAGCTCGATGTCATGCCTTCTATATACCTCAAATATTTGCATCCAAGATGCAGTGTTTATTGCCATCCAAGATGCGGTGGAAGTAAACAACTGCGTTAGGCTTTTGAAAAAGAGTATTAACTAGTAATGCAATTAAATGAAATATGATTATGAATACTATTTGTTTGTGGCATGTGGATTTCTCACACGAATTCGATTACATCAACAAATCGTCCAGATGTAAGTTACTTGCAATATAGCTTGCGTTATCATGAATTATTATTATGAATTAGGCCTACTTCACAATTTGAATATTGCACAATTTAACCTCACTATCTCCATTTTACTTCATATAAGAAACTGTTTCAGACAACTGAGCAAACGTAAACGTCATTTTGTGTGTATTTGTAAACAAAGTTAGTTCCTTTTATTTCTACTCACTACGCATAAACGGTTGTTCTAACTATTTGGATGTTAAATTGGTACATATTTTCAACATGGGAGGGATAGGAAGAAAATTCACGATACTGAAGCCGGCGAACCAACGCAACCCTCAATGCATCTTGGGTGGTAGGTTGCCCCTTTATTGTCTTGAACTGAAACTTAACACATAATAACTAATGAGCTATATTGACCCAACCTTGTGGTCTGGAAATGACTGACATTAAAATCGATAAATAATGACTTTAGGACCATGCTTGTAACAGCAAACAATGATGTTCACAGGGAGCGTATATATCTAACCTCAACTACCTGATCTTATGTACGGTACCATCCCTCTAGTTTACACGGCCAAGCCACGGCTATTTCACCCCTCCCTCGGACGATTACGGCTCGATTCTCGCTTGCTAAAATTTATTCATTCGAGTCCTTCCAGGCTAGATATGCTGTGGACCTGTAGTCTCTTGAAGCAAAGCAACATGCACCCTAGAGACTCTAAGTATCCTATAACACGTGCGCGATCTATAATTCAATACTTAGGGAGCAAAGAACAGGACTATTACATCAACTTGTAATATCCACGGATTTAAATGCGCATCTAGATAATTGTACACACAACAGAGCAAACAGTAATGGTCTACCATCTTGAGACATCTTTGAGAGTTACATACGTCTAGTACAAGAAAACCAATCGGATGAATAAACCTTACCAGCTACCCAAGCTCACAAGAGCGAACCGTCCTCGACCGAAGTGAAATAGGACAAGACCCTGGCTTAGTCAAATCAAGTTGATCCATATGGATCGTGACGTCACTCGATATCTTGCAACAAAACCAGTACCTCTTAGCGACCCCTGCCGTGACAGCAAAAACCTAACCTATATAGGGGGCTCGGTCAGAATGTAAATTCAGGTAAACGTTACAACTTTATGGGGCTCATCTTCTCTAAAAGAGTTCACTGTAGGCCTATTTTCAAATGAATTAATTCTATTATAGGCCTAGTGAAAAATAGTAGAACATATGTATTTAGTAGCCTACAAATGAAGAATTCAAATACCAAGATCATTTCCCAACATATGCCTACCTGTATTATTGATGCAGTTGGTGCATGACTTGCTTGACAGCTCTTTTGGCTTACATGGGTTATCGTTCAACTTATTTGATGTATGAGTCACAAGGTTGTGTTTGGGTGTCGATGTACTGGGCCTCAGGTTAATTATAGGGCCTAGCTGAGGAGTTCGACTCCGAATCAGTTGTAGGGCGAGCGCTTGTTTTTCGTTTACGTAGGCGTAACACTGTTCGATCCACATCCGTGGTACTGGTATCGCAGATTGCCTGGTCATCCCGTTCAAACAATTTCAATTTTGAAATAGCCTTTTCCATTGTACCTACAAAATGCCAGGCATTAAGTTACTATATTGATACACAAGTTTATTCACATAATGATTTCAACATGTTGGCATACAAAATCAGGAGGTGAAACCGCTGTCAGGCTGGACAACCATGGCAGGAATGAAACCCCGGTCTCTGAATGACGGTTCAGTGAGGTAGACGCTCAACTAGACACTCTACTCGGTGAGATTTTGGTCTAGCTCGGAACAAAACATGCTTTAAAATACCGAACAAAAAATGTAGCACTATGACACCGTCACTGTTCCTCTCACTCTATGGACAATTTTTGAAGGACATTTTTGTCTCAGAATAATGAATTGAGACTTGAATGACTTTAATGCCCTCCAAGGTCAAAACCTCAACAAGTCAAATTATAAAAATGCCAAAACCATACATTACTTAGAGACTGAAGGTAAAACCATAGTACAGTGAAGGCTTAGTTTTACACTTACTAGATTCCGATTTGATGAGTACGGAGCACTTTAGCCAGTCTGGTAATGGGACGCTCTTATCTCTTGTGGCCTTCCATCTCTTCGCATCATTAAGTTTTGACGGCCATAAGCATTTAGTTCTCCCATCAAGCCAATTACTTGGTATGACAGCAAGAGGTTTATTTTTTTCGCAAATGAATTGTACCACAGCATAACATTTGCTCCGCCTATACATAAAAAAAATATAGTTAACGATAGTCGACAGACTATCAAATCCAAACAATTATCAAGTTTACAGATCATTCATTTTATTTTCTCGGATTCTATTTTTTTGTTCTAGGCCTGGGCCTATACGCTTGATGATTTTAAAGTTGCTGATACATATGCATAATGTCGTACGCCAGGTTTGTGTATGCCTAGTAAAAATAAATCAAGTGATGAATAATGTACACACAATTTTATATTCCCTACTATTGACAAACAGTAAAACTTGAGTTTTCGTCATTACTTTATTCCGTATGACGCAACGGAAAACACAAAAACTCATTTTTGTATGGCGAAAGAATGGCTTTCTTATCGACTTTGGTAATTTGGTATGAATAATAGTCGACATAAAGGTTTTGAACCTCATATATTGATAGTTGTGAAGACTCGCAGGGATAGCAGAACAAATCCTGCTGCTGTAAAAACTTTTGCCCTACAATGAAAATGTTATCAAACTCGTCTTTCACAAAGTTTGCAGCTTTAATTATTGTGCCACTAACAAGGTAAACACACGAGTCGCGGCCATGAGATTCAAGTCTAAATCGTGTACACGTTACTTTACGGTAATGAGTTCCGTCTATTCCATCACATGGTCCATTTGTGTGCCCTACTCTGCTGCTCTCGACTACTGTGAACTGAACTGAACTATTGGTAAATGAAGTTTTGTTCTGTCTCTGGGCCAACTCGGCTTCTTTTAGTCGCCTGCAGATTTGCTGTAGCGGGTTGGTTGTTTTCCGCAACATGCGCTTCAAACTGAAAAGAAAGTTTTCAAATGGGAAGGCACTAAAAGAATCTAGGGAACCGAATTGTTTTGCATGACCGCTCAGATGGACCAGACTGTGAACATTATACACTAAAAATTCTTTGCCATACAAATTAGCAGCTTCCATAACAAAACGTTTTAGAAGTTCATTTGCATGTTGATTGAAATCCATATTGAGTTGATGTGAAACAAGGATTGTAATTCCACAGAAAAAGAGCATAAAATGATTATACAACTTATCACTGAGAACTTCTTTCAAGTATACTGGCCCTAAATACAACAGCATTTGACGAAACTCTGTAGCCTTCCAGCGCTCAACTTCCGACAAGGACCTAGGTTGACGATTGAATTCTGATGGCCAGTATGGCCGAGCTGCTAACAGACTAGAACTTAAGAGATCAATACTACGTAACGGCAAGCGCTGAAAACTGCTTCTGTCTCTCCATGCCATGATCAGACGCCGCATTACACCCAAACAAACAAGGTGCATGTAGTCTAACGGAAATGTCGAGACTAGACCTACATTCATTCCAACCAATGGAGATTCTGATTTGTGGTGTTCAGCATCTGTCATTTCATCAAACTCAACATCTGATCGCAAAGGTGCATCAATTTCTGGGTATGTCATGCGTCCATAATAGACACCTCTTTGCGAACAATTGTCACATCCATGATACCCGTTGAAGGATTTGGTGCATTTAATGAATGCCTTTGCTGGAGTGTCACAACAGAAGAGACGAACCTGAACAGCCAAATTCACACCCTGATAAATTAGACCACTTTGCTGTAAACTTGAGATTTCTGTAACAAAGTCATTCAGAAACTCCTTAACTGGTGGTTTTGATGGTCCACAAAATATTGCAACAATGAAAGGTTTTTTCTGAGGATCCTCGTCTATAATACATGATATGGGCCAAAACTGTTTGCTGTTGCTCTTGTACAATGGTAACCCATCAACATTGAAAGTAAGGTTAAGAATTCTAGAATCAGGAAGGGAAATGTTCTGAAGTCTGCGTGTGATTCCTTTAGCCAAACCAAAATTGTAGTAACTTCCATTTTCCATTTCAGTCAACAAAATATTCCTCGGAGTTCTCAGAAGTGTCCTTGCATCTTTTGGAAGTTCCGGATGCCACATTCTCAAACCCAAAAGAAGTTTACTGATAGCAGTCTGTGTGATATTATTGTCCAAGGCCCAATTCCGCAAAAATACATGTAAACTTTCAACCGGTGCATCATCATCATCGTCACTCGTGTCAGTGTCCGAGATATACAATTGATCACATTCAAATTCAATATCAGGAACTAAGTTTTCACGTTCATCCATGTCAGCAATAAACTCTGGAAAGACTAAAGTAGGTCCAATATCATCTGACTCGGACTGCGATGTGCTAGCCTTCTCATCGTCTGTTATCGGGCAGCTATCATTCAACACTTCACAGATACTGCTGTCACTGCTGTTTTGATCAATTTCTGCAGCAGTATTGGGCAGACAAGCTTGCAATTTGTACTCATTACTTAGTACATCAAGCTTTATTTCTTTACGAAGATTTTCAGCAGCTTTTTTTTATGGCGTAATCGCTTCCTCTTATCATGTCTTTCCATGATTAGGCAAGATCAAGAACATAAATTAGGCCTAGGCCTATATAATTGTTCAAATATATCCTAGCCCTGTATCATACTAGAATGAGGTACTCGATATTACCTGGAGAGACCTTTATCCATCTTGAACCCGTTGGTATTGTTTTTCATAGATGTCAAGGTGGTTTCGGTCACATACGCTGCTGAAAAAATATGATAAATTATTACCTAGACATTCCTGCTCGACTCATACTGTGCTACCAGTACCTAACGGGTATCGACTTTGGGATAAAATGTTGTTACGGAAGTTGTGCTACCTATTCATTACTGTATACAAATAAGGTTACGGTACTTAAATTAGCTGCTAGTGTTGACTTGCATAGGCCTATGGTATGTAATCAAATATTTTGGATTCCTTCCACCAGGCCTACCAAACTTATTGAAATAGCTCAATTAAGAGTCAAAATCTATCACCTATTCATAATCCCTCTTATTTAAATTTGTGATTTGTGAGGGCCCACTATCCACAGTCCACTTTGATACAAGTACACTAGCTCTGCTATCTTAGCCCAAGACTGTATTCAGAAAGACAATATTATATAGAGAGAGATATTATCTAGTATGTTGGTACCCATGGTAACTGAAATGTGTAACCATGGTAAGTGAAATGTGTAACCATGGTAACAATGTATCAATATCACGATGTAGCGATCGATACCAACTGACTTCATCATATTATGAATAAGGTGTGCCGACTCCATGATTTAACATGGCGGGCATTATTGGTTTCGTGCCGTCAAATCAGAGCCAAAGGTCCCATTTACCTAGCGGATTCCCTTGTGAACTAGATGATATAAGAGTGGCTACGGTACCGGTGACATTGATAAATCAACCAAAATTATTGACTGGGGCCTAGTTGATGTTGTTACCCTGTTAATACGATCTTGGGTTGTCAAACTTACATATGCCAAATTGGTAGGATGAGGTGGAATAATGTACAAATATTATGTACGTCAAAAAGTTGATTTAATGCAGTGAAAGTAAGTAGTATGCCATATTCAAACTAGTGCGTTATACATGATCACAGACATGATCCATAAAGGCTTTCTAAGCCCAATCACACCGATTTATTTCAGGTCAAGCCTAGGAGAAATTCTCTATAGCTAAGTTCCCATGATGTTTTTTTCATGTGACGTCCGTCAAAACATTGGACGGCATCGTTGGTGTAAAATAGATTGTGTTTCCATACCGTTTTTTTCACGTCACGTTAGGTATGCATTCTATCGGGGAAAAGTTCAACTGTTCAAGGACAGCCATCAAATTCGATAGGTCGAACAAGACACTATCTTTGGCCGAACATATAGCAGCCTTCTCAAAACTCATAATTTAAAAATATACTTGCAAAAAACTGCTGATAAACTAGCAACTGGCTAGGCCTATAACCTCACAATGTTCACAATATTGAAATACGCACGTGTGATTTTGCGCGCGATTATAAAACGGTAGTATCGAAATAAAACGGAAATGCGACGATGCGATCCTACATTCGATTGTTGGTACTCTACACGACTTCCGCAAATCGTCCGGTCCCGTGACGGACGTCAAAAGTTGGAGTTGGCTCTACTTGGACGGGGAAAAATCTTTCCTTCCCACAGTTGCCTTTTCTGGCTCGTGATTGGTTGAACGTTGACGTCGACCGAAGTTTTGACGGACGGGACGTGAAAACATCGCCATGGGAACCTAGCTTATTCCATTTTTCCTTCAATCACATTCACGTGCACAGCAGTCTTTACCCATTTAGTTTTGTGCAGTATTGAATATTAAACTGAAGAAAGAAATGAATTCAATAGGTAGGCCTATCAACAAATGTGTGAGATTGATGTTTGTTATCGAAGGAAACAAGATTTTTGTTCAGCTTTCATGCATAAGAAATGTCATTTCTGAAATGTCAAGAAATAAAGAAATGTCAAGAAATGTACCTAATTACTTGATTGCTATTAGACAATGCATGTGCAACCCGCATGTTATCTATTGAGCCGTGTTCAGCAGTTCAATATGAAAAGTGATAGTTGTGCGACAGGCATATGTGCCCTCTATGACGGCGGAAATGATCCAATTGGAAGACGTGAGTTGGCACATCTTATTCATCATATGATGAAGTCAGTTGGTATCACTACATTGTGGCAATATTATATTGAAGCACTGTTGTTGTTGTATTGAACATAAACAAATAGTAGGCAGTCAGGCGGCATACCTTTGATTGACTCACGGTATGAAAGGATTGGCGGTAGTTGCTTATCCCGTTAGTTGGTAGGCCTAGTCATAGTGTACCGGCACTGCTACAAAGTCAATGGTACCGGTACTGTAATTAAATTACTACACCCGACAGTCTCGAGAATGCCCAACGAAACTACTTCTTCGGCTCTGACCAGAAGTATGAAACGATAAAATTATATCAATCAGCCTACGAACAATGATTTTTTTCAGTGATAATTGCAGTAGGCCTAGCTTCCGAGTCGGCTTCAATTCATACCTGGCATCTAGGACTGTGAAATCTGAATAAGGCATAATTATGCAGTTTGCAACAAACAATGAAGTTATTTCAGTTAACAGCATATGTCTGTGCACCTGCCTTGTTACAATTAACTGGATTTTTCTATTTCATCAACCAACTGTTCACAAAAAAAAGGTTTACAATGCAAGAAAACAAAAGGGCTTTCAACACAGAGAATGAGAACTGTAGGCCTATGTAGCTATCAAGTTATTTGCATGCATAAATGCATGCAGGGAAAGAAATAGGCCTACATAATGTAATGAAGGCCGAGGGGCTTACAACTCGCAAATTTGGTGTACACCTGATTTCAAGATTTCAAGATATTTCATAGGGATTTCATAGAGATTTCAAGGGGATTTCATAGGGATTTCAATAGATTTCATGGCAAGTGTACACCGGATTTCAGGAGTTGTTTACCCCTCGATGAAGGCATTGACTTATATACTACGCTACAAACTCGATGCTGAAGGCAATCAAACACAGTTGAGTGATAGGACCTACCCTAAAAACGTCCACTGAATGATATTTTATTGCAATAAATTGCATGCATAAGTTACTACAAACTCAGGCCTAGGCCTATAAGCAAGCCATGTAGGTCTACGCACATTCAGTTGTCAAGCCTACAAGCAATGTTAGGCCTCTGACCTAGCCTACTTTTTTTGCTTTCAACATGAGTGTGGTGATTGATTATTGTTTGCTCAACGACCCCACCAACAGCTAGGTTATACGGGGGTACGAATGAGTTGGTGATTAAGTTAATTTGAAGTGATGATAAGTGAAAGGACATTCACAAAAACCCATGCCTCATGCGGGATTTGAACCCACGCCCAACGCTGACTTCAGTGTCTGAAGCGTGCCTCAACGGACTGAGTCAACGTGGGCGGCCATAAGTATGGTTTTGTGTACCAAACGGTTGGGCCTATTCAATAGAACCTACAACTACCAATAACGTAACGGGATAAGCAACTTGATCATTTCCTTCCGCACCATGCGGGAATCAAAGGGATGCCGTCATACTCAATTTACTGGTAGTATTATATATTGTATCATAAAAGTAATACGTGTAATGCACTCTGTGAATCCAGCTCTTCCCAATTGTATTAAGCAACGTTGGAATACATTTCATTTGAATTAGCCAATCTACATTTTAAATACGTGTGTAAAAGCATTGAACCCCTAGTCAAGAGCCATACTGCCACATTTACCTATTGATAACTGCATTAATTACTTGACATCTGCGAGAAAGAACAGAAACAATGCAAGTACTCAACTATGTACTTTACATTGATATACGAGCTGAATGCGTACGTTTTGATTTGAAATTGCGAATCTCAAAAATGTACACTGAAAATGTGACGCGCTGAGCGTCACATTTTTTGCTTCCATCATGGTGAGAAGACGTCCAATGTTGAAAGTATATAACTTACGCCATGTTGCTTATCCCGTTACGTTATTGGTAGTCATAGATAGAACCTAATATACCTATAACACATATCAATACTAAATCACTTACCGGTATTACTAATCAACGATGTTCTTCAATACTGTGATGTCTTCATTGAAAACTGCGAAATGAAATAGCAGCAAGCTAAAGACAAAAGTACTAGGGGGAGACGCGATGGAAACAGGAAACTAGACGGTTGGAATGGTCTTTGGGCGCGAACAACAAGATAAAGAGAAGCATTGCGTTTGAGAACGCACACAGGTCACAGTGTCGCCAATCCAACAAACACCGTGACTGGCGCTTTTTGAAAGATGCCGGCGTGATAGTACCACATCAAGATCTTTATCCATGTTCAAATCGTGTTTATCAATTATGCAAACTTTTATGATACACCTGTTACATTAGAATCAATACTTTATACCAATTAACGATATATTCCATAGGCAAATACAGTAGAAACATTTAGTGACTACCCTGTTAGATTGGCATGACTGATGTCATGACGTACATCCATTACTCGAGCGGTCGAGCCGTGTTGTCGTCGTTCTTGAGATATGAGGGATGAACGAAACTCGTATGAGATAAATATATATTATTATATCTACGTGCAGCATATATATAGAGTAGACAAATACCTCACACGCACAAAGATAACAATATAGCCCGAAATATGCCCCAATTATTATTGATCTATGTTTCAGTGAAATGGTGGGCAAGGGCTCTACAAAGCCTTGCATTGCCATAAGCTGTAACATGCAAGCTGGACGAGATTGACAAAACATTACGGACAAAAACTTTTAAATTATTATATTATAAGAGCAATTATAAATTAGAGCGATACGATGTACTCAACAGCGGTATCCAAGTTTGAGCATTTCTCAGTAAAGCTTCTCATTGAGAGCAATAAAATAAAGAGGTAATTAAAAAGAATTTACCATTTAGGTAATTGAAAAATGAAAAAAAATATTTTTCATGTACCCGAAGTTGGTAGCAAAACAAGGCGATCAATTCAAATGTTAAAATGGGTAGGCTGATTATAATATGACAGTCATATGTTATCACATGAGTGGAGCCAAGACTTCCATTACACATACCGGGCGTCGTTTCCATCTATGTTTGTTTGTTTATTTTATTTTTATTTTATTTTTGAGCTGTATACAGGTAAAAAAAGGTAATAAAAATCGTCTTGAAAACTTTTTCTGAACATTGATGATACCCAAAAAGGATTTTGGATTGTTATGAACCAATCAGTTTCAGTTATTTCGGAAATATTTTGGTAAATTTGAGAAGTTTTTGACGTCACCACGTAGCTAATATAATCGTGGTCATACCATTTCCAAAGTTGCATTTACCAGTATAGCAGCTAGATTTTGAAAACAATTTAGAGCCTATAGCAACAAGGCAGTAATAGATGGAATGTTTATAATTATATTCAAGTTACCAAAATCTGTAGATGTCGAGTGAGCGGACAGAATATTTATCTTTTGCATAATCATGTTCATATTTGTGCTCATCTCGCAACTCATACACTCGTGTGCGTTTCCATATTTATTATGAAAGCATTTAGCTACTAGTGGCTAATGTGGGTGGGTTTTGCCATCAGTGATTAGGACTTGTCTGCCCTAAGTTCACCCACACAGAACCAGCGAGGGCAAGAACATATTTGCCCACAAGGGCAGTACTCACACTATGCCCACGCACGTTTAATTTCAAATACGTGATACTGGGTTCGAGCTACTGTGGGGCCCGTGTTGAAAAGATGTGGGTTTTGCCATCAGTGACTAGGACTTGTCTGCCCTAAGTTCACCCACACAGAACCAGCGAGGGCAAACACATATTTGCCCACCACCCACATCAAGCCCACTCGCTCCATGTGTTTCCTGTAACGGCCCCACACCGTTTCCCATTTCGCGTGTTTGCTGGGTAGTTATGCCACAAGCACGTCGCTAAATTAAATATCGATTTTTGATACTAATTTATGGCCAAACTGCGCTAGCACTAACGATGATTTCTGTGGCACTAACCAGCACCGACACAATCTAAGATGATGACGTGAAAATATTTCAATTTCCGATCATGTGCGGGGCCAGCGTGAAGTTGGCCCCGCACATAGATAGCACCGGCGCCATACTATATCTCGACTTTTGACATTTATTTGTGACCAAACTAAACTAGCACTAACGATAATTTTTGTGGCACTAACTGGCACTAACGAAGACCTAGATTTATACGCCATAAAAACGCTATAATTGCTCATGTGCGGGGCTGCCCCGCACATGACTTAGGTCGATTTTGCTCCAAACCAATGCAGCACTAACGATAAAATGAGCGGCACTAACGAGCAATAACACAATCCAAGGTGATGACATGAAAAAAATTCAATTTCCGATCATGTGCGGGGCCAGCGTGAAGTTGGTCCCGCACATAGATAGCACCGGCGCTATACTATATCTCGACTTTTGACATTTATTTGTGACCAAACTAAAGTGGCACTAACGATAATTTTTGTGGCACTAACCAGCACTAACAAAGACCTTAATTTATATGTCATAAAAACGCTATAATTGCTCATGTGCGGGGCTGCCCCGCACATGACTTAGGTCGTTTTTGCTCAAAACCAGAACAGCACTAACGATAAAATGAGCGGCACTAACGAGCACTAACACAATATAAGATGATGACGTCAAAAAATTTCAATTTCCGATCATGTGCGGGGCCAGCGTGAAGTTGGCCCCGCACATGTATTTGGTAAATTAGTGCCAGCACTATAATGGCACTAACGATTTTATTTGCGGCACTAACCTGCACTAACGAAGCACTAACGAATGACACTTGTCAAAATTTGATTACGCACATGTGCGTGGCCAACTTCACGGGGGTCATCTTCACTTAGCTTACCAACTATAAGATTGGCTACATAGCGGTTTGCTACATCTGTCGTTTCGTCTATCGAGACCCATATGTAGTTGTCTCCTATGTCACTGCGGATTGCCTCTATTGCCTAGTATGAAAAATAATTGATTAATTATTAAACTGCAGTCAAAATAGACCATTCATAAATTAGAAATTTGAATTTTACAAATCTTTTACAAACCTTCTCGTAAGCTTTAGGTAGATAGTTTTTTCGTAGAGTTGATGGATGCGGGATATCTTTCTTTGTGTACTTATCCATGAATGCCTTAAATGTAGGGTTAGCTAACTTTTCCCACGGTATATTGGCAGCAATCATGGCCTCGCAGAGCTCTCTATGAAATTCACTCGGAGCTGGGCCTTTAGTTACTTTTGGAACTGTTGTCATAAACGATTGTGAGTATGAGCCTTGAGAATTAGATTCAATCCTCCTCACTTTGCTCAAATGAATATCTGACTTTGCATGCTGATCAACAGAAAATTTCTCTGAACTAGTAATCTGTAAATAAATCAGTCAAATTACGTATAAGCTTACTTCTAGTAGGCCTCCTTAGGTGGGTACATTTTTTTTCAGCAACATAAAAATAACAATAGATATAGATAGAGTGAATATAAGACTTACCGTTTTCTCGCAAGCCTCGCAGCAAATGATAACTCCATCAGAACTCAAGTATGGATGCCCCTTTATCCATTGCTTTTACTTGTCCTTCACAGAAGATTTAATTGGTGCCATATAATATTATATTCACCTATGGAGATCACAACTTCACAAATTCCACTTCACACAATTCACAAAACTCCAAACACACTGAGATGAAAAAAGGAGTGAATGAAATCTCTATTGTTGGTACACAAGAGCAGAGTAGAGGAGATGTGGTTAAAATTTAAAAGACAAGCTCTGGTTGGGTTACAGCAGGTAAACAGATCCAATAGTAGAGCTTGTATTTTGAACACTATGCCTAAAGTGCACCTGCACTGCAATACTCTTATCTCTAATCCTACCCCTCCTACCCCCCAACAATGCATACCAAGCCAAGTTTGGGAAAACCCCAATACCGGGAGTTTGCTACCTGTAATGAGTGACAGAAATCCACAAACAAAGGGAAAAATTGATTATTATCTAAAGAGAGATAACGTGTTCAGAAATAAGACAGTTAAAATGTTGATGCATACAAAACCTCCAAAAAAAGCAAAACATGCCAGCATAATATGCCAAAATAAGCAAAATATGCAGTATTAATGCCAGAATAAGCACTATCAAAGAAAAAGTGGCAAAAAAGCAAAACATGCAGTATCAAAGTCATATATTCCAAACCCTTGAGGGTATAAAGGATTTATAATCGTTTTTGCATGTTCTCTTGTCTTTATCTAAAAACATGCAATTGCATTACTATCCTGTCTCTAGTGATCACATTGTTCACAAAAGTCGCAATACCTCTGGCTCGGCTCCGTCAAGTTAGCTCCGCCCTATTCGAATTTCAGATTTTTTTTTGGTCAGGCGTTTTGAGCCCGTTTTGAGCTGAATTGTGCTGCCCTTCATTCGTTTTGAGCTCATCCCCTAACCGAGATATTTTAACTTTTTGAGGGCGGAGCCAAGTTGACGGGTGGCTCCGCCCAACTCGTCGGATCGAAACCGGACAAAGTCTATCGTTTTGAGCTCGTTTTGAGCCGAATTGTGCTGCCCTCTGTTCGTTTTAAGCTCATCCCCTAACCGAGATATTACCACTTTTTGAGGGCGGAGCCAAGTTGACGTGCTAATCATATGGGTTTTAAACTCGACTCAACGGATTGGAACCGGACCAAGACCATCGTTTTGAGCTCGTTTTGAGCCGAATTGTGCTGCCCTCTGTTCAGTTTGAGCTCATCCCCTAACCGAGATACCACAACTTTTAGAGGGCGGAGCCAAGTTGACGTGCTAATCATATGGGTTTTTAGCTTGACTCAACGGATTGGAACCGAACCAAGACCATCGTTTTGAGCTTGTTTTGAACCGAATTGTGCTGCCCTCTGTTCGGTTTGAGCTTATCCCCTAACCGAGATATTACAACTTTTTGAGGGCGGAGCCAAGTTGACGTGCTAATCATATGGGTTTTAAACTCGACTCAACGGATTGGAACAGGACCAAGACCATCGTTTTGAGCTCGTTTTGAGCCGAAATGTGCTGCCCTCTATCCGTTTTGAGCTCTCCACCTCACTAAGATATATTGACTTCTTGTGGGTGGTGCCAGTTGGACGTGTTAAACAGATGGAATTCAACTTGAATGATCGGAACCGGACAAAGATCACCGTTTGGAGCTTGTTTTGAGCTGAGTTGTGCTGCCCTTCATTCGTTTTGAGCTCATTCACCTACCGAGAACTGGGCTTCTCCGACTTTGTGGTATCTCAGAAATTGTAGAACGAAACTAAGTAATTCGGGGAGAATCCACTCAAAACAGCGGATGTGTATAACAATAAAATTAGTGATGTTATCAGCATAATCGCGAAAGTATAAAGTGAAAAACTCTATGGATTAGGTTTCATGTAATAGCGCTAAAAAAATGATTAAATTTCTGTAGAAAGATATATTGGACGTTTTCTGCTCGTTTTGGGACGGTATGTGTTTCAGTCAATTTAAAACCTATATGAATAATTAGAACAAGAACGGTTTGGTAGGCTTTTCAATTCAGTATAGTGAGATTTTTGTTTTATCACATTCAAGATGTCATTTTGACTGGCTTGATGGCGTAATTTCAAGGCCTGTGCGCACACCCTTCCGAAACTTATAATAAATTGAAAATAAACATTCGATATACACAAAATAACATTGCGGGTTGATGAAAGATACCACCATACGATTGTTTCCACCAAGGTGATCATTTTTCAAAATATTATGAATGTTTATTATGGATCGGCCATATTTTAGAAGGTACCGGTACTTCTCTGAATAGTGTGCAGCAGTTTCATAACAATACGTACATTACATCCGGAAAGCCACTACGATAATTTATACTTTAGTTGACAATGGTAATGGTCACAAAACATGCATCTCGCGTTACATACACCATTTGATCACTTCTTCAGGTATTGAATCGTGTGTGGTATCGATGTGTTCGTGAAGAAACTTGAGTTAAGGCTGAGCTAAAAATTAACAGTTCGATCTCATGCGTTTGGCACAAAAGACCAGGGAAAGTCACGCAATTGTTTAAAAATCCCTATGATTAGCACGTACACTTGGCACCGCCCTCAAGAAGTTGTAATTTCTCGGTTAGGGGATGAGCTCAAAACGAACAGAGGGCAGCACGACTCGGCTCAAAACGAGCTCAAAACGATGGTCTTCGTCCGGTTCCAATCCGTTGAGTTGAGTTTACAACCCATATGATTAGCACGTCAACTTGGCTCCGCCCTTTAAAAGTTGTAATATCTCGGTTAGGGGATGAGTTTGAAAGGAACGGGGGGGAGCACAATTCGGCTCAAAACAAGCTCAAAACGATGGTCTTGGTCCGGTTCCAATCTGTTGAGTTGAGTTTAAAACATATATGATTAGCACGTCAACTTGGCTCCGCCCTCTAAAAGTTGAAATATCTCGGTTAGGGGATGAGTTTAAAAGGAACAGAGGGCAGCACAATTCGGCTCAAAACGAGCTCAAAACAATGTTCTTGGTCCGGTTCCGATCTGTCGAGTCAAGTTTAAAACCCATATGATTAGCACGTCAACTTGGCTCCGCCCTCAAAAAGTTGTAATATCTCGGTTAGGGGATGAGCTTAGAACGAACAGAGGGCAGCACAATTCGGCTCAAAACGAGCTCAAAACGATGGTCTTGGTTCGGTTCCGATCTGTCGAGTCAAGTTTAAAACCCATATGATTAGCACGTCAACTTGGCTTCGCCCTCAAAAAGTTGTAATATCTCGGTTAGGGGATGAGTTTAAAAAGAACAGAGGGCAGCACAATTCGGCTCAAAACGAGCTCAAAACGATGGTCTTGGTCCGGTTCCAATCCGTTGAGTCGAGTTTAAAATCCATATGATTAGCACGTCAACTTGGCTCCGCCCTCAAAAAGTTGTAATATCTCGGTTAGGGGATGAGCTCAAAACGAACAGAGGGCAGCACAATTCGGCTCAAAACGAGCTCAAAACGATGGTCTTTGTCCGGTTCCGATCCAATGAGTTGGGCGGAGCCACCTGTCAACTTGGCTCCGCCCTCAAAAAGTTAAAATATCTCGGGTAGGGGATGAGCTCAAAACGAATGGAGTGCAGCACAATTCAGCTCAAAACGAGCTCAAAACGATAGACTTTGTCCGGTTTCGATCCGACGAGTTGGGCGGAGCCACCCGTCAACTTGGCTCCGCCCTCAAAAAGTTAAAATATCTCGGTTAGGGGATGAGCTCAAAACGAATGAAGGGCAGCACAATTCAGCTCAAAACGGGCTCAAAACGCCCGACCAAAAAAAATCTGAAATTCGAATTGGGCGGAGCCAACTTGACGGAGCCGACAGGAATCGTATCCGAGAATCGTTTCATTCATGCACGAAAGCTTGAAACGGATGAGCGGTTGTCTTGTTTGATTGAATAAAAGAAGCCCAACAACATTAGACCTGTTAGCAATTGTCCGCTCAATACGAGCTCATTCATCAACATTCTCTACCAATCTAAACTTTATTACGAAAACAAATTCTGCTTTTTTAAAAAACTAGTAACGATCTCAATTCCAGTTCACACAACATTAGAGATACATTCCCGATTCCGAAATCGCTTCCACAGAAATATAAATTAATTTCGATTTTGATTTCAAATCGAATCCTTGCTCTCAAGAACAGTCTACTCTTATGACTAAACAAGAATAACCTAACCTAACCCTCGCCTACGATTGCAATTAGTACCCACGCTTGCCACTGAAAGAACGGTCCCGGGGCAGCATGCCTGTAGCGCTTTCTCGCGAACTGCACTGGTACTACAGGTGTCACGGGTGGGATGATTGGAAGATATATTGATGGGGATAAGAGTGAATCATCAGTTGTATCTTGACATAACATTACACATCTTGGTAGTTATCTTTCTTCCGAGGCCGACCTACTCGTCTATTGCTCGTCTACTACTTGACAAAGTATCATTTCAAAATATAATCTATAGTGAATATGTGAACAAATCATTGAACTAGTCACTGTTATGCTCTGGTTCTGACTTACTTTCCTAACCGTTGCCTCTTCTATTTTGTCGATGAATGAACAACTCAATCCATGGAAATGGCAAGTTTCTGTGCCGTGATTGTCTCTTCCAACGAGTACACCCGAGTGTTTCCGAATGTCGCCGATGATGTCGTGGCAGTTCGTTACCTCGTCGTTAACGACACCTATTACTATACCTTGTGGGTCGTTACCAATCGTTAGTAACAGAAGCGTAATTACAAACAACGGCAGTATGAAGATCAGGGCTATTCCACTGGAATGAATATGGACAGATCATTTTATCAACATCAACATTTACAAATATCTATTCTCATATTTCCCTAGAATCGTGAGACATCATAAAATGTATTTGACCTTGAATAATTCTGGCAGTTATAATCGAAGTGAAGCACAGAGTACTGATATAGACTGAAGCTGATGTGAGGGAGGTGACATACAACCCTACCACTGGCGTCGGAACCGGGGGGGGGGGGCAGGGGGGGCAATGCCCCCCCCAACTTTCGGCCAGAGGGGGGCAAGGGGGGGCAAGAAAAAGGTCTTGCAAAAAAAATTGTAAAGACGAAAAAAAGAAGGAAGAGAGAAGGAAAGAAAGAAAAAAAAAGAAAGAAAGAGTAGGAAGGAAAGATGTAGACCTATTTAGATAGATAAAATCGTACATAGATTCATATTTCACATTGCATAGAAAATCAAATATCAGATGGGCACCTTCAGTTTTAGGAGAAAATTGATTTTTGCATCTGAATCTCATCTGGAACACGTTGAACCATATTGAAAAAGGTGTGATTTGAAGGAATTTGGTGTAGGCCCCTACTGTTTTGGAATGATAGCTCTGGTAAGTAGTTATTAGTTATCAGAAAACAACAAACAACCCTACCGGCAGTGCTTCTTTCAGATATAAATTATTCATTACAATTTTTGTAAATTTTGTAAATTTCCAAAATTCCAACAGTCGTAACAATGACAATACAATGAAATGGAGAAAGGGAACTTCCAATAAGGGTCGTTCGGTGACTGCCAGGGGCGTCAAATTTAAGGGGCGCTATCGGCGCACATTTGTAACATTCTATTAATAATAATATGCCATAAATCGTATTCTATTTTACTTGTGCATTATTGAGTGGAGAAAATGTTATCATTCGAACAGCATTGTTATCGAAAGACAGATTTTTCTTGGATCAGCCATTCAGCAAAACTAGCTCTTACCACACTGAAGAATTCATGAATTCCAGAAATTTCGTCCAATTCCCAAACCCGTAGAATCGTATTTAAAAAGATGAATTCACAAAAATTTCCCTGCGGGGCTTGGTTCCTCCCTCACTCGCATTCACTTTCACTATGCGCATATAGTTTTTGGGGCTCATAATATAGTCCTTGCCCGTGCCGCTAAAATGAGCCAGAATGAACCTGCAGTTACAATAACTATGTTTGGCAAATATCAGTTGGGCACATCTAGTTCTTCAAAACAATTAATTCTGTCATCTAAATCTTATCTGAAACACGTTAAATCGTGTTAAAAAAAGGGTAATTTAAAAAAATTCTCTGCGGGGCCAGAGGGGGTCCTTCCCCATTGCCCCCCGCGGGTCGCATGCTTCGCGTTAACTGGCCTTTGTACAACTGTTCTTATATGGCATTTTCTTTTCCAAACTGAGATCCCCCCCTCCCCATCTTGGTATTCTCAGTATTTTGTCCTTCTATCCTGAAAAATACCCAAATGTTATTGAATGTGTGGCACCCCATACTTCCTTCCTCCGCGGGTCGTAATTTTTGAGCTTGCCCCCCCCCCCCTACTTTGAAAACGTTCCGACGCCCCTGAACCCTACCATGCATATTATAATAATACAAGTATGATAACCGGTCACATTTTGCCGGAAAATGTCTGATTCTCTTCCGGCATATGCCAATCTTTCACAAGATCACCAATAAATCGGGACTGTCCTACGCTCATCCAATCAATGTCCTGAAGCACTTCATCGAGCTCTTAGATCTTGACCACTTTTAGGTTGCCAGCCTAGCTCTGTACAGAACCTTGGCACATGACTTACTGACGAGTGACAGGTTAAGTGGGACAGAAAGTTGACGCATAATATCTGACTGCGGCGCAATTGTTCGATCCAGAACACCCGGTTGTGAAGCAAACACACGCTCGTTCGGGCTAGAAGGTCTCACGCACGTCTTGCTAAGGTGCTGTGAAGCGCGGTGTAACAATGACAGCACAAGTCTGCTGGGCCGTCGAAAGCAACGACTCAATCACAGACTGTGCCTGTTAGCTAGCCAGTGTGGTCTTGACAGGTGGACTGTGCCTGTTAGCCAGCCAGTGTGGTCTTGACAGGTGGACTGTGCCTGTTAGCCAGCCAGTGTGGTCTTGACAGGTGGTTGATGACGTAACGGCGATACCACACTAGTCTCGTACTGACACGTTGTGCACCAACTATCGGCCGCGGATTATATGGAACATTACGTCCCTGAAAAGTCTCTATTTCTCTACAAAGTATCTGTTTCGGCCGGCCAAAACACGGTCGAAACACACGACAATTGGGACAGAAACCAAAACTGTTTCGGCCGTGAAATGCTTGTTTCGCCGTTGTTGGTCCCGGCCGCGAGAATTTTTTTAGCAAACAGCTAAGGCTCTATACCAGAAAATCAGCCAATCACAGCCAACGTCTGACGTCACACCTCGCGATGTTCTCCTCGCCCTTCAATGCGCGCGGAAAACATGACGCTAAGGCTAGGCACTTCTTCTGTCAATGATGATGATAGGCGTTGGTAAGTATTAATTATGACAATAGAATTGCTTTGTGACTATCATATTTATCACGCATAATCTTATTATTCTAGGGGAATCACACTGACTTGGTCTAGTATACTCTCTATTGTCTGCAGATAACCTCAAAATCGAGATGTCTTGGCAGTCCAGAGGCGAGATTGTGATATTGAAATATTCTCAATGAGAACGAGTAGCATCTACTCCTGAGCATACGTTAGGCCTACCAGCTTTTATAAAGGTAATTATTGACATTGCAATACAGTTATTACAGTTAATAAATTAATGCAATAGCATTGCATTAGGTATCATAATTTCCTTCGTAACGCAGGCTTGAAAACCTTGCTGCTCTGTCGATTGCATTCACTATTTTTAGTTTATGTACTAGCTGCATGCTCAATCGTTTTGAAGTGTTATTTGAAAGGTGCTGCTGATGTTATGGTTCACAGCGGCCACAAGCATCCTAGGATATCAGGTTCATAATAGGCTTAGAAGCCGTGAAAATAATCAACTTATTCCAAACTCATAAATCTGAGTAAAATCTGTTTCTTACACAAAAAAACTGAGTAGCCTAGGCTATATTACCATTAGGTATTGACATATACAACATATAACGAGCACTATTTCGATACTCAATTATTCGTAGGGCCTAGAACTTAATCGGAACGTATTCATGATATTCGGAATCAACTATAGGCCTATAATATTCAACAGCGTAACTGTATCAGTGCCGTCCAAATGGGACGTTGAACCAATAAGAGTGACGCACTGAAATAACAATAATAATATAGTTAAGCTGGCCTTCCATGAACGCGGTATTCGCTTAGCGAATTCGCTAAGCGTTGTTTTTAGCTAGGTTACCATGCCGCCATGCGCCGTTCTCGTCAATGATTTGTCGTTTTTCAACATGGCGTCTAAAAAAACGCTTAGCCAATTGTCAAATCTGAATACCGCGTTCATGGAAGGCCAGCTTTAGAGAAAAATAAGAGCAAACCACAACGTTCTCTGGTTTTTGGTGGCCTCAGTCAATGTTGATTTTCCGAATGTCGAACGCGACGATGTGCCGCTGGGCGAGGGCAAGGCGACAATCGGACCAAGGTACGATCGGGGGTAGGAAAAGGGTAAATGACAGGTTACAATATGTCAAATACATATGGGAAACTGAAAAGTTTTTAGAAAAAATGTCGGTAGTCTATTAGAAATAATGTCAATAATTTTATTGCACATTGATTTATTGTATATTGATGCAATTTACTTGTGGAATGTGTAGTACTTGAAGATGAATAGAGAATCAGTACAATTCAGAAATGATGAATATAGTAATAATAGCAGGTACTATCGCTTGTACCTAGATAAGTAATAACCGATCATACCTTGTACTTTTGGCGCTTACGACAAATATTTTTATTCGAATTGGTGTATTTAATTGCAGAATTGCACAGCATATTTGGCACTTACGACATATTGTGTTCACGCTTACGACAAAATGTACAGTAGAGTAGGCCTACCGCTCCTTGTCGCTTGCGACAAAATGCCTAATGTATTGACATGTCGCTTACGGCACTTTGCTCATAGATGAAGATGACCTTATAAATTGTATATCACGTGAAAATAAATGAATAAAAAAAATGTCACTCACGACATTTTGCCTTTCGTTCATCGATATTGAAACATGTACCGGTAGGTCTCATAGCTAGAATATTTTGTAGTGCGTGCACTAATTAATTTTTGAATAAGTAGTATCTTCGTGCATTGAACATGTAGGTACTTACCTACATTTATACAATTGAGACTGTTTTGTTGGAACAGTATTGTCAGAATAACAGTCTCACAAAAAAATACCCATGTGTAATTTGTGCCATAAATGAATATGCCACAACAATTGATTTTCTCTTATATAATTCAAAACAATTCAAGTATTAACTGGCCAATCAGGAGCATCTTTACTTTTTAGAATGTGTTGCACCTAGTCTCATGTTCTTGGAAACGCAGTGTGACAAACTGTGTGGTGCTGGAGCTCTTCTCTTACTCGGTGGTTGACCGTGCTCAATTGATGCTTTTGCAGCTGTCGCTGGATTCGATGCTCTTGGTCGTCCACCAGAACTGCTTGATCTTCCGGAGATAGCTGTTCGTCGTCTTGCTATGGCTGTTGGCTGCACAGGTATTCTTGTTCCTTTTCTTTGACTCACATTGCCTTTTCCTAATGTCATCAAAATAGAAACTTTGGAAGCAGTAGTTGTAGCTTTCGCAAGACTTTGTTCAGCTTGCTTCAGAGCTGGAGCAATGGCTTCTGGCGCTTCTCGCAAGAATTCTTGAAGGATAGCACTGATACGATGAATGGTCTCTTCACCACTTTGTTGTAGTGCCATTGTTGGTTCAAAGTCACTGCCATCACTCTCAACATTGTCATCTCTTGAACTACAAGCGACTGGGTCTTCTTGTTCATTGCACTGCAGGGGCGTCAAGCTGTCACCTGTCTCTCCTTGGCTGAGTTGACCGACATTGTCGTGCAGCGGCCGTAGCCACTCCGGATCAGCCTTCTTGCCAGTTGCGACTTCATGGCAGATTGCTCGAACATCTACTGACCTCGCTGTTCTCGTCGGTGCACCCAACATGGCATCGACCCAATATTAGTGCTTGCATGTGGCTCCAGTGCTGCCAGAAATACAGGTACAAATATTTATTTCGATGTCGACTGTATAGCACACATTCTCGGTCGACTGGCTTGGAAGGTTGAACTGGGTATCACTCACTTGAATGATTTTACCCTTCATGTCTTCTTGTGGTTTCTTAAATAAGCGTTTTCTCGTTGATCGGTTATTGGCCCCATCAAGAAGCTTTCGTTTGTAGTAATCATCCAAGCGAGTTATTACGAAGTCAAGAAGTTGGACTATGTTGAATGCTTTTACTCGCTCCAAGATATTATCTTTCAAAATTCGCATGGCAGATTCAACAAAATTATTCGTATTGTTGCCTCTGAGCAGAAGATGTTCCTGCAATCTGTGGAAGAGTGCCCAATCTTCCTTGCGTTCCCACAGACTGCTGACATGGCTCAAGTAGTTCTTGTATTTTGAGGCTACATCGTTGTTCAGCAATTGTTCATAAAGCTCGGTGCACTCTTCCACAGATTTGGCATAAACGAGTCCTTTAAACAGGTAAAATAATGGCGGCCTGTCTACTGCATCAATTTTGTGTTTAGCATTCAACACCCACCTCCAAAAAGCTTGGAGAACATGGAATGTGCATAGCAGAACGATGCTGTCAGGCCACACAGCATTCAGTGCATTTCTCTCACTGTCGCAGTCATCGGTCATAAATAGTTGTGGACCTGCAACACCCTTTCCACAGAATGCATCTTTTCCAACAATATCCTGAAGCATGACTAATGCTTCTTTTATAGTTACTGTTGTCTCTGATCCAGTGATTAAAATGCCCAATGGCAGGCCCCCTATCTCATTGTAGGTTAATAACTGGAATACACGATGCCCATCTTTATCAACGGTTCCTGTTGAATCAACAAAAACCAGTTCAGCAGATTGACTGACATGTTTGTGCACTCTTTGCATCATGGGAGTGCAAACTGCGATGATGATGTCTTTTCCCGAGTGTTTGACTAGGATGCAGGGAGAATTCATTTCATGATTGTAATCGTCTATTTTTTTTTTCAGGAAACTCCCATCATCGTTGACATTGTCTGAGCCATAGGACTTGATGAATTCCTTCATGTAAAGACGATAGCAGCTGCCATAATCAGGACAAAGCTTCCGATCGGCCAACACTTGATCATAGGTGTCAGGATTATCGGCTTGTAAATCAATCTTGTGCGACTCAAGAGCCGATGCAGGAGAATGACCTTTACGGAAGAGTTCAATCAATTTTGTTTTCACATTTAAACCTACTGGCCTGAATCTCAAAAAATCAGAACTTTTTATGCTGTGGTTATGGACAAATTGTAAATCAATTATACATGGAAGCTCAGAATTGGGTTTATTTGCTTGTGTTCCCTTCCACCTCTTATGTACAGCTCTGACTGTAATTGTCAGCTTGGCCGGACACTTACTGTTCTTCATATTGTGGTCATCGTCTGAGTTTGTTCTTTTAGAACGAGTGTTATGATGGCATTTATAGTAACATTTGAAGAGAACTAAAGTGCCGGATGCTGGTCGAGTAGTCTGCACAGTGTAAGTAGTGCGTGTGTGCTCTTGGAAACACTCCAGCCAGTGTCTTGCATCAGACTCAGAAAATGCATTGATGTTGAAACTTGCCTTGACACCCGAAGAACTCGATAGCTCGGCACCAGTGACATGATAAGTAAAGTCACTAGGTAGTATATCCTAAAATTGAACAATCAGTATAGTATCCAAGTCTGCAGAAAACCAATTATGCTATTTATAGTCTAGACTAGGCCTATACATATCGGGTACTTTTAAACATGTAATTGTATGAGAGAAACAAAAATAAAACTGTGTGTGTGGTGTTAACAGAAGTTTGTCTCATTTCACTTCACTTTGGAGTCAATCTGAACATGCAGGTACCTCTAGATAGTATTACAATTGTTTTTTCAATTTCAAATTATAATTAGTTTCCATCTTGCTGACTTGCGCTACATAAATATATAGGCCTGTGATGACAGATATGAATAAAATCAAATTGCTTCTACCTTCAGGATTGAAAGTGCTCCATTAATTATTTTACTTGAACCATCTTGTGTCAGTTTTAAATTATCGGTAGTTTCCATCTTGCTGATCAGCATGGCATAAATGTATACGATCAATAAATAAACAAATCAAATTAAAATTGCTTTTACCTTCAGGATTGAAACTGCTACTGGAATTACTCTACTTGAACCATCTTGTGTCAATTTTAAATTATCCGTGGTATCCATCTTGCTGACTTAGCTTGACATATCACAAGAATGTCAAACAGATTCAACTTCACTTTTCTCACGTGTTTTTGACAGTTTAGCGCCACTTTGGTATGACGTCATAAAAATATACGTCACTGGGCTGTGATTGGCTGATTTTCTGGTATAGCGCCTTAGCTGTTTGCTAAAAAAATTCTCGCGTCCCGGCCTACTTGATTCGTCATTAAATCAACTGACGAATTACGCCGTGTTCATGTGACGCATGCAAAAGGAGAACCATGTTTTTCGAAGTTCCGATGAGCGGCTAGATGAATTATTGTTTGCTGGAATAAATAATACATCTATCCGATCATTTATCTGTAGGCCACTCTCGAAAAACATGTTTTCCTTTTGCGTGCGTCACAAAAAAAACGGTGTAATTCAACAGTTAGTTTGATGGTGAAACATTGGGCTGCGGTTATTTGAAGTTTTGTGAGGGTAACACGTAAAGCAGGGGCAATATCCGGCAAAGTAGTTTTCTGAACCCTCATCTGTTACACCATAGCTCGTGTTTCAAGGAGCAAAGTGTTATCTATAGACTCTAGACGACAGCCAGGACTAGGCCATTCGATAGTAGAATCACGTAATCCAACCCTGAAACCACAATTGTCGAACAGTTTCCGCAAATTCGTTGTAGTTAACTCGACAAGTACAAGTGAGAGACTGGACAGTTGAACACTGAATGCAGCAATGGAATGCGGTGTGACGAGTAAAAACTGGTTACTCACCCCCATTCACCCCTTGATTAATGCCATGTGGTACATTGCCCGAGGCGACAAATACTTCCAACACAATAACATTCGACATTCCAATCGGTTCCAAGAAACAGAAAACTTCTCAGAGTCCGGTCCCATTTCGACTGTGAAAAGTCCTTGGATAGGTCGTGTTTCGGCCGTGAAAAGACGCTATATTGTCCGTGAAAAGACGCTATATTGTCCGTGTTTTATCCCTTGGAGAGACAGAAATTTGGTCGCTATATTGTCCGTGAAAAGTCCTAGATCGGCCGTGTTTCGACCTTGTTTCACCCCTGTTTCGGCCGTTCAATATCATTACATTTTCGGCCGTGATTCGGCTCTGTTTGGGCGCTATATAAACGCATAGTGTTTGCCTATCTGATTCACGGCTCTCGTCTTGTGTTCCGTCCCTTAAAACTCAGTTGTCCCTGTTTCGGCCGTGTTATTTCAGTAGGGGATCTTACTATCGACTTATTGGTATAGATGTAACGATTCAATATATCATGACGTGAATATGTGCACCTCGTATGAACGGTACGAATCATTTGGCGTCGTGCGCGGGCGCAGTAGGATTGTCGGCCGGTAAAAATGGCGTACCTGTATGAACGCATAGCTTAAATGACATCACAATCGTGGATTCGGATGAATAATTACTAGATTGAGTTCCCAATTGTAGAGAAAACAAGAACTCATCAACTCAATTTCAGAAATCATGATTAAAATATTTTTCCTACATAGAATGTCAGAAAGAACGTCGATTTCTAGTTCTGACTGCAATTGGGAGGAGACTAACGTTGTCATCCAGACTCGGGTTTAACACGAGCGGTGAGCCGAACCAGACACCCTTACGTCTCGTCTGAGTTGAGAACCGCGAGTCACTCTGCACGTCGTATTCTGGTGCCACGTCAACATGACTCGGTCGTCCCCACCTATCCGGAACCACCGTCCGGCTTAGCCTTGCTCAGAGTGTGACAGCTGGACTCACGCCTCAACCGTCGGGGTTGTTCGGTGACGATATTGATAAGACGAGCTTTAGCGAGGATTCAATTTGACATACTAACAAAAATTGGTGTTCGTTTCCATGTTTTTTTTTCATGTTTTTTTGTCGGTTCTCCACAGGTCAAACGGCTACAGCTATCAACTTCAAACTTTTTTTTCAATATGGTTCCTCATCCAACTCAGATCTGTATAGTTTTGTGGCATTGTAGGGGGGTAACTTTTTATTTTATGAATTTTAGAAATTTCAAAAATACCCGTCAGAATGACATGACGGAAAAAAAGGAAATATTTTTATTTTCCAAAAAATTGAAAAATCGCGTGAAGTAAAATTACATTTTGATACACATTTAAAAAAAAAATCAGCTTGATCGGGTCAGCCATTTTCAAGAAAAAACATCAAATGTGCTAAATTGGTACCATCGAAGCAGTTTTTACCCATACTATTACTATTCGCTCGTCTAACAACGCATATATGGCGTTTTCCTTACATTTACAATCTTAGTACTTGGGAATACTAAGGTGCAGGTGATGTTTATTGAGTACTTTTTTATTTGATAATAATCAATAAATCTGTAATAATTCAATAAATTGATACAAAAGTGGTCGCAAATTCCATGCCTTATGCTTGACTCGACCTCAAGCTCGACTTGACTTCAGTGGCGTGGATGAATGAAACATGTGGCTATTTACTATGACCTTGATGAAGAATACTGGAGATTTACAACTCACCATTTATTTCTCAATAATGCCAGACTGTTTTTGTACGTCAAGGCTTTCATTCTGTTCGCGAACGACGACGAGTAGGTGTGTTGTCTTACTGAAGCCGTCTTCTCGTCCATGTCCGTGCTTCCGACATCCTTCCCTCGTCTCCGTAGAACATCTCCATCCTTGTCCAGCTTGAGGTTAACCATCAGAGTGAGAGGATAAGGCAATTAGTGAGATGCTTTCTCATTCATCTATAGTACTTCAGTTCAGGCAGAACTCTATTCGATATACCTCGTACACGATCAAGGTGTATAGATGGCAATAGCGATTGACTGCATGGATTGATGACACGTAGGTGTTGCGAATACACTACATTGTCACCTAGTGGCAGCATAGTGGAACTAAATTGAAACTTCATCGATATTTTCAATTCTCAATGTTTTGAACTCGTCTCCACAAAATAGCGGTGGCAAGACCTTGAACTGAATAACAACGCTCTGAACAGGAACAAGTATAATGAAAACGAATAGTTATTCTTGAATAACTCTCAAATACCCTCTTTTAACACCTGACTTCGCCGTACCACTTCCTCGAATTCTTCCAATGTCAGCCCCCCCCCCCCTCCACAATCTGCCGAACAATTCCAGCCCTCGCCAGTTCGAGGTACCTCACATCTCTCCTGGACCCCGTGACCGTCACAGTACGTATAGCGTGATAGAACTAGGTTGTTCTCATCCGATCCGGGGATAAGAACGGGTTGTTGACGGGTTGTTGACGGGTAAATGTTGATCGTGTACGGCGAGTTTCACCTGATTCTATCCGATGTGGTTTTTATGGGGATATTTAAATTTCCCATAACATTACTAGAAGATACTTTCCAACTGATTCAGTTCAAACCATTATCAATCTCTTCTGCTCTAATATCAATGGCCAAGAGAAGTTTCGACTGATTGGTTACTTGGTCTGACCTGAATGGCATCTCCCCCCCTTCATCCCACAAAATAACATGAACACAACACTATTTCTTCTCTACTACCTGGCATGAATTGGGGTCGGTCAGACATTTACCTGATCGTCTGTGATTGGAGGATTCGCAATGGCGTCTCCCTGTTTCCCACGTGGCCTGGTAGCAAAGCCCTGGCCTTGTATCTGACTCAACTTGAGGAACACTTCTTCCAGAGTTGTACAACTGTGATTGACTATCAGCACTCGTGGTGCCATATCAGCCAATAGGACGCCTCCTCGCATCAAACCAACCTAAAATATATTAAGTTGATCAATAAACAAAGTTTCCATTGTGATTGTTGACATCTGAGGCGTGATTATTCCAACATTATTTTCCAGTTGAATTTTGAACCAATCTCAATTTCAAACTCTAGAAGGGCTACAATTTCAGTTTATAACTTTTGTCTCTTGAAATCAACCTAATTGAGACATCGTCATGATTTTTCTCTGTATTTGTATTTGTGTGTTGTTTGTTTTTCCCTCATTTTGTCCGCTCCATCCACAGCCAGGCGGAAAAGCTCGGATGGGCTCAGAAGATTGTAAGAACCCAGTTGTTGGCTATGTGTATCCATCAAATAATGAAAGTGCGTGTAGTTCCATAACAATAACATGGCAAGCTTTGGTTTCTTGTCCCAATAACATGGCAAGCTTCAGTTTCTTGTTACAATAACATGGCAAGCTTTAGTTTCTTGTAACAATAACATGGCAAGCTTCAGTTTCTTGTAACAATAACATGGCAAGCTTTAGTTTCTTGTTACAATAACATGGCAAGCTTCATTTTCTTGTTACAATAACATGGCAAGCTTCAGTTTCTTGTTACAATAACATGGCAAGCTTTGGTTTCTTGTAACAATAACATGGCAAGCTTTAGTTTCTTGTAACAATAACATGGCAAGCTTCAGTTTCTTGTTACAATAACATGGCAAGCTTCAGTTTCTTGTAACAATAACATGGCAAGCTTTAGTTTCTTGTAACAATAACATGGCAAGCTTCAGTTTCTTGTTATAATAACATGGCAAGCTTTAGCTTCTTGTAACAATAACATGGCAAGCTTTGGTTTCTTGTTACAATAACATGGCAAGCTTTAGTTTCTTGTAACAATAACATGGCAAGCTTCAGTTTCTTGTTACAATAACATGGCAAGCTTCAGTTTCTTGTAACAATAACATGGCAAGCTTTAGTTTCTTGTAACAATAACATGGCAAGCTTCAGTTTCTTGTAACAATAACATGGCAAGCTTTAGTTTCTTGTTACAATAACATGGCAAGCTTTAGTTTCTTGTTACAATAACATGGCAAGCTTCAGTTTCTTGTTACAATAACATGGCAAGCTTTGGTTTCTTATTACAATAACATGGCAAGCTTTAGCTTCTTGTTACAATAACATGGCAAGCTTTAGTTTCTTGTAACAATAACATGACAAGCTTTAGTTTCTTGTAACAATAACATGGCGAGCTTCAGTTTCTTGTAACAATAACATGGCGAGCTTCAGTTTCTTGTAACAATAACATGGCAAGCTTTGGTTTCTTGTAACAATAACATGGCAAGCTTCAGTTTCTTGTGACAATAACATGGCAAGCTTCAGTTTCTTGTGACAATAACATGGCAAGCTTTAGCTTCTTGTTACAATAACATGGCAAGCTTCAGTTTCTTGTTACAATAACATGGCAAGCTTCAGTTTCTTGTTACAATAACATGGCAAGCTTTGGTTTCTTGTCTCAATAACATGGCAAGCTTCAGTTTCTTATTACAATAACATGGCAAGCTTTAGCTTCTTGTTACAATAACATGGCAAGCTTTAGTTTCTTGTAACAATAACATGGCGAGCTTCAGTTTCTTGTTACAATAACATGGCAAGCTTTAGTTTCTTGTAACAATAACATGGCAAGCTTCAGTTTCTTGTAACAATAACATGGCGAGCTTCAGTTTCTTGTAACAATAACATGGCAAGCTTTAGTTTCTTGTAACAATAACATGGCAAACTTTAGCTTCTTGTAACAATAACATGGCAAGCTTCATTTTCTTGTAACAATAACATGGCATGCTTTAGTTTCTTGTTACAATAACATGGCAAGCTTTAGTTTCTTGTAACAATAACATGGCAAGCTTAAGTTTCTTGTTACAATAACATGGCAAACTTTAGCTTCTTGTAACAATAACATGGCAAGCTTCATTTTCTTGTAACAATAACATGGCATGCTTTAGTTTCTTGTTACAATAACATGGCAAGCTTAAGTTTCTTGTTACAATAACATGGCAAACTTTAGTTTCTTGTAACAATAACATGGCAAGCTTTAGTTTCTTGTAACAATAACATGGCAAGCTTCAGTTTCTTGTAACAATAACATGGCATGCTTTAGTTTCTTGTTACAATAACATGGCAAGCTTAAGTTTCTTGTAACAATAACATGGCAAGCTTAAGTTTCTTGTTACAATATCATGGCAAGCTTTAGTTTCATGTAACAATAACATGGCAAGCTTTAATTTCTTGTAACAATAACATGGCAAGCTTCAGTTTCTTGTGACAATAACATGGCAAGCTTTAGCTACTTGTAACAATAACATGGCGAGCTTTAGTTTCTTGTAACAATAACATGGCAAGCTTTAGTTTCATGTAACAATAACATGGCAAGCTTTATTTTCTTGTTACAATAACATGGCAAGCCTCATTTTCTTGCAACAATAACATGGCAAGCTCCATTTTCTTGTAACAATCCCATGGCAAGCTTTAGTTTCTTGTAACAATAACATGGCAAGCTTTAGTTTCTTGTAACAATAACATGGCATGCTTTAGTTTCTTGTTACAATAACATGGCAAGCTTAAGTTTCTTGTAACAATAACATGGCAAGCTTAAGTTTCTTGTTACAATATCATGGCAAGCTTTAGTTTCATGTAACAATCACATGGCAAGCTTTATTTTCTTGTAACAATAACATGGCATGCTTTAGTTTCATGTAACTATAACATGGCAAGCTTTAGTTTCTTGTAACAATAACATGGCAAGCTCTATTTTCTTGTAACGATAACATGGCGAGCTTTAGTTTCTTGTTATAATAACATGGCAAGCTTCATTTTTTTGTAACAATAACATGGCATGCTTTAGTTTCTTGTAACAATAACATGGCATGCTTTAGTTTCTTGTAACAATAACATGGCAAGCTTCATTGTCTTGTAACAATAACATGGCAAGCTCTATTTTCTTGTTATAATAACATGGCAAGCTTCAGCTTCTTTTAACAATAACATGGCAAGCTCCATTTTCTTGTAACAATAACATGGCAAGCTTTAGTTTCTTGTAACAATAACATGGCATGCTTTAGTTTCTTGTTACAATAACATGGCAAGCTTTGGTTTCTTGTCTCAATAACATGGCAAGCTTTAGTTTCTTGTAACAATAACATGGCAAGCTTCAGTTTCTTGTTATAATAACATGGCAAGCTTTAGCTTCTTGTAACAATAACATGGCGAGCTTTAGTTTCTTGTAACAATGACATGGCAAGCTTCAGTTTCTTGTTATAATAACATGGCAAGCTTTAGTTTCTTGTAACAATAACATGGCAAGCTTTAGTTTCTTGTAACAATAACATGGCAAGCTTTAGCTTCTTGTAACAATAACATGGCAAGCTTCATTTTCTTGTAACAATAACATGGCAAGCTTCATTTTCTTGCAACAATAACATGGCAAGCTTTAGTTTCTTGTAACAATAACATGGCAAGCTTTGGTTTCTTGTAACAATAACATGGCAAGCTTCAGTTTCTTGTAACATTAACATGGCAAGCTTTAGTTTCTTGTAACAATAACATGGCAAGCCTTAGTTTCTTGTAACAATAACATGGCAAACTCTATTTTCTTGTTATAATAACATGGCAAGCTTCAGCTTCTTGTAACAATAACATGGCAAGCTTTAGTTTCTTGTAACAATAACATGGCAAGCTTCATTTTCTTGTAACAATAACATGGCAAGCTCTATTTTCTTGTTATAATAACATGGCAAGCTTCAGCTTCTTGTAACAATAACATGGCAAGCTTCATTTTCTTGTGACAATAACATGGCAAGCTCTATTTTCTTGTTATAATAACATGGCAAGCTTCAGCTTCTTGTAACAATAACATGGCAAGCTTCATTTTCTTGTAACAATAACATGGCAAGCTTCATTTTCTTGTAACAATAACATGGCAAGCTCTATTTTCTTATTTTAATAACATGGCAAGCTTCAGCTTCTTGTAACAATAACATGGCGAGCTTCATTTTCTTGTAACAATAACATGGCAAGCTTTAGTTTCTT
Organism: Brachyptera putata; assembly: GCA_907164805.1. NCBI lineage: Eukaryota > Metazoa > Arthropoda > Insecta > Plecoptera > Taeniopterygidae > Brachyptera > Brachyptera putata. The sequence goes on from OU015463.1 coordinate 1,154,229, forward strand.
GTAACAATAACATGGCAAGCTTCATTTTCTTGTAACAATAACATGGCAAGCTCTATTTTCTTGTTGTAATAACATGGCAAGCTTCAGCTTCTTGTAATAATAACATGGCAAGCTTCATTTTCTTGTAACAATAACATGGCAAGCTTCATCATCTTGTAACAATAACATGGCAAGCTCTATTTTCTTATTATAATAACATGGCAAGCTTCAGTTTCTTGTAACAATAACATGGCAAGCTTCATTTTCTTGTAACTATAACATGGCAAGCTTCAGTTTCTTGTAACAATAACATGACAAGCTTCAGTTTCTTGTCACATTAACATGGCAAGCTTTAGTTTCTTGTAACAATAACATGGCAAGCTCTATTTTCTTGTTATAATAACATGGCAAGCTTCAGCTTCTTGTAACAATAACATGGCAAGCTTCCTTTTCTTGTAACAATAACATGGCAAGCTTCAGTTTCTTGCAACAATGACATGGCAAGCTTTAGTTTCTTGTAACAATAACATGGCATGCTTTAGTTTCTTGTACTAATACCATGGCAAGCTTTAGTTTCTTGTAACAATAACATGGCATGCTTTAGTTTCTTGTAACAATAACATGGCAAGCTTCATTGTCTTGTAACAATAACATGGCAAGCTCCATTTTCTTGTTACAATAACATAGCAAGCTTCAGTTTCTTGTAACAATAACATGGCAAGCTTTATTCTCTTGTTACAATAACATGGCATGCTTTAGTTTCTTGTACTAATACCATGGCAAGCTTTAGTTTCTTGTAACAATAACATGGCAAGCTTTAGTTTCTTGTAACAATAACATGGCAAGCTTCAGTTTCTTGTAACAATAACATGGCAAGCTCTTTTTTCTTGTTATAATAACGTGGCAAGCTTCACCTTCTTGTAACAATAACATGGCAAGCTTCATTTTCTTGTAACAATAACATGGCAAGCTTCATTTCCTCGTAACAATAACATGGCAAGCTCTATTATCTTATTTTAATAACATGGCAAGCTTCAGCTTCTTGTAACAATAACATGGCAAGCTTCATTTTCTTGTAACAATAACATGGCAAGCTTCAGTTTCTTGTACTAATACCATGGCAAGCTTTAGTTTCTTGTAACAATAACATGGCATGCTTTAGTTTCTTGTAACAATAACATGGCAAGCTTCATTGTCTTGTAACAATAACATGGCAAGCTCCATTTTCTTGTTACAATAACACAGCAAGCTTCAGTTTCTTGTAACAATAACATGGCAAGCTTTATTCTCTTGTTACAATAACATGGCAAGCCTCATTTTCTCGCAACAATAACATGGCAAGCTTTAGTTTCTTGTAACAATAACATGGCAAGCTTCAGTTTCTTGTAACAATAACATGGCAAGCTTCATTTTCTTGTAACAATAACATGGCAAGCTTCATTTCCTCGTAACAATAACATGGCAAGCTCTATTATCTTATTTTAATAACATGGCAAGCTTCAGCTTCTTGTAACAATAACATGGCAAGCTTCATTTTCTTGTAACAATAACATGGCAAGCTTCAGTTTCTTGTACTAATACCATGGCAAGCTTTAGTTTCTTGTAACAATAACATGGCATGCTTTAGTTTCTTGTAACAATAACATGGCAAGCTTCATTGTCTTGTAACAATAACATGGCAAGCTCCATTTTCTTGTTACAATAACACAGCAAGCTTCAGTTTCTTGTAACAATAACATGGCAAGCTTTATTCTCTTGTTACAATAACATGGCAAGCCTCATTTTCTCGCAACAATAACATGGCAAGCTTTAGTTTCTTGTAACAATAACATGGCAAGCTTCAGTTTCTTGTAACAATAACATGGCAAGCTTCAGTTTCTTGTAACAATAACATGGCAAGCTTCATTTTCTTGTAACAATAACATGGCAAGCTTCAGTTTCTTGTTACAATAACATGGCAAGCTTCAGCTTCTTGTAACAATAACATGGCAAGCTTCATTTTCTTTTAACAATAACATGGCAAGCTTCATTTTCCTGTAACAATTACATGGCAAGCTTCAGTTTCTTGTAACAATAACATGGCAAGCTTTAGTTTCTTGTAACAATAACATGGCAAGCCTCATTTTCTTGTAACAATAACATGGCAAGCTCTATTTTCTTGTTATAATAACATGGCAAGCTTCAGCTTCTTGTAACAATAACATGGCAAGCTTCATTTTCTTGTAACAATAACATGGCAAGCTTCATTTTCTTGCAACAATAACATGGCAAGCTTTAGTTTCTTGTAACAATAACATGGCAAGCTTCAGTTTCTTGTTACAATAACATGGCAAGCTCTATTTTCTTGTTATAATAACATGGCAAGCTTCAGCTTCTTGTAACAATAACATGGCAAGCTTCATTTTCTTGTAACAATAACATGGCAAGCTTCATTTCCTCGTAACAATAACATGGCAAGCTTCAGTTTCTTGTAACAATAACATGGCAAGCTTCAGTTTCTCGCAACAATAACATGGCAAGCTCTATTTTCTTGTTATAATAACATGGCAAGCTTCAGCTTCTTGTAACAATAACATGGCAAGCTTCAGCTTCTTGTAACAATAACATGGCAAGCTTCATTTTCTTGTAACAATAACATGGCAAGCTCTATTTTCTTGTTATAATAACATGGCAAGCTTCACCTTCTTGTAACAATAACATGGCAAGCTTCATTTTCTTGTAACAATAACATGGCAAGCTTCATTCCCTCGTAACAATAACATGGCAAGCTCTATTTTCTTATTTTAATAACATGGCAAGCTCCAGCTTCTTGTAACAATAACATGGCAAGCTTCATTTGCTTGTAACAATAACATGGCAAGCTTCAGTTTCTTGTAACAATAACATGGCAAGCTCTAGTTTCTTGTAACAATAACATGGCAAGCTTCATTTTCTTGTAACAATAACATGGCAAGCTCTATCTTCTTGTTATAATAACATGGCAAGCTTCAGCTTCTTGTTACAATAACATTGCAAGCTTCATTTTCTTGTAACAATAACATGGCAAGCTTCATTTTCTTGCAACAATAACATGGCAAGCTTTAGTTCCTTGTAAAATAACATGGCAAGCTTTAGTTTCTTGTAACAATAACATGGCAAGCTTTAGCTTCTTTTAACAATAACATGGCAAGCTTCAGCTTCTTGTAACAATAACATGGCAAGCTCCAGTTTCTTGTAACAATAACATGGCAAGCTTTAGTTTCTTGTAACAATAACATGGCAAGCTTCATTTCCTTGTAACAATAACATGGCAAGCTTCATTTTCTTGTAACAATAACATGGCAAGCTCTTTTTTCCTGTTATAATAACATGGCAAGCTTCAGCTTCTTGTAACAATAACATGGCAAGCTTCATTTTCTTGTAACAATAACATGGCAAGCTTCAGTTTCTTGTAACAATAACATGGCAAGCTTTAGTTTCTTGTAACAATAACATGGCAAGCTTTAGTTTCTTGTTACAATAACATGGCAAGCTTTAGTCTCTTGTAACAATAACATGGCAAGCCTCAGTTTCTTGTAACAATAACATGGCAAGCTTTAGTTTCTTGTAACAATAACATGGCAAGCTTTAGCTTCTTGTAATAATAACATGGCAAGCTTTAGTTTCTTGTAACAATGACATGGCAAGCTTTAGTTCCATGTTACAATAACATGGCAAGCTTTAGTTTCTTGTAACAATAACATGGCAAGCTTCAGCTTCTTGTAACAATAACATGGCAAGCTTCAGCTTCTTGTAACAATAACATGGCAAGCTTCGTTTTCTTGCAACAATAACATGGCAAGCTTTAGTTTCTTGTAACAATAACATGGCAAGCTTTAGTTTCTTGTAACAATAACATGGCAAGCTTTAGCTTCTTTTAACAATAACATGGCAAGCTTTAGCTTCTTGTAACAATAACATGGCAAGCTTTAGTTTCTTGTAACAATAACATGGCAAGCTTAAGTTTCTTGTAACAATAACATGGCAAGCTTCAGCTTCTTGTAACAATAACATGGCAAGCTTCAGCTTCTTGTAACAATAACATGGCAAGCTTCATTTTCTTGTTACAATAACATGGCAAGCTTTTTTTTCTTGTTATGTCAAAACTCATTCTGATACTTCATCAGTACAGTGTATAGCAAAGTATATAAAACATATATAGAGAGAGTTGTTATAGGGCCGTACCTTGTGCGCCTGCGTGGCTTCTTCTATGTTATGTGTAGTGATGATCGTAGTCATATTCAAATCTCGTGATAACTGGACCAGATAATCCCAAGTACTGGAAAATGTACAATCCTCTATTATTGCAAACGAATTGAATATTATTAGAACACGATCAATACATTCCACGACTTGCTGTGTTCAACATTGTGACTCCATACAAATAATCCCATGGATCATATTACAGTTTTGCATGATTATTGGAAATGAAATGTTCTAACAGTAGAATGAGTACCTTCCAACTAATGTCATTCATGAAAAGAGGTTTACGAACAGAATTGCCAGCATATCAGGTTCACTGATCTCTATACACATGGATAGCGTATAGTAGCGAATTGCCGATAAGCAAGAGAAGCCGAGAACAAGGTTTCTATATTATATAATATGAAGGCCTTGGCCATGGCGCTGGTCGGTGGCATATGGATCCCCCCGTTAAACCTCAACAGAGTGAAGCTAGCCAGTAGGCCATCTTGTACCTGCAGCCAACCTGCAACTATTACGCTACCCGTATACTAACATATGAGCGAATTTTTGTTTAAAACTTCTGCAGTTGAAACGGGGAATAAAGCCGATATTGTTTACTGGGGCCAGAAATAATAACTAGTATACTAGAAATGACCAATCGAATTATATTCGCCCCATTACAGATATCTTTTGTAGAATTTCTACGGCAATCTGACATCTGACAGACTTGCGCGCTGATGTTCACGCCCAAAGCCAAACATAATATCTTTGACTAGAGCTCATCACTACTGTGTCCGTAGACAAGAAGAGATCGCTGTGGTCGTCTCGGGCCACGTCAACTCCATGATCCATAGACAGCTGGTAGACATATCAGGCCTAGTACACTCCTCTTTTTGCTTCAGGCTTCTCTCACTGCATACGCTATCCATGTGTAAGGAGATCAGTGATTAGGACTAACATGAAAATGCTGCACACTCATAGTTATTTCTTGAATGTCGTGATATTCTCTCTGTTGATGCCCGCTTTCTCTTGCAAACTCGTCCAAGTTTTCACAAGTATCATTTTCTGCGTTCCGTACTTTTTTCTCATTCTGGGGGCTCAGACTCGACTTTATTTTCACGTGTAAATCGAGCAATTTCACGTGGAATCGAGAATATCCTAGCCTCGACTTGAACTCACGTGAAAATATGAATGTGAAAATCCACTTTCATTCCACCACCTTTTTACTACATGGAAATGAATTCCACGCGTGGAAGTGACGTCACAGGCAATGCCCGATGCTCTCAAACAAGTTATTTCTTTCAAATTGTAGGATAGATTGACGCATGGAGAAATAAATGCCGTGTCACCATGGATTATATATATATATATATATATATATATATATATATATATATATATATATATATATATATATATATATATATATATATATATATATATATATATATATATATATATATATATATATATATGAGGCTTATAAAAATATATCATTCATCCGAATTATTATTCAAAGACTTATCATTGGAGGTCGGTGAGAATTTGTCACCGATGCCCGTTTGGTTCACGTTTTTATACTTCAAAATTATGAATGTATTCAATCTTATATCTCGGGGTGATCGCCCTTGTGGTGCCCCGTCCAAACGATCCTAAGCTTTCATCTTTTGCCTTCATTGGGAAACAATGACTTTGTGTCAAGTTTTCGATGTTGATAAAAAAAGGAATACAATTTCAATGATCCTCGGAACCTGAAATTATGTCCACTCTAAATTGTGTGAAGAGTTTAAATATTATAAGCGTCTCAATTATTGTCATATCGCTAATAGGCCATATGAATTTGGATAAATGAATCGATAAGTGAATGAATGAAAGAACAAACGAACGATTGGATGAATGAATAAATGTAATGATCATGAATGGAAATCATCAATAATTGAACGAATACCTTGATTGTATGAATATATGACTTGAAGAATGAATACTTTTGAAAATGATCACATGCATAAATGGAGTGATAACCAAGTGTATGGATGAATGAATGAGTGAGAATGAGAATGAATGAATAATAGAATGATGTATGAATGAATGAATAACAATATAGGGCAAAATTTCAAAAAATAATGAATAATCGGATGAATTAATCAATGAATAAATGAATAAATTTAACCATACACATTGAGATGTTTTGATACCGTCGAAGTATTGAGATACAGTCGCTGTCACTGCCCACTCGGCAAGAATACCACTTCGAGATGCGAGATATTGATTTAAATATATAATTCTTGTTCGATTCATTCGGAAAAATGATTTTTAACATCATAATTGTGGCATGCGTATTCTCAAGTACTAAAATTTTGAAGAAATTCCGTTTTATGGAAAAAATATCGACATAACCCTATTTCTAGAATTCACGTCACAGATTTCCGCGCTCTGAATTTCACAATGTGAGAATTTCTCTCGAGTCTAACTATTTTCACGTTGTGTCTTTCGCGCGTGGATTTGAAACGTGAAAATATACAATTCCACGTGAAAGTCGAGTCTAAGCCCCCTGATATGAAAAATATCATTCAGAATCAAACTATTCTTCATAATTCTGAATACAAGTTTTCACAGTAACAAGTATCATCCTTATGTATTTCATGGAGATAGAATAGTTTCCCATGCGTTATTGAATAACGGTAGGCGGTAGACTATACACTATTTCATCAGTTGATTGGATATGTCAGACCCCAAGGCCAATGATCACGATGTGTTCAGATATAGACCCTACACATTCACTTGAACATCACTTCTAGATATCATATATTAGCAACTCTCCACAATCATTGAACCTACGGATAGATTATTATCATGAAATACTTGAATAATGTGAGCATTCTCAGGCATACTCTTGATCTTATAAGATGTTTAGTTTCAAAGTGACATTATGCCAATGATTATTACAAGCTCACCATTTCGAAACATTTCACAATACTTGGTTCGTAATTGCCATCACGCCTTCTACACTATCACTATTATATGTAGGAAGAGTATTATCTACAAATAGATTAATGAACGATTATTATTATTATTATTTATTATTTATTAACAACAGAATACATGTATCCCACAAGTGCAATATGATATATAAAATAATATAAAATTAAATTCGACACAAGATATCACAGGAAAAAAAAAAAATACAAAACCACTATCAATACTAAATAAGAAAAACAATAAAGGATAGATTAACGTAGGGTAACAATACAAAATGAAAACAGAAAGAAGAAGACAAAGGAAGAAAGGCAAAGGAAGAATGAAGACTACAAGTTAGGCTAAGCATTTGGAGATGAATTACTATGAAAAATACGTTTTAGTTTTGTCAGTGAATCTGAGTAGGGGTCATAATTTGGAAAAGTTACAGCGAAGCGGTTAAATGTATGCATGACTCGGTTCATGATTGCATGTGTGAACAGGTTAATCCGACTTTTGAGTGTTTGAAACAGTTGTTGTTGACGTGTAACGCGCGGGGGAACAAAAAAGTTGATTTTGTTGATAAGTTGGGGACAATCAATTACATTGTTGAGAAGTTTGTGGAGAAAACACAGGTCAGACAGCTCCCTGCGTCTCGTGAGTGAAGGCACTTTCAGTTCTGCGCACGTAATGCTATAGTTCGCCGAACGGTATTCTTTATCTGTCTTGAGGCACATCCACTTGATGAATCTCTGCTGAATCCTCTCAGTAGCAGCACTAAGTGTTTTGTGGTGGGGATTCCAGATGACCGAAGCGTATTCAATGAGGGGACGAATTGTAGAAAGGTAGAGAAGTTTATTAGTGCGAGCAGAGAAATACTTCAGGCAATTTCGCTTTAGGAAACCCAACATTTTGAACGCTTTTGCATTTGACGAGTTGATATGCTGTTTGAATGAGAGCTCACTGTTGAATATGACTCCAAGGTCCCGAATCGACTTGACGCTTTCGAGAGGCTCGCTATTGGAAGAGTAGGTGAAAGACACGTTTGACTTCTTCAGTGAAAACGATATACTTTTGCACTTGGTTGAATTTAACTTCAACTGCCATGTATCACACCAGACGTTGAGCGCAACAACATCTTCTTGAAGCCGCTCACAATCACTCAATGACTTGATTGGCATATACAATTTGAGGTCGTCGGCATATAATAAACACTGCGAGTTGGTGATACTATGTGTAATGCTATTGACGTACAGTACAAACATGAGAGGACCAAGAACTGACCCCTGCGGAACTCCGGATGTGACCTCGACCGGTTTGGAAAGATGACCACAGAGTGCGATACGCTGACTACGGCCGGACAGGTAGCTATGCAGTAGGTCGTGAAGGGGGCCAACTATACCGAACGATTTTATTGAGTGGAGAAGTAAATGATGATTAACGCTGTCGAACGCTTTCGAGAAGTCTGTGTAGATTGCGTCGATCTGTGTTGAGTTGTTAGGATGACTGGCCAGATCATCGGAGTATACAGCAAGGTTGGTCACAGTGGATCTCCCAGGGAGAAATCCGTGCTGATCACGAGATATCAAGTTTTTGCACTGGCTATAGATGTGACGGTGAACGAAGCCCTCAAACACTTTCGAAAATATTGGTAAAAGCGATATGGGGCGGTAGTTAGTGACATCACTTCTATTTCCACTCTTCAGAACTGGGGTGACATATGCGAGCTTCCACCTGTCAGGGAATGAGCCGTCAGACAGGAAACGGTTGAATATAATAGAGAGTGGTTTGGCGAGAGGTCTGGCACAGCGTTTGATGAGAGTGACAGGTATACAGTCCGGGCCGGGAGACTTACTATTGGTTAGTGCGAGAAGCCTGGAGTAGACATCCGTCTCGGAGATCACTAACGGTGATATGGCGTTTGTGCAAAGTGAGGGTAATTCAGGTAATTTGCTTGGGACTGGAGACTTCGTGAACACTGACTCGAAGAATGTTGAGAACATGTCACACGCTGATGTAGTGCTATCAGATGTGACGTCATTCAAACGCACTTCTGTGGGAATCCTAGAGCGTTTCGTTTTGTCGCTGATGAAGCGACACAATAGCTTCGGGTCCTCGCTAACTTCTGTTTCAATTTTCCTCAAATGATTTTGCCATTTTTTTCTTTGCATTTTTTTGAAGGCTGATCTTTTAACTTGGAATTCAACGAGGTTACAGCCTAGGGAGTTTCGCTTCCATCGGCGATGGGCTCGGTTCTTCTCATTCAGCAAACTTATCAATTCATCGTCGTACCTCAGAGGGTATTTTAATGGATTAACTGAAATTTTCGGTACGTGATCTTCAATTATTTGAGACGTCAATTCATAAAATTTGTCACACGCTTCATTTGATGTGGATGACTCCGATAACGTTTGCCAAGGAGCTGCCGTTATTGCTTGTACAATTAACTTGATGTCAGCTTTCTTCCAGTTTAAAAGCTGACGTTTTGGGGGCTTCAAATAAGGCATTGGGTCAGGCAAATGGATGTTGCAAGACAAAGCAACGTGATCTGACTCAACAGCAGGCGAGTCCACTGTGTTTGTATGAATGTGTATGTCTGGGCTATTAGCGAAAACCAGATCAAGCGTGTGATTGTTACACGTTGCGAATGAGTTGAATTGGTGGAGTGAGAACTCGTCAATTGTTTGAAGGAAAGATGTCACTGTTTCCGAGTTAGAGCCGCTGTGTATGCGTGGCTCAAGTGCTTCAAAAGATGTGTTAGATTTAGGCCAGCTGATTTGGGGTAAATTAAAATCCCCACATAAGACAATGTGATCGGAAATGTTGGCAACCTGTTGAACCAGTGCAAGCGAGCAGTGGAGAGCATCAATATCGGCACATGTCACGGGCGCAGGTGGCAGATAGGCACAACCAAGAAAAAGTGACGGACTGTTGGCAGTCTGTTTCGCCGTCGAGCCTTCAATTTGGCACCATACTATTTCACACGGCGGAGTTTCAAAGTCCATTCGGCGAGTGGAATTAAGTTTATTCGATACAGCAATTAAAACGCCCCCACCACGTTTGAAGTTCGGTCCGGGTTGTGCTCTATCAGCGCGATGAATGAAGTAGCTGTCATTGAGTATTTCAGCCTCAAATATACCTCGATGAAGCCAGGTCTCTGTGAGGCACACTACGTCGAACTCAGTGTTGTCAGCAAAATAGGTGTTTAGCTCAGTGAGGCTGTTAGCAATGCTTCTAGTGTTCATGTAATACATATTGACTGAAGGGCCTGGGTTCAAAGCTACATCACCAGACATGGCAATGAGTAGCAAAGCGAGCCGAAGTCCAAGTGGTGGCAAACATAGGAGGCGGGTGAGGTGGCAGCGACGCCTTGTTCGGTGCAGGTGTCCATGTGTAGCACGCGGCACTTGCACCGCAGTGCAACCGTTCAGTTTCCGAGCTCACTCACCAATACAATACGCAAAACACGAAAAATTGAATTTACCACTTTTAACAGAACAATCCGGCAGAAAAGATACTTTGGAATCACAGTTGTCACTCAGTGTCCCCGAATGGACGAGATTAATTTTGAAAACAATGAGTGTTAGAGAAGAAAACACAATAAAAACACGGAGCAATGGGGAAGCGCGTGATTGAAGAACTGCCATCTTAGTCTATCTTCCAATCATCTCATGATCCCAGCATCTTCTTGGAGCTCCTCAATTGACGCAGCGGTTGCAGGATGGAATAACTATTCGCGATATTATCTCTTCTGCCCGATTGAGAAGCTGTACACAAGATGTAAGACAGAATACTTGTGATATCTTGACGAGATCAGTGTTGGCTGTTTCGTGGATCTGTCATCGTTTGTGTGAGCTGACCTGATTGAGAAGCGTTCATAGCTTCTGAATTCATTAGTCAAATGATTGCTTATGTTGTTTAAAACGACCTTGATTCTTCAAAAACGGCCTCTTGGCTAACAGTTTGATTTTCATCAGGCTCTGATCTTCATTTAATTCGTGTACACAATTGAAATCCAATAAGCTGTGATTTTCTGAATTTTCCTTATCTTCCGAAATATAAACTATTTTAAATACTTGATTTATGCTTACTATCAAAGTAAAAAATGAAGATTTATATCTCAGTGTCTTGAAGATTGTATAAGGATCACTTACGTACACGCCTCAAAATACTCAAAATACTACAAAATACTAAAATTGTTTGATACATTCATGAAAAATGTGTCGTTAGTGATTTTGCGTACAGAACTGGGCCTAGACCTTAGCCCTGAGGAACTACGAATTTATTCACAATAATTCTTGTCATCATCGAGACATAGTGGAGCATCTCAGTCACATCATGAGAATCAGTCTCTACTAAATACGATAATATTATTCATAACATTTCGCAATGATTTCTCATGAATTGTGTTCAACTATCAGATTTGATGTCAGGTATAATAATGAGCATCATGAGCCAAGCTATGTTATATATTTCAATTGATTTCGTGAATTTGATTCTGTCAATATTTGCCATGATATTATTGAAATTCACAGTATTATTCACAAACTAGTTCAACGCAATTGTATTCTGGAGTTCGATGTTCAAATTATATTGTGTGTCGTGATCACAAATCTTCACACACTGACGGTAGTTGATAGGCAACACGTCCTATAATGTAGAATCTCAATATTCTCATCAACGTGCGGAAGAGAAAATTCAATTAAGAAATCAATAATAATTACTTTTGTCTCAAGATTGGGTCGAGTCCTACTGTTGGCTCGTCGAGAATCAACAGCTCCGGGGTTTGAACCAGGGACGCAGCTAACGATACTCGACGTTGTTGTCCTCCGCTGAAATATATAACTAATTATCATTACAATTTGAATTCTTCAAACATTCCGATCAAATTGAGAAATAGAATCATAATGTTCCAAATTTCATCAAATCGCAATCATTCTTTTCTAGCTGATCTATCCACTTAGTTGAATTTGTTTTGACTATTCATATTTGGTTCGAATGGAAGAATGAAGAATAGCAATTGGGAGTTATGAAATTCAGAAGTCTGGGAAGTATAGTGACGGCCGATGGAAGACGAAGCTGGAGTTGAATGAGATGGTACAGGAAGTTGACTAGTTCTACCATTAACTACCAGATAACTTTCATGGCAGGAAGTAGTACCCTGGACCCTCACTGAAACTGCCAATTATAATAACGTCCTAGGCCTGGCAAGCTCTAAGAGACTAAGGATTCTGATTTGATAATGTTCTCTGAAAGAGCTGAATACTACGACACTACGAGATGATAGCAGAATCACGGTCTCCCAGAACACATGAGTGTGACCTATTGTGACCCCACCTCAAGATCAGTGCTATGATCATGTGTTAACAACAACGGGAAGAACGGGACATGTTGCCATGATACTTGGCTCTACAAGTGAATAGAAACCAATCCAAGTCCCTAGTCCCTTGGAGCTGGCCAGGCCTAGAACGATATTTCAAGTGGCAGTCGCGGTAAGGGTCAGAATGTGCAATTTGTCAATGAACTAGAGCTACTTTCTGCTAACTCTAATTTATGATGGAGTTGGTCAATTGAAGAATCAGAGTGATAGCGGATGGCCTATTGCAAGATTATGAAGAGAAAATTCCGATGAGTTTGAAGAGTTTGAGAAAAAAGATAGAGTAAAGGAATATAAAAAGAAGAAGATCATTGAAAGTGAAGGGATTGAGCAACTAGATGGGAATGGAGTTACTGTGTTGGTATGAGAAGGGTGGGAATAAGTGAGGGAACACCAAGAAGAAAGTTTGATAAAGGAACAGTCGGAAGAAAAAGGTAAAATAGTAAACCGAGGACAAAATGAGAAGTTTTGAGAAGGGATGTGGAAGAGAGTGAGATTCACGAAGTGGTGGGAAGATAGGTGAACATATTTGGAGCTTGTTGAGTGGTTGGATCCAGTACAAGTTGAATATGGCGAGACGGTTTGCGCCTTGCAAGCACAGCACATCTCGAGCTATATGCCCAAGTCATTTCGGTGGTTTCCACCCCTTGAACTCAGGAATGAATATTGATAGATTGTGTTATTATACATTTGAGTTTATCTACAATCTATTGGCGTGAGTGAATGTGGTATGGAGTGGTGAACATTTTCTGGTGCTCGACCACGATGATCGATTGGATGGTCGACCACTGCTGCCATCGAATCATGTGCCCCCTCAAAGGATCCGAACACCTTGACGTGGTGTGGGGGCTTGCGTGGCCCCGTGATCCCCAGAGCTATCGTCGGGAGCGATTTATTTGCTCCCAGCAGGGTCACCCATGGCGATAAGGTCTGGAGTGAGGGTCCAGACCAAGTTCGGACCGTCTCGGTCGAGTGGAAGCCTTCTGGTGACCGGAGTGTGTGGAGGGAGTTTTGAACATTGCGTTTTTCTTCTCTTTTCTCTCCTCGTCTATCATCTTCTTTCTTCTCTTCTTCATTCACTTTCTTTCTTCTTGCCGGCAACACAAACGCAAGGTTCAGTACTCCCTCCATACACTCAAGGCTTCCACTCGACCGAGACGGTCCGAACTTGGTCTGGACCCTGACTCCAGACCTTATCACCATGGGTGATCCTGCTGGGAGCAAATAAATTGCTCTCGACGATAGCTCTGGGGATCACGGGGCCACGCAAGCCCCCACAACACGTCAAGGTGTCCGGATCCTTTGAGGGGGATCATATCTCTAATGAAGCTGTCCATGGGCAACGTTACAATGAAGAATTGAGACAGTGGCCTTTCCAAAAAAAATTTCATTCAAAATTATCAAGAAAAACTATACTTTTGATTTTTGTTTCTGATCGCCTCATTCAATCAATGTGAAACTCCGTGACAGAGTGTATGGATCTAGTGGCAACATCCAGTAGGAATTTGAAAAAACTCGAAAACTGTTTTCATTTTTTTTTTTGGAACTATTCAGATTTTTTTCTTCTCAGAAGTGGTTCAACCGATCAAGACAAAAACTTGACGGACCTGACTATTATGAGCCAGCGTATTCACACAGAAAACAGACTGATTGCACGAACCATCCGACCTGTGGAGTACATTTTGTCGCATTTTCGTCCAAAAACATGAAGAAAAATCAATGTTTCCGAAAGTGGTGAAATCGATTTCTTCCCCAAACTATACAGTTCTAAGTTGGTTAAGTATGTGCATCCACGAGAAAGATCATATTGAACAAACATTGCGACCTGTGCAGCGAATACAAAAAAAAGATACATCTCCGACCCAATGTAAGTCTTCGCTTCGCTAATCCAATTAGCTAGTAAAATGTTCTTGATTAGGCCTGGGCTTTACTCATATTCATCAGCTACGTCTCAAATCTATCGTGGTAAGCCAAGCCAAATCACGTAACGTTTCACAAGTAGGCCTAGACCGCACATAGAAGCAAGTTTGTAATATTGGACCGCGCATAAAATCAAGTTTATATTTTTTTCTGGTTAATAATACGAACGGAAAGAAACTCTACACACACACACACATATACATACATATATATATATATATATATATATATATATATATATATATATATATATATATATATATATATATATATATATATATATATATATATATATATATATATATATATATATATATATATCAGTTGCCCCCCCCCCCCCCACACACACAAGTTGGAACACAGTAGTGACGGACGAAACATCGTGGTGGCTATTTTGCAAATGGCAACCAAGTTAGGTGACAAGTTTGTCAGATGAAACACCGTGGTAGCTATTTCGCAAATACTTACCAAGTAACTTGATATGGAAAACGTAAAGTGCTGCCTGCCAAGTAACATGTACATCACGTGGCATCAAGCACTTCCTTAATTACAGTGTAAGAATGTAGTGACTTCACCTGAGGTTTCCCACCAACGTCTTCCTGTCTGGAAGATCCAGGAGTTTCGACAGGAAGACGTACCGCTTTGCTATTTGTGGCGATGTCATTCCGAACAGCCACCCGAAGTAGTAGATCACATTACCAACATCCATCTCGTTCACGAGTGCCAATTCCTGCAACATTATCCACACATCCTTGTATGGCTTGGGTCAAGAAGAAGTATTGCAGATTGCTTTGGTCGGTCGGTCTCTTACGGTGTTTCAACTTCCAATCATAATTGTTACATTTCATGAGTATTGTCCTCGAACTTACTGGTCGGGGCTCTACCCACTGTAGAATTTGAAGCTATGCCTCATGTCTTCCATATGTACCATGCTCAATGAAGTCGAAAAAAGTCCCAGGCTGATATTGATGATATTGCGCTATTGACGAGTTAACAACGCACAATATGCTCCTACTTGTTCGAAGCACGGGGACTTCACAAGTCACTCACCACCTCGATCAGATAAATCAATCGTCTACATGTATAAGTTTGTAACACGCCACTTTTCCTACCTGGTTATTCTGTGTATTTTTTGGCATTATTTTCAAATCAAATTTAGTTTTATCAAATTTTTTCAATAATTGAATGATGTATTTGTGAACGTTCAAATCAATGTTATTAGAGACAGGCCATTCTTTGGTTATACATGATTTTGATTTTAAATTTCGAATGCGAAGATTGTGTTTCACCATATTTCACAATATTGTAGAAATAAATGAACGTCAGGAAACTATGAAGATCAACCGCCTAGAGAGTTCGAAATGTTGCAATGAGGGACGATCTACGTGATCTAGAGAAACAGACCCCATTACTCAGACCGAACCAGCACATGAAGCGAATGGTAACCATGGTAACCCTGGAGAGTTCCACAGAATGATGTGACGCGGGTGTTGACTGGAAGAGAGACAACACTTTCTTTCGTCATCTTGAACTGGAGGGAAGCAGACGTGTTGAACTTGTGTGAGAACAGTTGGCGGGATTGAGTGTTAGAGTGATACCATAGGGTATTTGAGGGGGTTTGGGTTGATTGGGAAAAGTTGATTGGGTTTGGCGCGTGTGTTGTAGCCTATTGTTTTTGAGGCTAAGGTTGTCTGGTTGGGTAGTTGGTATCAAGTCCTTGTGTAACACGTTGCTGTAGAAGGTGTAGGAAGGCTGTGCTGTGTGGGGTGGCAGCATGGAGCCGCGTGTTTCAGGGGAGAATAGAGTCATGGGTAATCCAACTTATGTATTGTGGTTCTGTGGTAGTGGTGTGGGGTTGGAAGGGTAGGAGGCAGAAGTGCAGTTGAGGACTACTTTTACTAGATTGAAGAGTAAGTTGCGGAAGGTAATAAGGTTGATGTGCGTAGAGGCAACGCACCCTGACTGACTGTTCCTGACTGTGGTTGATGAGAACGCCACAGTGGGGAACAGGCTCACGGCTAGATTAGCACATCTGGCAACTTAATCATAGCAGGAAGTTTAATCATGCCAACTGTGAGGTGGGAGGTGGGAGGTAGTGAACAAGTGAGAGGAGGGGATTGTTGCAAAATATTGCTACGGGAAAAATAAATGAAGGTTTCCAGCAGGTTGTGGAGGAGGGAACTAGGACTAGAAGGCTGGGGGGTGCAAATATTCTAGACGTAGTGTTAGTCAGGACGAATTGGTTGTGGGCAAGGACAGTGGTTGTTGACGGTATTAGTGATCATCGGGTACCTATAGTTAGTTTAGCCTTGGCTCCGGTTGAAACTAGAAGCGTTGGGAAGAAAGTCTGGGGGTATAAAAGGGTAAAAAAGGGCGAGGTTCGGAAAGCTTTTGATACGTTTGATAAGTGGTGTGAAATAGAGGAGTACGATGTTGAAAGTCTGTGGTATAGTTGTCGGGAAATATTTGAGGAGGTTAGAAAGCAGTTGGCCCTATACAAGATGTTACAGGCAAACGCAGATCCCGCTTATTTTAATAGTAAGGTTAGGAGGCTCAAAAGGAAGAATAGGAAACTGAGGGCAACATGGGAGGGAAAGGACGAGATTCGGGATGTCGGAAGGGATTTAAATAAGGCTAAGAGGGAGGCAAGAGAAACCTTCATGGGGGGTATGTTTAAAGAACATGACGCGCAGGGTAGTGGTAATAGAATGTACAGGGTTGTTGCAAGTTAGAAGGGAGGTGATAGGGAGCTGCCAACTTCAGTCGATCAGTGAGGGAATGAGTGTGAATCAGATGAGGAGAAGGCAGAAGCTTCGAATACATTTTATGGGGAAGTGTTCAATGTGGCCGGAAGTGTGGAGGAGGAGGGCGAAATTATTGAGGGAGAGGGGGAGGAGGTTCGACTCACGAGGGAGGAGGTGTGGAATGTACTGAGGAAACTGAGGAATAGGAAGTCGCCAGGTGCAGATGGGGTGCAAAACGATTTTCTCAAATTAGCGGGCGGGGGGGTTGTCGGATATTTGATAAGGTTGTTTCTAGCTACACTCTTAACAGGTATAGTGCCGCAAGATTGGGAGCAAGCAGAGGTGATACCAATCTCGAAGGGCGGGGCAAGGTGCAGAGTAGACAATTACAGGGGGATCAGGCCAACGTCTCAAGTGTGTGAGGTAATGGAAAGGGTTGTTATCAGGAGAGTAATGGAGAAGGTAGATGTACGTATAAGGGTATTTCAGATGTGCAGCATGGGTTCAGAAAGGGGTAGAAAGGGATATTCATGTGAAACACAGTTGTTGGGATTTGCAGAAGAGATTGCAGGGGTCGTTGATAGGGGTGGGAGTATTGATGCAGTGTTTCTAGATTTTGAGAAGGCTTTCGACAAGGTAGATCACGTCAGGCTATTTAAGAAGTTGAAAGTATCCATTGGAAATGTCGAGTTGGTAAACTGGATTGGAAACTTTCTGAAGGATAGAGTGCAAAGAGTTCGGGTAGGTACAGAGGTCTCTTGTGAGGTTAGGGTGACGTCAG
Source organism: Brachyptera putata (assembly GCA_907164805.1). Lineage (NCBI taxonomy): Eukaryota > Metazoa > Arthropoda > Insecta > Plecoptera > Taeniopterygidae > Brachyptera > Brachyptera putata. The sequence goes on from OU015463.1 coordinate 1,172,188, forward strand.
GAGTTCCACAGGGTAGTGTGTTAGGGCCGTTATTATTTGATTCATTTATAAATGACTTGAGTAGCGTTGTTAATTCAAGATTAAGGCTATTTGCGGATGATTGCGTGTTATATAGGGAAGTCAATCCAGAGGAGGATGTAAAATCTATTCACGCAGATCTGGCAGCACTGAATTATTGGGTACAGTTAAACAAGATTGGATCACATGCAGGGAAGTTCAAGGTAGTTACCTTTGGTAGGAGGAGAGAAAGGCTAGACGTAGTGTATGCTGTGAGGGGAAGACACTGAAGTCTGTGGAGAACTATGAATATTTAGAAGTAGTATTTGACAGACGCTTAGGATGAATGAGTCAAATTGAGCGAGTAGCAAAGAAGGGTATTGATGCATTGAACTTTGTATTGAGGCAGCTCCGGGGTACAGGTACGGAGATCAAGGAAAAAGCATACTTTACGTTAGAGCGTCCTCTGCTATAGTATGCAAGATTGGTATGGGATCCGTATAGGGTAGGTGAGATGAGGGATGTAGAAAGGGTGCAGATGATACCAGTCAGAAGGGTTACAGGTGGGTGGAGAATGAAAGGGGAGGAAAGATTAGAATATTGGAGAGTACATCTGAGATGATGCGCGAATTGGGATGGCAGGAATTGGAAAAGCGGAGAAAATTGGATCGTATGTGTAATTTTTCAGGGCAATGGAAGGGGAAAGGGGCTAGGGGTAGTTGAATAGATTCATTGAAAGGATAGAGTCAGAGTATGGGGGTAGGCGAAGTCATGACAGACCGGTAGTTGTAAAGGGGGCTGGATTAGATGTGGGTAATTTTTCTTTCATAAATAGGCCAGGTAGGGACTGGAATGAACTCAGTAGAAGTGTATTTGAGGAGGATGAACTGAGGGTAAAACAATTTCAGCAGAAGCTTAGGGACGCGGGCAAACCGTCGTGTTCAAGGATAGGGAACTTGCCACCGTGCATTTATGCGCAAATGTAAGAGAATAATAATAACACTTGGGGAGACAGAAGCTGGTAGCCTGCAACCACGCAGCGGGGGCTGGTCGTGCGTGGGACGATGAGCGACCGCTGAGGCGAGACAATACACACGAGCAGTGGAGAAACCAAGAAACGACAAGTGATGAACAACTATTGGGTCTATTGTTGCCTACGGATGGTGAATACTGTTAACAGCGATCAAGGCGGCCAACAATCACCAACAAACTGCCCTTGGGTTTCGTTACGGGGAGAACAACGTCGTTTTGGTCCGGTTCGCGAGTAAATTGTTAGCAAACAGCTAAAGCACTATGCTGGATAACAAACTATTAATAAAGTGATTTGTCAGTATTTAAATATTGTCTTGAGCATAAGGGTTATAAACATGGTTGATTTATCCCTATACACGACCACACAAATACAACAAAATGCTTAAAACTCAGTTAATCTCTTCAAGTTCTTTTTCCGTTAATTTAAATTCACATCAAACCCTCCCGGTAATTGTTGAATCTTGTATGATTCATGTGGACTAAAATAGAAAAAATTGACCTATTCATCAACCTAATGCTCGAAACATCATTCCAATCCTGCATGATCACTTTATTCATATTTTGCTCTCCGGCATAGCGCTTTATCGGTTGCTAAAACAATACTCGCGAACGGTTCGAGCGAAGTCGCGTTGCACGGCGTGTCGGCGGTATCGTAACACTGTACATTTGGAATATGGTATTTTCAGTACGGTAATGATACGTCAAGTCACTCTTATTCAGTAGTGCACGGAATATAATTCGACATTGAAGATTAATAATGGGTAAACTGTGCATACCGTAGTTCTGTTTGGCCAAACAGGAATTACGTCCATTATTTTTTATTCATTGACATGTTGAATTGATAATATTTTATGTCAGGATTTCCACTGGATACACTAATTTTATGAATACATTTTGAATGTAAAAATTATTATATAGTGAACGAGTTCAATTTGATCTGAGTATTTCAAGATGTTTGTAGCTTGACCTATTGTGTGAATGCTTCCAATCCATTTAATTCCTACTGATTAAAATCAGCTAATATAATAAGAAAGTTTTGCTAAGTGGAAAAAGCATAAACTTCCTAATCTTTCGGCGGGACTAACATTGTTTTCTAACAAAGGAAAGCTTTGTCCAGCTTCAAGTTATTCGCAAAATAACTTGCGTTTAATGCACATTTCCACCTTACACAGAGATACACTGTCTACGTTTTCTTGTATCACAGCCTGTTGAATACAGCTGAGCAAGCGTAACGTTATATAGTGAGATAACCAGATCCGTTATAAGGGTTGATTAGGGTTCAAAGGCGAGGTCATTGTGCGCTAATGTCATGTCCGTGTACTTTGCCATAGTTGTCAACGTTTGTGGATGTTTCTAGCGTATGGAGGAAGCGAGATAGAGCTAGAAAAGTAAGTTATGGCGATACAAAAGAGAAGAAAATAAAAGACGGTAGATGAAGAGAAAAGTGAAGAGATAACGAAATGGAATGAAAATACAAACCCAAGGTTCGGTTAACACAGCTAGCTCATTTGTCAAAGTCGGTATGATTTGAACATAGTTCGATAGTTTTAACAATTAGGAGATGAAAAGAGGTGAACAGAGTGTAAGCCTCAGACCTGATTGCAGAGTGTCCCGTGCATCACACAGACTCGAATGGATTCAGTATGGAGGGAAGTTCAGATAATTTATGGTTGTTGGATCTGGATTTTCTCCCCGCAGAGGTTGTACCCAATCGAGGAGATAAACTGTATTCTGATTGTTCTATAATCCGATAAAAGCTCATCTGACTGCGCTTCTATCCGCCCTGCTTACCTGTGGCATGTAGCCGACACGTGGTCCTGGTACTCCGCTCCCCTCCGTGCCCGGCACTCCCCCAACACCCTCACTTGCGCTTCTATCCGCCCTCTTACCTGTGGCATGTAGCCGACACGTGGTCCTGGCACTCCGCTCCCCTCCGTGCCCGGCACTCCCCCATTACCCTCACTTGCGCTTCTATCCGCCCCCTTACCTGTGGCATGTAGCCGACACGTGGTCCTGGCACTCCCCCAACACCCTCACTTGCGCTCCTATCCGCCCTCTTACCTGTGGCATGTAGCCGACACGTGGTCCTGGCACTCCGCTCCCCTCCGTGCCCGGCACTCCCCCCAACACCCTCACTTGCGCTTCTATCCGCCCTCTTACCTGTGGCATGTAGCCGACACGTGGTCCTGGCACTCCCCCAACACCCTCACTTGCGCTACTATCCGCCCTCTCACCTGTGGCATGTAGCCGACACGTGGTCCTGATACTCCGCTCCCCTCCGTGCCCGGCACTCCCCCAACACCCTCACTTGCGCTTCTATCCGCCCTCTTACCTGTGGCATGTAGCCGACACGTGGTCCTGGCACTCCGCTTCCCTCCGTGCCTAGCACTCCCCCAACACTCTCACTTGCGCTCCTATCCGCCCTCTTACCTGTGGCATGTAGCCGACACGTGGTCCTGGCACTCCGCTCCCCTCCGTGCCCGGCACTCCCCCAACACCCTCACTTGCGCTTCTATCCGCCCTCTCACCTGTGGCATGTAGCCGACACGTGGTCCTGGTACTCCGCTCCCCTCCGTGCCCGGCACTCCCCCCAACACCCTCACTTGCGCTTCTATCCGCCCTCTTACCTGTGGCATGTAGCCGACACGTGGTCCTGGCACTCCGCTCCCCTCCGTGCCCGGCACTCCCCCAACACCCTCACTTGCGCTTCTATCCGCCCCCTTACCTGTGGCATGTAGCCGACACGTGGTCCTGGCACTCCCCCAACACCCTCACTTGCGCTCCTATCCGCCCTCTTACCTGTGGCATGTAGCCGACACGTGGTCCTGGCACTCCGCTCCCCTCCGTGCCCGGCACTGCCCCCAACACCCTCACTTGCGCTTCTATCCGCCCCCTTACCTGTGGCATGTAGCCGACACGTGGTCCTGGCACTCCGCTCCCCTCCGTGCCTAGCACTCCCCCAACACTCTCACTTGCGCTCCTATCCGCCCTCTTACCTGTGGCATGTAGCCGACACGTGGTCCTGGCACTCCCCCAACACCCTCACTTGCGCTTCTATCCGCCCTCTTACCTGTGGCATGTAGCCGACACGTGGTCCCGGTACTCCGCTCCCCTCCGTGCCCGGCACTCCCCCAACACCCTCACTTGCGCTTCTATCCGCCCTCTTACCTGTGGCATGTAGCCGACACGTGGTCCTGGCACTCCGCTCCCCTCCGTGCCCGGCACTCCCCCCAACACCCTCACTTGCGCTTCTATCCGCCCTCTCACCTGTGGCATGTAGCCGACACGTGGTCCTGGCACTCCGCTCCCCTCCGTGCCGGGCACTCCCCCCAACACCCTCACTTGCGCTTCTATCCGCCCCCTTACCTGTGGCATGTAGCCGACACGTGGTCCTGGTACTCCCCCAACACCCTCACTAGCGCTTCTATCCGCCCTGCTTACCTGTGGCATGTAGCCGACACGTGGTCCTGGCACACCGCTCCCCTCCGTGCCCGGCACTCCCCCAACACCCTCACTTGCGCTTCTATCCGCCCTCTTACCTGTGGCATGTAGCCGACACGTGGTCCTGGCACTCCCCCAACACCCTCACTTGCGCTACTATCCGCCCTCTCACCTGTGGCATGTAGCCGACACGTGGTCCTGACACTCCGCTCCCCTCCGTGCCCGGCACTCCCCCCAACACCCTCACTTGCGCTCCTATCCGCCCTCTTACCTGTGGCATGTAGCCGACACGTGGTCCTGGCACTCCGCTCCCCTCCGTGCCCGGCACTCCCCCAACACCCTCACTTGCGCTTCTATCCGCCCCCTTACCTGTGGCATGTAGCCGACACGTGGTCCTGGTACTCCCCCAACACCCTCACTAGCGCTTCTATCCGCCCTGCTTACCTGTGGCATGTAGCCGACACGTGGTCCTGGCACACCGCTCCCCTCCGTGCCCGGCACTCCCCCAACACCCTCACTTGCGCTTCTATCCGCCCCCTTACCTGTGGCATGTAGCCGACACGTGGTCCTGGCACTCCCCCAACACCCTCACTTGCGCTACTATCCGCCCTCTCACCTGTGGCATGTAGCCGACACGTGGTCCTGACACTCCGCTCCCCTCCGTGCCCGGCACTCCCCCCAACACCCTCACTTGCGCTTCTATCCGCCCTCTTACCTGTGGCATGTAGCCGACACGTGGTCCCGGTACTCCGCTCCCCTCCGTGCCTAGCACTCCCCTAACACCCTCACTTGCGCTTCTATCCGCCCTCTTACCTGTGGCATGTAGCCGACACGTGGTCCTGGTACTCCGCTCCCCTCCGTGCCTAGCACTCCCCCAACACCCTCACTTGCGCTTCTATCCGCCCTCTTACCGGTGGCATGTAGCCGACACGTGGTCCTGGTACTCCCCCAACACCCTCACTTGCGCTTCTATCCGCCCTCTCACCTGTGGCATGTAGCCGACACGTGGTCCTGGCACTCCGCTCCCCTCCGTGCCTAGTACTCCCCCAACACCCTCACTTGCGCTTCTATCCGCCCTCTTACCTGTGGCATGTAGCCGACACGTGGTCCTGGTACTCCGCTCCCCTCCGTGCCTAGCACTCCCCCAACACTCTCACTTGCGCTTCTATCCGCCCTCTTACCTGTGGCATGTAGCCGACACGTGGTCCTGGTACTCCGCTCCCCTCCGTGCCCAGCACTCCCCCAACACCCTCAAATGCGCTCCTATCCGCCCTCTTACCTGTGGCATGTAGCCGACACGTGGTCCTGGCACTCCACTCCCCTCCGTGCCCGGCACTCCCCTCAACACCCTCACTTGCGCTACTATCCGCCCTCTTACCTGTGGCATGTAGCCGACACGTGGTCCTGGTACTCCGCTCCCCTCCGTGCCCGGCACTCCCCCAACACCCTCACTTGCGCTTCTATCCGCCCTCTTACCTGTGGCATGTAGCCGACACGTGGTCCTGGTACTCCGCTCCCCTCCGTGCCTAGCACTCCCCCAACACCCTCACTTGCGCTTCTATCCGCCCTCTTACCTGTGGCATGTAGCCGACACGTGGTCCTGGCACTTCGCTCCCCTCCGTGCCCGGCACTCCCCCAACACCCTCACTTGCGCTTCTATCCGCCCCCTTACCTGTGGCATGTAGCCGACACGTGGTCCTGGCACTCCCCCAACACCCTCACTTGCGCTTCTATCCGCCCTCTTACCTGTGGCATGTAGCCGACACGTGGTCCTGGCACTCCGCTCCCCTCCGTGCCCGGCACTCCCCCCAACACCCACACTTGCGCTTCTATCCGCCCTCTTACCTGTGGCATGTAGCCGACACGTGGTCCTGGCACTCCGCTCCCCTCCGTGCCTAGCACTCCCCCAACACCCTCACTTGCGCTACTATCCACCCTCTCATCTGTGGCAAATAGCCGACACGTGGTCCTGGCACTCCCCTCCGTGCCAGGCACTCCTCCAACACCCTCACTTGCGCTTCTATCCGCCCTCTTACCTGTGGCATGTAGCCGACACGTGGTCCTGGCACACCGCTCCCCTCCGTGCCCGGCACTCCCCCCAACACCCTCACTTGCGCTACTATCCGCCCTCTCACCTGTGGCATGTAGCCGACACGTGGTCCTGGCACACCGCTCCCCTCCGTGCCCGGCCCTCCCCCCAACACCCTCAAGTCTCCACTGTCCACAGCGAGGAGTCCGACGATGCAACTCAGTAGCGTGGTCTTCCCGCAGCCGCTCGCACCGAGTAGACCGTAACTATTCAGACAAATGAGATCTATTATTATTCGTTTACAGCCATTCTTGCCCAACTTTTCCATCGTATTTATGTGTATGGAACTCAGATCCCTCAACTTGACCAATGACGAAATGGATAGATTCTCCAGTCATTGTATTTAGGATACATGCACTGTGCATCAGAGCAAGCAATTGCTATGGTCGGGAGCCATTTGAATGAATGATTGCGGCTCGACTTCGAAATCAGCAAGATGTAATTCATAACGCGTTCGAGGGTTGTTCGAATCCAGTAGAAACTAGACCCAGTCACGCGTGTGTGTTTCTGCTAGTTTGTCATAACGATGTTTCTTCAAACATCTTCAGTTCGTGTCATTGCTTTCCACTTCTCTAATGTGAATTTGAAGCGTACTAAAAGAAGATATAATCTGCTGGAGAAGCAAATATGAATAATAATATATCGAGTATTATTGGGTATAATTTTTGGTTTCACTGTTAACAATCAACTAATTTTGCATTTTATTCAATTGTTGGATGAGCGAAGCGAAGACTCAATTTCACTTGACCCGAAAAAAGTGTACATGTTTTTTTTTTTTTTTTTTACGCTCTACAGGTCTGACGAAAATTCAAATTCGATTGAAACTTGGCATACCTATGTGTCATCATCTGGATTGAATCTCATTAGTTTTTATACGCAATCGGTTGCACAACTTCTGAGAAAACCAATTTTCCATTCTCCAAATTACCCATAAGAATAAGCCAGAGAAGAATTTTCGTGGAAAAAATGTCTTTCGAAAAACTTAAAATTTTCACCCAATTTCAATATGATAATGATACTCATTATTCCGAACTTTCACTGAAATCCAATCAGTCGTTTCGATATAAAAAATTATATAATGACAAAAAAGCAAGAGAAGAATTTTCGTACAATAAATGTCTTTCGAAAAAATTCATATTTTTACCAAATCTCAATATAATGATGATACAGATTATTTCAAACTTTCACTGAAATCCAATCAGTCGTTTGGATATAAAAAATTATTTGATGACATATTTACACATCGTTTTGAAGCTTTTAAGAAAACCAATTAAATCCAAGCAACAAGTGTCACCAATTAATGGAGAACGATTGAAACAAGGCATTCTTTATTATTGAGAATGAGAAATGAATATAAAAGGAGGGTCTCAAAGTGTATATATGTATACAGCTGCCATTACGTCTCATATAGTAGTCTAATATTACAATATATAATAATAAATTGCATCTAACATTTCCTTCATGAGAATAGTCTACGAAACAAACCAACCATATGGAAAGATTGATTTTTAACTTGAATGCCGTCAAAACATCAACTGGATATAACAATTTTTGAAAGAATTAAATGTCATTCTTATTAGCTCATCCATCAACTCGGAAACACATGACGCGTTTTCCTAGTTTTAAAGATGATAATGTTCAAGTAACAAAATGTTCGTATAGGCCTATAACTGCAAATAGAGGTCCGAGAGCGGGTTAATTCAACACAGACACTTGTGACAACAGAAGGTCGACTTATTGCTATTTAAACACTTTAGCGTTCAAAAGTGGTGCTATAAAAACTGCCAAGTCAAGTCTCATACATTGACTATGCATATTTGTGAACTATGGGCGTGTCAACCGAGCGTTCGGCAGCTATAACTTCAGGTCCGTGAACCTGGCCCCCCAACATGTCACACTAATTCTGAGACTTGGAATATAATTAGTGTGCCGTGACAGGATTTAGTGTGCCACATCTCAGAATTAGTGTGCCATTAGTTTCTAAGATACGATAGGAATAGAAATGAGGGGCCAAGTTCACGCTGGCCCCCCAACATGTCACACTAATTCCAGGGCTCGGAATTTAATTAGTGTGTCGTGACAGGATTTAGTGTGCCAAATCTTAGAATTAGTTAGTGTGCCATACGTTCCCGAGATACAATCGGAAGCATTTGCTCAGTTAAAATGCTTGAGATTTGACATTCCTTGACCATCAGAGGCCTGGAATCTTTCCTGAGATCTTCACTGGTATTATAGCTAGAACAAATACTTGAGTGGCGTGATGAGTAGGTGAAGAAAAGGTGAAAATATTGTTAAAAAAAAAGTTCTACTCAAGTTACTTCACCGCTATGGTTTCTATTATATAAGAACTATGCAATTAGTTCATAGATTTGGCCCACGGATACCGTAACTGGAGCACTAATTAGTCGTGGAATTAGTGTGACATGTTGGGTGCAGCGTGAACTTGGCCCCTCATTTCTATTTCTATCATATCTTAGAAACTAATGGCACACTAATTCTGAGATTTGGCACACTAAATCCTGTCACGGCACACTAATTATATTCCATGTCTTGGAATTAGTGTGACATGTTGGGGGGCCAGGTTCACGGACCTTATAACTTCGCTACCTTTACATTGCGGCATAAAACGTGCAAATTAGGTCTATCATAGAATAGTGTACCAATCCTTCTGAAGTCGGCTACATAACGCAGGTAGTGAAGAGAATCGATATTTTGTAAGTCAATGTGTACCCCTACATGTAGCTTTCAAGTTTATTTCACACACATATCTCGCTCATTCTCACGACGTATATACCGCGTTTCCCCACTCAACATACTTCAGATAAGATGGAGTCGTTAACCAGCATTAAAACAAAATAGATAATATAATATAGAATAATCTATACAGCATATCATGTTGAAAACAGAGTGAGTGTATTGATAAGGAAATGTGATAGGTGAGTCCATATTACGATTGAGTGTAAAAAGCATAAAGTATTTCTTTATTATATGGTACAAGTGCTGAAATCCGGAACATTGAGAATATGCAAAATACTTTGAACAAAGCAAAAGCAGCGCACCAGTTGCGTTAGTAAATGATTGATACATTCAATGGGATGTACTCGAGAACCCGACACACCTTGTATAGTATGGAATATACTGGTCAACTGTACACAACTTGATTCGGAAACTAACAAGTACTCAAAGCCGTGGTATATCAACCCTTGGTTCTGAATAAAAACTATTCCTAGCTATTTGGGGAGAAAAATCTTCAATTATTTTGGGGTGGTAAGATCGCCCTCGTGGTGCTCCGTTCAAACGATCTATTCTTCCATCCATAGCCCTAATTGGGGAACAATGATTTTGTATCAAGTTTCGATATTATTAAAATATATATATATATATATATATATATATATATATATATATATATATATATATATATATATATATATATATATATTTTTTTTCTTCGAAACGGCTTGACCGATTTTTGTGAGAGTTCGTGAGAATATGTATTATCCTCCTATTCGTAACGAGTGAAAAGTCACATTTTATGAAACTTTTTATGGATTTTTTTCTCTCACTTTCTTCATGTGGATAAATCTCACGATACATCTCAGAATTTCGTCATGTTTGTTAAACCTGTCCATCCGATGTGATAGATTCTTGTTCATATCCTCATCATTTTTTTTATTGAGAATGAGTAATGAATATAAAATGAGGGTAGTGACATAGTTGTTCGGATCTCAAGGTGCATTATATATACAGCTGTCATTACGTTTCATATAGTAGCCTGACATTACATATAATATTGAATTGCATTTAATATTTCCTTCATGAGAAGAGTCTACGAAATGAACCGAATGGAAAAAAATATGATTTCAAACTTGAATGAGTCGAAACATTAACTTAATGTAACTTTTAGGTGCTGCAGATTAGAAGAAAAATGATGATTCATACATCTACCGATATTGGAATATATTTCTGATGTAATTTCTATCCAAGAATATACTCATTCAATTGATCTCAATTTATCACTAATCATAACATTATTCTTCAACTGTGCTAACTAAACGTGTGAAAACATTTCAATGTCATTCTCATTAGCTCATCCGTCAACGCGGAAACACATAACGCGTTTTCCTAGGAACAAATATTCATCTCGTATGTTCAGTATATGTTGGTATATGCTTCACTACTCATCTTGGATCAAACGTTACATGCAGTACGGAGAACACCATCGCAGTTATTCTACAATGACTACCGTGATTAACGATGAAAAAGATTCAGTACATGCTGCACCTATTTAAAAATAAGAATAATATGTCTAATAAACACTTACATTGATCCTCTGGGAACATTCATATTCAAATGATCCAGAATCATTGACGCATCTTTCCCTTTGCCGAATCTCAAACACGCATTTGTCACAACCACAGCATTCTTCTCAAGCGTCATTGTCAGCGAGGATCTCAAACGCTCCTGCACGCTAACCTTAGCTACAGACAATCACGTCGTCCTCGTTAGATACTAGATACACACCAACTCGGTAGAATCAGACAAATATTGAACAGCCGTTGTGGAAGTGTGAGGGTGAGTTGGAAATAGCAGCCAGTCTTATAACGTTCAGATAAGGTCGCTGATAGAATTACATTTGCGCTTGGCAGTAGGCTTATCTGTACAGTAGCAGGCGAGCTATAATCGCGATCACGAAGAGGGGGCGATAACTCCCGCGGAAATTTGACCAACTTTCTCCATCCAACATATATTTGTTATATGTCTCGACCCTCTCACATTCACTCACATGTATGTTTTTACTGTTATTTTTCTATATTCCAATCGTATCTTCTGAGAATTAATTTATATTGGAGTCTGCGGCATTTGCGACTATATTAGCGACTTTTGAAATACTTCTGAATACCCCCTTCTAAAGCTACGTTCATAGATACGGCATTCCTACCGGCCGGCAATCTTGCCGGGCTCAGCACGACGTCAAAACATTCGTGCCGTTCAGACAACCACGGCAACCGGTGGATTCTTAATGTTTATCGGGCAAGTGTTGCTAGGGCTTACAACTTGTTTTGACATAAACACGATAATGCACTTGTCAATGGAGGATTGGAGGAGTATATATCGAATCAACCTACAATAGAGTTATGACCAGGTCGATAATAAGCTTGGCAGTCGATAGTCGATGCGTCACAGTTCCAGTACAAACCTGGCCTGTACGTCATCATGGCAAGTATGTCAGCAGGTAGAATGTTCAACTTCAAGCAACTCTCAAGGCAAACAAAGCGAGTCTGTGATTGGCTCGTTGCTTTTGACGGCACGACAAGTTCGTGCTGCCGTGGCTCTATGAGCTCTGTAAGGTTATTCAGGCATCACAAACACAGTGGATCGGGAATAAATGAAAACTATTCATTAAATGTCACAAGATAACAGCGTAATATAGGGCAGGCAGATCACCTTCAGATGTTGACCAGATGAAGGTTTGGACATCACTCGAAGTTTTCTCATAATTTTGATATCTTCCTCCAAAATATTATTCATACACTTCACCCTATTGGAAGATGTTCACCTCCCCTCAGCAACATAATTGAAAACTTTCTGATTTTTTCCGACAGCGACTATAATCTGAAATAATTCAAGTTTGACCTGATTGTAACTCAAATTCAGATACACAATGTTCGGAACAAATAAATGACAACCAATACACAGAAACTATTAAATAACTTCAATAATACATCCTCAATTCAACCAAAAGGCGCTATTACATTCTGTCGGCATATTAACGCAAGGTCTACACAGAATTCAATCGGCCCATTAATCGCCACATGATTCGATTATGATTGTGATTTGATTATGATTATTATTTCCCATGATTATAATTCAATTGAAATGATATAGTGAGAAGATGATAATAATAATATAAGCCCCTCAAAGGATCCGGACACCTAGACGTGGTGTGGGGGCTTGCGTGGCCCCGTGATCTTTAGAGCTGTCGCCGGGAGCAATTTATGTGCTCCCAAAAGGGTCCTCGATGGCGATAAGGTCTAGAGCACGGTGAATAATAGGTTAGGTGCTGTATCGAAGCTTTTTCGGCTGGTACCAACAATGCTCGTAGTTCCGCCAAAATCCGTGCGGAACGCCGCGTGATTCTAGACCACGCACTACAGCGCACTATGTGCGTAGTGAATTAGAATTCCGAGTTAGAAATCGTAGTTAGAATTCAGATAGGCCAAGGTGGCCTAGGTCAGGTGTTGTTTTTGGAGAAGACGAGGTTATCCATGACAGATCTGTTGCGTCTAAAGCCGGACTGCTCGACGCAGAGCAGATCATTGGATTCGAGATGTCACATTAGACGTTTGTTGACTATTCGATCAAGAACCTTACACAAACAGCTGGTGAGTGCAATAGGCCTGTAGCTCGAAGGGTTTGTCCGTTCTTTTCCGGGTTTCAAGATTAGGATGTTAATGGCTTTTCGCAAAAGTGTTGGAAAACCGTCTTCTAGCCATATTCTATTAATCATCTCCAGCATGAAGGACTTGGAGGCTGCTGGCAGATCTCTCCAGATTGTCGTCGAGCGCGGACGTCTCTCCGGCTAGGTGAAGAAGACGCTTGTGGTGTACAGCGGCGGCGTGATCCCGGCAGTCGGACGATCAACGACCATTCACCAACAGGGCGACGCGGCAACGACGACTTGGAAAGTGTCTCAACCGCAACGTCAACGCGTAACACGGGACTGCAACGATTTTTACATTTTTGTTAAAAAAAAAAGGCATCTTTCATTATATTTTTCTTCTAATAATCATTTGTTCATAAACGAAAATACCAGGAGTTCAAAGTTTGAATTTATTATAAATTTTTACATAAATTATCATTTTTCATAATTTGTTTCTCTAATCGACGGGTTAGAGCTACAAACATCATTATTACCAACTATTATTGCCTCATGTTATAAATTTGAACTTTGAATTTGTTAGTCTTGTTGCTCTTCTGGGGATTTAATCAAATTGTTATTTTCATTCGTTATCGAGTTAAGCACAAGTCGTCACCTCAAAAGGAGAAGGTCGTATGTGCAAAAATGTAGTTTCGAGTAAAATGCAAATGAAGTTTTGAGAGCTTGCAGTTATGTTGAAAATCGTTATCATACAATAGTGTAAATTTATTTATTTTGACAAATTTGTTATTTATCTTATTTAGTGATCAACTTGATACTCATCTGATCGATCTATTATTCGTAATTGAAAAACAAAATCAATGTGGTACTTACGACGTTTTTGCGTTTCATTCAGAAGAAATTCTTACCATTAAGTCGTATGTTGTGCACATACAACTTTATTCCTATTTATATTTTAGTATGGAATGTTACATAGAACCTTTTTGTTAAGTTTCTTAGCAGTAAAACCCAAAAGTTTATTCCCAAAAACTATCAAATGAAATCATTTTAACACCATGACAAGAGATGTTCACTATATTATATGTATAGTGCCTAGGTATTATAATGTAGGGTGTGAAAACATATTAATTTTAGATTATTTAGATTATAAGTTCTAATTTTATTGCTTAAATGCATATTTTAAAACATCAAAACTACTAGAAGAGCTTCAGTTTTGAAATTAACAGTGAAATTGAGATCACAAACTATTATCTGAATCTTCTCCTGACTCGTCCAGATCTGGTTCCGGAAGACTTTCTACTGCTCTGTGTGAAGAGTTAGTCGGTAGGTTTAGGTAAAACTCGTGGTACTCTCTTCCTATCACGCCCGACGTGCAAAAACCAACTAAATCTTTTTACGTCTGTGATTGGTAGAAGGCTATCATATTTCCTTTCCAATCGTATACCGGTGTCGATACGGCAGTTTCGCTGACTCCCTCGATTTCGTAATTTTTGAATTTGAACCCTTCTGGCAGGCACTTCAAAAAACTCTTCTTGAGCATAACTAGTCTTTACAAAAATGGCTTCTGGATTATCTTTTTTGTGAAGAATAGATTTAACTTTCAACCAGTTGAACGATACTTTGTTTTTGTCTTTGTCAAGGTTACCAATTACGTATGTTTCTTTCAACTTCTTCAAGTCATAAATATCCCCAAATACTAGCTGTTTGATGGTGTACGGATTCTTGCTACGAGCACCTCTCATTATAGTAAACCACTCTGTTGGAGAATAGATGGATATATTTTTACTTGCTCGCTCAATAGTACTGTGCATTGAATCCACTTCCATATCAGTGTGACCAGATTCAAGGAAATTTTGTTGGATTGTCTGAATGTTATTTAAATTATTAACAGCATAAAGTAAAAGCGTAGAAATATAGCGATTGCGATTTTGCCCACCACAGCAGTCCGAATAGAGAGTTACGTTTTTAACTTCTGGCAAAAGGGATTCAAGAAAACGATAAAGACTGGTTCCTATTTCATCAGATCCCCGTTTTCCATTCACTTCATCCCATACACAACACACTCCATCTCTGGTTACTTGGTCGTATATTGTGAGGTTGTAGCTACAGAATTTCCGTGTGTAGAAGAAGCTAGACACATTAGAGCAAGGTGTGTATAAAACAGATTGAAGATCGAAAGTCAATGATTTTGTGCTTGGGTCGAGTGAGGCTACAGTCTTATCATGTGCCTTCATGTCTCTTGCCAGATTCTTGTTTTTTAAGTATAAATCATACTCCTCTTGGTATTTTCCTTTATCCCCTGCAGTCATGTTTTTAAACTTTTCACAAGTTGCGCACTGATCTTTCTTAGGACGGTGAAAGTACAGATTGAAATGTTCTTTGAATATCTTGTATATAGAGAGACCAACAATAGGTTTCACGTCTTGAATGCAAACATCTTTAATTGCTAAGTACATTTTATTGATATTCAGACTAGGTGCCAAGTAGCCTCGATCATTATTCTTTCTGCAATAGTGACTGGCCATCTTTGGAAAAGAGTTGATGTGAGACTTTACTATTGAAATGCTGTCATCACTTGTTTTATTAATGGGATTATTGTTTCCTCGTTTGTCAATCAGAGGCATCTCATTTCCAATATTATCATACAATCTTTTGGACCAAGATACAGTTTTTTCACCAATACCAAGAGTGGCGAGGAAACTTTCTTTACAAACTTGTTTATCTCCAGGCAGGAAATAAGAAAATGAACGCTGACGACGTGAGGTGTCTGCATTCGTCACCTTCCTTCTGCGTTTTACTTCTCCATCTCGCACGTAGAACCGTATAAAGTCTCTTTGCCGATTGCAGCTGCCAGTATCCCAATAAGATCGGTGGGTCTCCTCGCGTTCAACCAAGGAATATTTACTATGACAATCCAAAAAGCATTCTGAGCAGTCGACTGGCTCAATCCCTCTTTTTGTTATAGTTTTCCCTGACTTGGAAACATATTGTTGACCCAAATTACGTTTACGTTTCGAAGAAGTTCTTTCCCAAGTATTTGCTTGAGCCTTACGTTTTCTAGTTTTAGCTTTACCAAGTAACATCATTTTTTCCTGATCCTCTTGCTCTGCACCATTTGCAACTTCCACATTTTCTCGATCTTGAGCACCATCATGAACTAGCTCATCAAAATCATCTTGAACTTGCCGGTGAGAATCCTCAATTGAGGAAGTGTCATTCACTTCTAAGTTGAGAAGTGGTGTGTCCCATTCCGTGATGTCCCAATCCATGACAGCAACATCATTTTCTTCGAAATGAAAGAAATATATCAATTGTTACTCAAAGAAATATGAACATACCACATTTAAATTCATATTCAAATTCCATTTTTGTGAGTACCGTACTTCTTAAGATTCAGACTTACCTATGTTAATTAATACAACTTGTCCATCTTGGTCAATGAAATATTCATCTGTGGCTGAAGTATTACCATACATCAAAGAATTACGCTCGAAGTTCACATCCTCAGGGATTACTTCGTCCTCAGGTAAGGCAGTATTGGAACCTCCGAGATCAGTTTGAATCACAGGGCCTACTTCGTCCTCAGGTAAGGCAGTATTGAAACCTCCGAGATCAGTTTGAATCACAGGGCCTACTTCGTCCTCAGGTAAGGCAGTATTGAAACCTCCGAGATCAGTTTGAATCACAGGGCCTACTTCGTCCTCAGGTAAGGCAGTATTGAAACCTCCGAGATCAGTTTGAATCACAGGGCCTACTTCGTCCTCAGGTAAGGCAGTATTGAAACCTCCGAGATCAGTTTGAATCACAGGGCCTACTTCGTCCTCAGGTAAGGCAGTATTGAAACCTCCGAGATCAGTTTGAATCACAGGGCCTACTTCGTCCTCAGGTAAGGCAGTATTGGAACCTCCGAGATCAGTTTGAATCACAGGGCCTACTTCGTCCTCAGGTAAGGCAGTATTGAAACCTCCGAGATCAGTTTGAATCACAGGGCCTACTTCGTCCTCAGGTAAGGCAGTATTGAAACCTCCGAGATCAGTTTGAATCACAGGAACTACTTCGTCCTCAGGTAAGGCAGTATTGAAACCTCCGAGATCACTTTGAATCACAGGGCCTACTTCGTCCTCAGGTGAGGCAGTATTGAAACCTCCGAGATCAGTTTGAATCACAGGGCCTACTTCGTCCTCAGGTAAGGCAGTATTGAAACCTCCGAGATCAGTTTGAATCACAGGGCCTACTTCGTCCTCATGTAAGGCAGTATTGGAACCTCCGAGATCAGTTTGAATCACAGGAACTACTTCGTCCTCAGGTAAGGCAGTATTGAAACCTCCGAGATCAGTTTGAATCACAGGGCCTACTTCGTCCTCAGGTAAGGCAGTATTGAAACCTCCGAGATCAGTTTGAATCACAGGGCCTACTTCGTCCTCAGGTAAGGCAGTATTGAAACCTCCGAGATCAGTTTGAATCACAGGGCCTACTTCGTCCTCATGTAAGGCAGTATTGAAACCTCCGAGATCAGTTTGAATCACAGGGCCTACTTCGTCCTCAGGTAAGGCAGTATTGAAACCTCCGAGATCAGTTTGAATCACAGGGCCTACTTCGTCCTCATGTAAGGCAGTATTGAAACCTCCGAGATCAGTTTGAATCACAGGGCCTACTTCGTCCTCAGGTAAGGCAGTATTGAAACCTCCGAGATCAGTTTGAATCACAGGGCCTACTTCGTCCTCAGGTAAGGCAGTATTGAAACCTCCGAGATCAGTTTGAATCACAGGGCCTACTTCGTCCTCATGTAAGGCAGTATTGGAACCTCCGAGATCAGTTTGAATCACAGGGCCTACTTCGTCCTCAGGTAAGGCAGTATTGAAACCTCCGAGATCAGTTTGAATCACAGGGCCTACTTCGTCCTCATGTAAGGCAGTATTGGAACCTCCGAGATCAGTTTGAATCACAGGGCCTACTTCGTCCTCATGTAAGGCAGTATTGGAACCTCCGAGATCAGTTTGAATCACAGGAACTACTTCGTGCTTGGACGAATATTGGGCAAGTTGCGAGTTTTTATTCGCAGATAACACTCTCTTGAAACTTGGTCTAGATTGTTCAAGCCTTTTTGGTGTATTCGACGATTTTCTTGAAGGACTTTTATCTTTGGTTGCAGGATCTGAATGATTTAAACAACACTCATGTTGAGTTAGATATTCCAGTTCACATACTGATAGTAGATAATTATATTCTTCTCATCTACCGGCATCTCTTTAAAATGTTCTCTTCTTGAATTCTGAACCTTAGCAAATTACAAGCTAGGTACATAATATTTCAAAAATATACATAAGTTGAAAAAGTATTATAATCTCTGGTCCACTTGAACAGTTTAGTGAATGCTGGAAAAATCATCAGCACAAGGAAACGCGTCTCACATACTACACACTGTTAATCTAGGGCCTATACGCCTACTTAAAAAACTTCAAAAACCTACCTTCGCTATGTTTCTCATTACTTCTCTTTCCAATACACATTTCCAGGATTCTTTTAGCTCGTGATGACATCTCGATCTGCAATTAGATCATTAATGAATGTACAGGCAACTTGTAGTTGAATTCGTCTATTAAACCATGTGCTTTATGAACACGTGTTAGTCACTTCGGCATAGTCCATAAATTATAAACAACTTGCTTTCTTTGAATTGCGGTACTTTTGTAAGCTAATACTAGGTATCAGTACGCAATACTATGTATACTCCATTAATTAATACGTATTTGTTAATACATTTATACTCTTACCTTGTTATTTCAGAAGAAACATCCGCGTATGAAATACTTGAACTAACGTATTCACACCCAAACACTTCGTGTGTAATTTCGCTTCTGAGCACACATACGACCTTATTCAATCGCAACTACATAATTATGTTCAATTAACGAAATAAAAATGATATGACAAAAGGTCGTATGTGTAAAATGGATAACCAACTCCACGATTCATACGACTTTATTCAAAAGAGCTTAACACATACGAGCTTATACCACAGCAAAACGTCGTATGAAACAATTGTCAAAAACATATTGGTCATGGTAAAAGGCCGTATGTGAAACCATACGACGTTATAGAAAATGCTAGCAACACATACGTCCTTATTGCCTCACATACGACGTTTTTCATAAAGTAAATATGTATACATATAGCATACGACATTACGTTTTTATCAATTTAACGAATTATAGGTCGAACAGGACATACGACGTTATTGAAAACAGAAAATTTAGCTCGAGCTCGATTTTCTCATGTATAAACCTCAAAATCGGGAAATTGTAACATACGACCTTTTCCTTTTGAGGTGACGAAGTGTTTTCACCTTTTAAACATCCTAAAATCCTCATTGCTAGTTTCACCGACCTTCTTAAATCCGAATTTGTTTCCACTAGGAAGTCGTTTTTCTCTTTTATACATTTTCCAAATATAATTTAATTTCTTTATTTTAGTAAATTCACAAAATGTCGAGTCTCATCTTCTACCAGAGCAAGCGGCAAGGGCCTCACAACGTCACCAGAAGGTAAGGTTGGCGAGGGTGGTCGTACACTAGTATGTGACTGTTCCCAGAGATTCAATATAAATGCTCTGTTGACAATTCATGTTCATTTTTCTACAGGCGTTGCATTTTTCAAACTTTCTATCATTTAATGTGGAAATTGTTTGGAATTTTCGATTGGAATGTTAATTGACTGTGATGCTTCTGTTCTCGTGTGAGTTTGTTGTGAACAAATATCACGTGATGTGCATCTGTTGAATAATAATCATTGGCCGGATGGAAATTGACAATTTGTGGCATCGGCTCCACTAATGAAGGAGACGCTTTGTTCTGTTCAATGAACCCCTCGGACCAAACCGAGGGAAAACGTCATGAAAAACTCAAGCTGGAAATCACGGAATGAATCATGTGACTGCATATACGTCAATATGCCAACGGAGAAGTTTGAATAACGTCGGTGTCATATTGAAATGTTGTTTTTTGTTCAACACTCATTGTTGATCTTATTATAATGTACGTCAAGCCTTTATATATTATTTTTACATAGATTAGCGTCCCCATTTCCTCTCTATTATGCATTGAGGTTATTTAATATCTTATCCAACGTATGTATATGAAGTATGAACAATGCAACTATTTCTATATAGAAATACTAAGCTGTGTCTCTTAGCCATGTGGTCCCATTTCCACCACTTTTAGGGCAACCGTCAATAAAATTTGATCCCTCCCATTTCTCATTTCAAAATGGCTAGTCCGAATTGCATACACATTTTCAATTAGGTGTATAATTCCCGTGTTTACATTGGAGATAAATTTGAATTATATTGGAGATTCTATTTCTCAGTTATTTCTGCCCTGCATAATCTTATTGGAAACTTCTAGATGATGTTTCTCAAAAATGGTCCGACCGATTTGACCCAAAAACTATACAGTTCTAAGTTGGATAGGTTTGCGTATGAAAAAAGTTTCATGTCGATCGGTCAAATCCTGCTACCAGTCCTGCGCAATGCTTACAAAAAAAAACAGACAAAGCTCCGTAAGAGTTGAGTGGAGATCTTCGCTATCGCTCGTCTAATTACAACGAGATCTGACACATCAATTAACACACTTTACGGGCATATTTTCTCCTCGAACACTAATGTTGAAAAAAAAAGAAAATCTAATTTTTCTAGCTCGAAGTGACCAAGTAGAAAATAACCAGCAATTGCCATGTTAATGAGATATGCACAATATCATCAACAGAGAAAAGTATAAAATGTTTCCTAAGAAACTCAATCTCGTTGGGGAAATCTCAACTTTAGTTCGTTCCAGTTCACTTTTCCATTTCCTCCTCGCCATGAATTCTATTCAAACCGGAGCCTCCCAAGTTGTAAGTAGATAATTATTGATGATATTATTACTAATGATATTGAAGAGAGAAATGATATTGACATTTTAGTTGAGAAAGCTTGTCCATGGCTCGTCTGTATCTCGTCGTCTGTGAATCTATGCAGGGAGAACATGAAATGTTTCTTTTTCGATATTGGTTCAATGCCTTGACTCAATATATTTGTTATCATATTCTTATAATTATAACTAATGTTGTTCGTGAAGATGTAGTTGGCCGTGAACAAGGAGAAAACCGCATTGCAAGCCTCACTTGATGAAACATGACATCTGATTATGTTTCACTCGACTGCAGAACTGAAATGGATTCCTGTATACAGTCAACTGAACTGAGAGGTACATGGATATGGCATAATAAAGTCACCATTCTAGGAAATAGCGATCCAAACCGAGAGAAATACATCATGTATCAATTGAATATACATATAATAATACATTGATGACAAATTGAATAACAAACTTCCAATATATATTAAGCATATTGCAAGATTCTGAAACTTTTTCATACAAACTGAAATGTCCTCCATCACAGAAAGCCCACTATAATATGGAGGCCTATCTTTGTGATCGAAATGTCAAATGATGAAAACATGAATAGAATGTAGGATGTTAACTGCAAAAGAGAGAGCATGACAGATTCCGCGGCTTGTGCGAGTTGTGCGAGCTATGTTCAACAGTTCTGCGGTTTATAATAATCTATTGAAAGTTTGAAATGGTGTTATCATTGTTATTATTGGTTTCGAATTTGTTGATGGCATATGGTGAGGTTTTGTGTATTTATTACATCAGTTCCTGTCGGGATATCATGCCACACACTCTCATCCTACGGGGGAAATTCTGTAAATGATTCAGATTTAAAAAAAAAAAATGTTAATATTACTGTATGAAATTAAGAAACATGAAATTCACTCGAAGAATATCATTATTACCTCTTGATAATTCTGTAACTCGAATAGGAAAACGCCTTATATGCGTTGTGAGATGAGCTTAGAAGTATGGAAATGTAGAATTATGCCGCTTTTACAGACTCGCGTTGAGAGCGACGCGTTACACGTGACATGCGCGCTGACCAATCAGCTATCGTGTTTCGCGCGTTGGCCGCGTCAGGCGCTAGCTCGCGTTTGGCGCGTAGATACATCAACCTGGTTGATGTTTCTACGCGCCAAACGCGAGCTAGCGCCATCTAGACTGCTGCTACTCATCGTTCCCTGCCCGCTCCGACCGAACGTACAACAATACAAGGCGGTATAAGATAACCTAAAAATCAAATCCGACACACGTGAGAATAGACAATGCATTTGTCTTCAAACTATGGAAAGCTTTTCATGACATTAAATGACTACAGTAATTTGTTGTAAAATTAAGACCAAGAACAAGGCAGTGCATGCACTGTTGGAGTTTTACCATTCGATCAACGTTCAAGGAAGGGGCGTATTACAAATAGACTCATAAAATTTTTTAGTGCTCTCCTAATTATTGATAATTAGATCAAACATAAAATCGTTCCGGTATTTTCTTATTATAGTTGAAGAGAAAAATAAGACCGGTAACCTTACGTTGCCAAATATCAAACTTTGAAGATAATCTGACAGTTCATGGTCATAAATTGTTGGGCATCCATTTTTCTGGTCACTTTCGGCGCGCGCGAGTCAATAAATGCAACTACTCGCGTGACGCAGCAAACGCGAGCAACGCGACGCGCGCGACGCGAGTCAGTAAAAGCGCCTTTAAGAACATTTGGTCAGCTCAATGTACACTTGACCGCACAAAAAGTGGGATTGACTTTCCAAGTCCTTCAGTCGACGTTTATTTCTTGTGTAGTAGAGGGTTATGGACCAGTTTCTGCTATCAGCTGATAAGTTGATTGCATTACTGTTGACATACTACATACTACCCATACACGTGCTTTTTACATGTGCGATACTCGATTTTGATTATAATATTTCCAAGTTGAAACCTGATTACCTGTATCAGAACCAACTCGATATTTGCTGACTCACTCAATATTTCATCTCCTGGAACGAGAATTATTATTCCATAATTATAGATTATGAACTATTTTTCTCCGTTAACAGTTACTCGACATTATACAAGAATCAATCCAATCAGTCGTTTCAGATAGTGCATATAGAACGTATATAAATTGCAAATAATTGTAAGGTTTTACATCTTCATGTGATATTTTGCCTGACTTTTCATATCACAGCTGTCATACTGATAATGTAGTTTCTTTTTAGTCGGTCATTTGACTTCTGCTGCTTTCAAGTTTTGTTTTTTAGGGATCTTAAGTATTCTGATGAAGAATTTCACCGGATGAGAAATTAATTGAACATTTGAATTAACCTTCTAATATCAAAATTTAATCGCTAGAATTGTTTTCTGAAATGGATGAGTCGATAGTTTGTTTCACGCAGCTCATCTCAGAATATTTCACCACCGTCAAAATGTGTTGGTCAAATTTTGTTTAAATCACAAATGATGATTTTCATCCTACTATTATTTACTATTATTATTTCCTACTATTACTATTATTTTCATTAGCTCCTATTTTCGTGACTCTGAATGATTTATAATAAGATGAAAATATAATAATGCGTTCGGAATAATTCTTTGGTTTATCCATTTCGAATGTGGAACAGCGCAACATTATTGGAAAATCAAATGAAAACTTCGATTTCATTTATACTTGCGAATCGTTCATTCATTACGTGGTATGCCTATATACATGAACGAATCAACGTTAGATCTCGATTCAATATTCACTATGAATTAAATTGCTTGAAAATCAAATTTCAACCCCAATTCAAAAAAAAGAAAATGATATTAATGTGGAGGAAATTGAAAAGAACAGTGATTGATTGGTTTTATCTGTTTCACATGGGTTACATGGGGGTACAAACCGTAAATGATATATCCCAGTGAAATTGATTATTTTTTTGAATTACCAAAGATTTTATCAAGTTTGAACCCTGCGTGGACTATTCTGAAACTGAAATTGATTCTTCTCCGAAATATCAGTGGTACTGTTATCACCGCAATAATAATTGAGTTTTATTCACACTTCAATACAAACTTGACATTTCTCATGATAGAAAAATAAGTTCACCTTATTTACTATAATTGGTTGAATTATATCAGTTGGCCTTTGTTTTAATCGCTGTCACCACTCAGGAGTTTAACCTGAGACTATATTAAGGAACTGGTTTGAGGGAGGGTTCGTTTGCTGTGAAGCGGTTGGTTGAACAATAGGAATACACAGAGAACATTAAAATTAACCTTATTTTATTTGAATTTAAACCTTAACTTAAAACATAACCTAATAATAATAACTAATAATAATGACAAAAACACTTACAATTTCTTTGGCTACATCGTGGGTGATGCGTCGTCACAGTTGTCAATTTTAGTAAAAACTTCCTTGGTGAGCTTGAAGAGCACGCTTATTTATAAACTATTCTAAGGGGAGTGGTTAAAGACTACAAACATAAACAAGTGAAGAAAGAAGGGTTGTGATTCGCGGGTAGAAGATCCGCGAAATCCTGGCTATTCTATTGGCTCTAAGAAGGGAGGACTCTAGGCTGAAGGCGATCAGTGACCTACTTGCAAAGAGGTATGATTTTGACAAGAGGCAAAGCTAAGGGAACATGAAATATGAGAAATGCAGAATAAGAGTGAAACTAACAAATAATTGAATGAATATACATACTATGATAATTATAATTATACAAACAGTTGGTGACTGTTACATCATCCTCTCCATTTTCAAAGGAGATTATCTCTCTGAAGAGAAAATCTTCCTTAAACCAAAACTTAATTGCTATAATTGACTATGGTTAATATGTAATAATGGAGAAGTTCTGTGCACCTCTTAATAATATTAATGATTTACAAATAAATCTGATAATATAACAATTTACATAGGTTACGTAAAATGACCATAACGTCAACTTATTTCGATCATAAATGATAATATGATACATGTATAAAATAACAAATGGATAATATAATTGATACTCTGCTACTATTGTCATCGGCGAAATATATTGTTCATCCAGGTTAACTAGAATACGCACTCAATCATAAGTAGTTTGTCCGGTATATTAAGGTAAAAGTGATCTACAATGAAATATTGTCTCCCTCCAATTATAACAATTGAAATCGTTTAGAACGCTGCAACCACTGACGTTACACGACTCTACTGCACTACTAATCACGTCACCTGTTCCTCTATTGTATTGGAGCACACGCTTCACGGACTTTGATTTCTCGACTTCGACGCAGGTACCTTCGGAATTCATTGTTCGCTTTGGGCTGCTTTGTTGTCGTCGCCGAGATGTCTCGTGTTTTGGTGGCTCCTTGGGATGTACGGTGGTGATGTTCGCACATGTAGATAGTCGAACTCAGGGCTGCGGCCGTTCTAAAAGACAATTTTCAAGCAGAATCAGTTTTCACAATAAAATACAGGTCGCTACCTACAAGTTGCAACTAATTAAATTGAAATGAAGCTATTGAATTGAAATAGCATATTATAGTTTCGTACGACGTAATAGGCAATAATTGTAACTAAAATACACTATCATAGAGATTTAACCAACTTCTGTAGGCTATTACTAATTAGTCTGTTAACATGAGTCAATGAAAAGCTTAATCAATCATGTAATTCAAGCTTTTACAACAGTATGAACTCAGTATGAACTCTATATCTAACTATATTTGACTAATTATTGAGAACTATTAACAAGAAAATATTTATAAGTAAAACACAGTGTCATAATTTTTACTACTTGATTCTAACCTAACAAATAACTATACAAAAACTTGACTTAATTATGCGTCGTCGATCATGACGCAGGGATGAAGACTCTGGAGGTGGCGGCAAAATGTCCCTTGGTCCATGGGGACGTTCGTCTTCTTCGCCGGGTCTTGTTCGCCAGTATTGAAGCGGGTTTTATGAGATGGTATAGGGCTCTCATTGTTGTCCGTCCTGGTCCATTGTCCATCGTACTGCATGGTATGTTTCCGAGAAGGGGGAGGGCTGACTTAGAATGTGGGTCAGTGGTACCGAAATGACAAGTGCGAATACCACTGTCCCGGAGATTAGGGACGGCGTCTTCGAACCAGGCATGACTCATCTTCTTCGAGGGGTGAGGTCGGCGCGACTTCCTCTTCGGTCTTCGACTGCTCGCGCTCTCTCTCTCTCCCTCTCTCTCTCCTCTCTCCATAACCATACGATCGCATACTTGAATTTACATTATTATCGTCAATTGATAGTTCGATCTATTCAATTTCACAATAATTACTTGACAATTTTTGTTTTCTTTGTTTTTATTTATTTATATAGCGCTAATAGAATTGAACTTATGGACATTATCCTGATGGAACCAACATGAAATGAATAAATTATACTTAGTTCTACAGATCATACAACTTTGACACTCTAATCCAATAAAATAACTAACAAAAAATAATTTTAGTAACTATACAGAAAATGCGGTAAGCAGTGCATTCGAATTAAGGTTAGCGCTTCCTATTGACTATTTGCAGTTTAGTCGGAATGATTGAACTCTAACAATGAATTTTATATCTTATGCGAAATAACATTTCTTTCATGTCCATAAGTGAGGAAATTATTAGTAGCCAATAAATACACATGCACGTGCTGCGTCTTCCGCAAGTGGTTGTCAATAGGACACAATAGAGAGTAGGTACAATAGACTAAAGGGTTACTACAAATGTATCGGTTAGTCTCTCAAACTACTGGTCATAAAAATACAATATTGAAAGGGTTTGCAGACAATGTGCAGATTCTCGATCTCTCAAAAGAAGTGGATGCATTGTTCGAAGTTTTAACATGTGCATGCATTGAATATCATGGAAATGTTATTTAGGTCGAGCAATACAAAATATGAATTGTTAGTCGTTTATTGGGTGTACTAAACAAAGTTATTGGTTTTGGGAAGTAGCTATTCAAGAAGGCATTGGCATGGGTTATTGAATTAGTTTCTCTGTAATAAAATAAATCCTCCAACAGTGGACTTTGAATCCAACCACAATTGTGTCTAGAAAAACAATCTTTCCTCTTTTCACGAAACGTCAATTCGTGTCTCTAAATTGGCGGCTAAAATATGTTGAAAGACGGTCATACACTGTGTCATGAGCATAGTGAGACTGTATCCTAACTTTATAGTAACTGTACCTTCTAATATCAATCTATTTACTTAATTCTTATCCAATTACTACTTATTGATTAATGGTCTACTAACTTTTATAATTAACTGGAGATTGCTTCCTAAGATTATATCTAGTTTGATGCTGACCAGCCTTCTGGGTATTTGGGTCTAGGCTTGGCTCAGTGTCGTCCAAGGACTGTGACGATTTGTCACCGGACGGGATAATTGTAGGAACCGGTATTAATGCAGGTGTAATGAGGGGATGGGGTGGAGGTACCGGTACAGTTGATTGTTGAGTGGAATTGTCAACTTCCACAACTTCCTCAATGGTGTCTAGCATGGGGTCTGTACGAGCACATCGTCGGGCAGTACGCCTAGGAATGCAAGGTAAAACAACATCAGTTGTTTCAGTCACCGTAGGCTCCGTGTGAATTTGTGCCGTAGTTGTAATGACTGGCGACTCTGCTTGAGATGTTTGTGTTTGTGGCCGATCTAGCGTTGTAGTGACGTACCTAACACAATCACGGTCATCATACGTGACTTGGTTTTCATCAAGTGCATCACTGGTGTGTCGGATATTTTCTAAGGATGTATCCTCATCGGTGAGTGCACTGACTATTTCCTCATCTAGATCTAGATCGATGTTTTCATCCATCTCCGGATTAAACGATTCGTACAACTTAAGTCTATTCGCGTGACATTTATGTACCTTGCCTGACGTAAGATCGCGTACCTTGAATGTGACAGGAGCAAGTTGTTCTAGAACTATCATTGGTCCATGCCATTTTTTTGTTAGCTTTTTCGCCGTACCTACTTTGATGACCGGAATATACAAGAATACTTTATCATTAACCTTAATACTAACAGGCGCAGTTTTCTTGTTGAACTGCTTTTCCTGCGTTTCTACTGTGCGTTTCAGTTGTTCTCTAACGAACTCATACGCAGTGGCTAGTCTAAGTTGAAGTTCGGCACTGTAGTTAGTGTCGTAGTCATAACGAGTTCTTGTAGGCCTAGTTATTGCATCGAATGGCAACTGCATTTCGCGACCGTAAAGGAGAGAAAATGGCGTGACTCCAATGGATGCGTTAACGGAGTTGCGTAACGCCATAAGCATAAACGGTACATATGTGTCCCAATCTGTGTGGTGTTTGTTCACAAACTGACTCATCATGTCACCCATAACGCGGTGTACTCTTTCAATCATGCCGTTCGAGGGAGCCATGTACGGCGTACAGAATGACTGTTCAATCTGCAGTAATTTGCATAGCTCCTTCATGACCCCAGAGACAAAGTTTTTTCCGTTATCAGACACAAGTTGTTCGAATGTGCCGTGTTTCGAGATAACTTCCGTAACCAGTGCCTTGACTATTGTCCTGGCAGACTGGTCTTTAACAGGCACTGCCTCGACGAACCGGCTAAATGCATCCGTAAATGTTAACAGATAACAATTGCCTGATTCTGTTGTAGGTAGTCTACCTACGACGTCAATGTGGCAACGTTGCCAGGGGCGTAACAGTTCTGGGTAACGTTGTAAGGGTGCTTTCTTGAGATGAGGCGACGTTTTCCGCTGATTGCATGGTACGCAGTGGTTTACATATAGTTTGATATCAGCAATCATACCTTTCCACCAAAATTGCGACTTGATTAATTGGCTAGTACGTAACACACCTTGGTGTCCTACATAGGGGAGGTCATGAAAGTCATGTAGGATTCTGTGTTTGAGACACGCAGGCACGACTAACGTATCCTCGGTGAAACGACCGGTTCGAACCCGGTACAACATGCCCTCTTCGTCGAAACAAAAGTCTGGCTCGCTGTTGATATTTGCCTCTAGCTTATCAATAATACGCCTACACTCAGGATCATTTCTTTGTTCGTTCCTAATGCGATCGCGATCGAACACGGGTTCATAGTGGGGTGTCACCGCGGCGATAGGCATACGAGAAAGACAATCTGCGTGAGGTATACTTGATCCAGGTCGATATTTGACAGTGAAGTTGTATTCAGAAAGTTCGATGCACCAATTCGTTTGTCGAGAATTTTTGTTCTCTTTCGTGATCAACCACTGTAAGGCCCTGTGATCCGTTTGTATGAGGAATGACGCACGCCCGTACAAGTACACTCTAAAATATTTTACACCGAAAATAACACCCAGTAACTCTCTCTCCGTGGTACTATACCTAGTTTCTGGGTCTTTCAGGTGACGCGAAGCATATGCGATTAGGTGTTCGCCGTCCTCAAACACTTGACTTAGTACTGCACCTACTGACGTCAACGATGCGTCACAGGTTAACACAAACTCTTTCGTGAAATCAGGGTAACGGAGAACTTCGCTACTAATTAACGCAGCCTTCAGTGTGCTAAACGCTTCTGCTTGATCATTACCCCATGAAAACGCATTATCTTTTCTAGTCATACAGGTAAGCGGTCTACTAATACGTGAATAGTCTTTGATGAAGCGGCGGTAAAATCCACTCAATCCGAGGAAACTTTTTACCTGCGTTACTGTAGAGGGCGTCGGAAAGTTCTTGATTGCGTCAATTTTTCTAGGATCAGTTTTTATTCCGTCCGTAGAAATAATGAAACCCAAGTATTCTACACTTTGTCATAGAAACTTACATTTTTCTGGGTTTAGCTTTAGGCCTGAGCCGCGGAACCGATCTAGTACTTCCGTTAGTCTTAGTAAGTGAGTGTCAAAACATTTCGAGAATACAACACAATCATCTAGATACGGGTAGACACTGACACCGATTAGACCTGTCAAAACAGAGTCAATTAATCGCTGAAACGTCGCTGGACCTCCCGCTAACCCGAAAGCTAACCTATTGAATTCATATTTTCCGTAGTTGACACTAAACGCGGTTTTCTCACGGTCGCTCTCTCTAATCTGTACTTGATGATAAGAATTACTTAAATCTAAACAAGTGGAATATTTTGCGTCACCTAGCATCTCTATTGTTTCCGTAATGAGAGGCAATGGGTAAGTGTCCATTTGGGTAACACTATTCAGACACCGGAAGTCGGTAACAAATCTATATTTAGGCGTGCCATCAAGTGACTTCTTATGAACTAGTAGGACAGGCGAGTTCCACGCAGAAGTGCTGTGACTAATTACACCAGTCTTCAGCATGTCCTGGACGTGTGAGTTGAGTTCCTCTCTTAACGCGTAGGGTATTCGATAAGGGCGTCGTTTTATAGGTGGCGCATCACCAGTGTTTATAACGTGGCGAATATCAGACGTACAACCTATTTCTTGGCCGTCGAGGTGGAAAACATCTTGGTACAGATGTAACGTCTCTCTAAGTTGGATACGCTGTTCTACTTCTAAGTGATTTAAGCTAATTAACTTATCTAATTCATCTTCAGGGTTTGTCTTCTGACTACTGCCATTGCAAGATACATGTCTAATACTAATGTGCGAAGGATCGAACTCCTCTACTGTTTCTAGGATACCTAATACGACATTCTACGGAATTAATACATCCTTTTCAGAGGCATTGACTAATTTTATTTGTACTAGCAAGTCGTCTCTCTGACGGAACACGACTCGCGCACAGCGTACGCCATGGATCAGTATCTCCGACGGTTCTAAGAGTAGGGTTACCGTCGAAGGTGCCGTTGGACTTACTACGAGAGCCATCCTTCGAGTTTGTTGACCACTACACAGCACCTCGGACCGAGCGGGTACAACCGTTGTCCTGAATAGGCGTATCCCGTCGTCGGGTTTCGTTTTGGTGATGTAGGGCTTCTCAGAAGAATTACTAATGTTAACTGAACTAGGTTTATCATGACTAATTGCCTCGTCAGAGAACCTATTATTAGTGTGCTCGGGGGAGCGTTGTGGGGTTGACGCGATCGGCGTCCTCATCTGCCCAAGAGGCTCGGGGGAGCGTTGAAGAGGTGACGCGACCGACGTCCTAATATTACGTTGCTCGGGGGAGCGTTGTGGGGTTGACGCGATCGGCGTCCTCATCTGATCAAGAGGCTCGGGGGAGCGTTGAAGAGGTGACGCGACCGACGTCCTAATATTACGTTGCTCGGGGGAGCGTTGTGGGGTTGACGCGATCGGCGTCCTCATCTGCACAAGAGGCTCGGGGGAGCGTTGAAGAGGTGACGCGTACCGCATCCTCATGTCATAAAGAGGCTCGGGGCAATGTTGAGAAGGAGGCTGATAACCACTGAAATTATCATGGTAATTTGCTGGTGGTCTCCACTGCGGAGCCGGAGGGTACGAGTACGGATGGTACATGGAAGGGCCAGGTTGGTAGAATGCAGGGGTGGAAGGGCCGTATTCAGGGATTTGCCAGGGACACTCACTGGGATGGTGTCCCCACTGGTGGCACGAGCTGCAGGGTGGAACTGAGCCCCCTGGTCGCGACCAGTATTGTCCACATGGGTCACTAAGGTGCCCAAAAGTGTCACACTGACAACCCTGTAATCTCGCCTTAGGCTGACTCTCATACCCGTCCTCGTTCTTCCTTTTTCCTCCCTTTCTACTCCTATTCCTCCTTGGAGGCGGAACTTCCTTGTTAGGTTTATGACCCCATTCCAGGCACTGTTGCCTCTCGCCCTCATAAAACACCACATCCTTAAATCTATCAACTAAGGCAGCCTTTATCTGTTCGTAAGGTGCGTCATCCAGATGGTCTTCTGCCTCCAGAAATTGCTGGGCCGCCCCCTTTAAGCGACATCTCGTGACTAGCTCAAAGTGCTCCTCGGTCCAGTACCCTAGATTTCCAGCCTTTTCAATGAATTTTAAAAAAGCTTCCACAGTATGGGAAGGGTCAGTACCCGAGAAGTTACCTACTAGGTGGAGATAATCAGCTACATTTGACTGAGGAGTCGCCCTATCCGGATGACTTCCGAGGTCATCACTAATTGGCATAGTAATATAGTGGATGGTAACACTCGGACCAAAACAAATAACTAATTGCTATTTCTAGAAACATAACGCACATGTTTCGGCGAACTAAGCTAACTATCACTAAAATAAACTATTGTAATTATAAATAGACATTGTTCTCTGTGTACAGTACAAGGATATGGATAAAACATCAACAAAAAAAAATTAGGAAAAAGAAAAAAAAATTGTGAATTGAATATTACGTTAATTAATTAAGGTATAAAGGATCCCACGCAGCTGTCACCAATATAGGAGTTTAACCTGAGACTATATTAAGGAACTGGTTTGAGAGAGGGTTCGTTTGCTGTGAAGCGGTTGGTTGAACAATAGGAATACACAGAGAACATTAAAATTAACCTTATTTTATTTGAATTTAAACCTTAACTTGAAACATAACCTAATAATAATAACTAATAATAATGACAAAAACACTTACAATTTCTTTGGCTACATCGTGGAGGATGCGTGTAGACACTTGTAGAAATAAAATAAAACTTCCTTGGTGAGCTTGAAGAGCACGCTTATTTATAAACTATTCTAAGGGGGGTGGTTAAAGACTACAAACATAAACAAGTGAAAAAAGAAGGGTTGTGATTCGCGGGTAGAAGACCCGCGAAATCCTGGCTATTCTATTGGCTCTAAGAAGGGAGGACTCTAGGCTGAAGGCGATCAGTGACCTACTTGCAAAGAGGTATGATTTTGACAAAAGGCAAAGCTGAGGGAACATGAAATATGCAGAATAATAGTGAAACTAACAAATAATTGAATGAATATACATACTATGATAATTATAATTATACAAACAGTTGGTGACTGTTACAGAATTTAGTTCAATTCTATTATGATGGTGGTGTTTGGGAATAGTGTGGAATGGTTTTCTTACCATTCATTTCGATCTGTGAAGAAAGCGCGAACAAAACGAAACAAATAAACTGAACGAACATCATACTTGCGTCGTTAGATTGCAGACGTAAAATATTGTCCTTCTTCCACGAACCAAAGATATACCTGAAAGAAAATATATCTATGATCCGTGATTACGCACATTAGGCCCATGACATTCATAAAAGGATAATACCAAAACTTGATCATTTTCAAAATGAATCTGAGAAAAGCTGGATTGAATCTAAAAATATCAGGCAATTGACTGATGCATCTCTATTCCCAAATGTAATAGTCTATAGGATACAATCTACATTTCAACAACTCAATCAACGCTACAGGTTATTAATACTGACCCTTCTTTGATCTGTCACAAGAAAGCAAGAGAAGAGAGGTTCATTCAAGAAATCATATATTGGTGCAGTCAATTTTGTGGAACATCATAGAAGGTTGTAGGCCTATAGTGTTACTGACACCAAACGGGATATTATTGATAAATTGAATACTTCATGAATCAATTTAATATTACATACTGCCACACGTTTACTTGATCACGAAAGACGCAACTAATATGTTCAATGGAAAGTATGCACATTGTCTTGCATAAGTCTGACGAGAAATGCACTCATGAAATTGACAGGTTTGTCTATAAAAGTGAATGATCAAAACAATGTAAGAATAGAAGTCAAAATGAGTGATGAAAATACTGTTGAATAGATTAAAACCAAAATTATTTTAGACGACAAAATTTTGGGAAATCTGAAATAAAATCTGATGTTATACATAACAATAAGAGCTGAAATTCGTGATATGAAGACATATTTTGATAATAATTCAATCGGCCTGATATTAATGATTTTCTAATCTGGACTCATAATTTGATATTCAGTACAACGAATACAAGGCAGGAGAGGAGGGAGGAATCGATTGTGTTCAATATCATAAGAATGAATTGGAATAAATATCTACTACATAAACTACGGTACTCCCAATGAGAAGTTCCTGGAAGAAACTCAAGTCTACACACAATGTTTGCTGGTTTCTCACTGTTGCCTTGGTATAATTATGCTGGTATGGTTCCTACAATACAGGCCACGACCGCTACCTTCCCACTATCCCGTCATTTCATTTATCATTCATCTGACGTGTATAGATCTTGGTTATCATTACAGTGCGTCGATGTTGATATGAATTAATTAATTCAAATGAGCAATCGAGGTAGGTGAGCGGTCATCCTATAAAATCACGTAATATTTTTCAATGCAAATATTATCACTTTTCATTGGGATGTAGTATATTCCTGTAGAAGATAACGACAAGAATGAAAAAAACAACATAGGTCTACCTCGACGTGACAAATGCATTGTTCAAACCAATTACTAAACCAGTGAATCCTGCCCGCGCCTTCTAGTGAACAGAAAAGTATCAGCTTTATTGTAAAGTAAACGTAATGTTCTGTACTAAACATTGGTTCAATGTGAGTAGCTTTAAAGTGTAAATACTGGACTTGGGAAAAAAATGTTACGGAATGTTATTTCCAAAAAATCAGTTCTAATGAAAAGCTCAAAATTACTCGAACCAAAATCAACGAATTCAACCCCCCAAATATAGGAATAAATCAAAGTGAAATGAAATGTGTTATAACTGTTCTTCATTTAGGGTGAAATTCATTTTCTCAAGGAGGAACAGAGGGAACAGAAGAAGGGACGAAAATCATTCGATTTGGCACATTTCAAGCAATTATTCCTAATATGATACTTATAAAAATATCATCCATAGGCGCCATGACGCTTTGAAAGTGAGCGTCGTCACTTTTTGAAGTTGCAGATCACAACATTCAAATTGACACATCAAATTCGCAGAATCAACTCTCTCTCATACGTTCTTTTCATTTTCGCAAAGAGTTCCACTAGGTCTGATTCTGATTACAATTTCTTTGTGACATAAAACTGCGTGGACATAATAGGATAAAACCCAGTCTTTACGCTGTATTCCATCGTCAGGTCAACCTTTGGTCATCACGTGATATGCTTCTCTTCTTATCAGCCAATCACAGGGCTGTGAAAACCAGTCTGAAATGCGATACTACCTGTTCCACCAGCATTGACTTGGGTACTTGGAAATAAAATCCCATTTTTCGTGCTGTTATATACAGGCCATGGATCACTTCAAAGGTTTGAAAACCGCGGCTGTCTGTTGGCATATGGACCTTGGTTTACCAACAATGATACCAGTGCCTTCTTGATATCCATCACAGATTTTAATCGTTTCAATTTATTGGTGACACTTGTTGCTCACATTGAATAGTTTCTTAATTGTTTTCTTAATTGCTTTTATTGATGTGTGAAATAGTACATTAAAAATGCGTTTTCTTCGTTATTTCACATTCGATTGTTTCATAAATCGCCTTATATATGTATGATAGTTCTTTCCACATTCAGTATCAATTTGAGAGCTTTTGGAAAATCTTTGTTTTCCAAGTATTTCTCCCCCAGCTTATTCTTATGGGGATTTTCTATACTTTCCAAATTTTTTCCGGAAAAACCATTCGACCGATTTTTTTGAGAAACAACCTCAACCTATTCTGGCTTAGCCTCGACAGAATTTGCGCACAAAATAGGTGATCATTCTTTCAAAATCCCAAAAACCGTAGCCTCGACGTGAGACCAATATGAATCTCGTTGACGACAATTCACCCCCGTGAAGTTGGCCACGCACATGTGCGAAATCAAATTTTGACAAATGTCATTCGTTAGTGCATCGTTAGTGCAGGTTAGTGCCGCAAATAAAATCGTTAGTGCTATTATAGTGCTGGCACTAATTTACCAAATAAATAGCAGTCTCAACATTGCAGTTAATCCCAATTCGAATCAATCACGGTTGCCATCAAGGCGATCCTTGAAACAATGAGAGAAATGTCCAAATCGATGGAATTCCAAGCTAAAGTGTTCGACGACCTACTACAAGAAAATAAACTAGGCAAACGCGTAATGTGCGTTGAGGGATGAGCGAAGCTCTACACACCTTGATCATATAAAATTAACTCTATCCGATGCCAATGGATCTGGGAAGCCGTGAATTCAACAATGCAATATTTTCCACTAATATTTCCATCTATTCTATAAATAAAAAACATGTATTAAATTATTTTCTTCGGAATGGCTGATCCGAGTTACACGTCAATTTTTATTAATGTGTATTATTTCTGTGTTCACATTTGAGGAAAATTTGAAACATATTGAAGAGATTTGATTTTTCAATTTTTTCCGCCCAGCCTAATCTTATGAGTTTTTAGAAACTTTGATGTGATGTTTCTCAAAAATGGTCTGACCGATTTGACCCCAAAACTGTACAGTTTCAAGTTGGATGAGTTTGCGTACATAAAAAAAAGTTTCATGTCAATCGGTCAAACCCTGCGACCTGTGCAGTGCGCACAAAAAAAAAGAAAAAAAAAAGGAAAAAGAAACAGACAGACAGACAAAGCTCCGTAAGAGTGGGATGGAATCTCTTCGCTAATGCTCATCGAACAACAAACGAAGGCTATTGGAGAGTTTAAAACTGAAATTACTTTTGTAGCATAGTTTGAGACGGTCGTGTTAGCGGTAAGCTGTATCCCTCTTTGGGTACGACAATGTTCTACTAGGAGTGGCCGTGACATGAGGGTAGGGGATGCGACCAGCCAGGGTGGTCGACAGTTAACTGTGCGCTTGCAGTGTGTGCAGATGTGAGATAGAGCCAAGTCGTTGGACTGTGTGTATCATTAGTGTTGAGTGAAATGAAGCGCTGGAGTATACGTAAATCACACTGTGTCTCTGTTCTTATTAAGTGTATAACCCAAAGGTAAAAAGACATTACACTTTGTACAAGCAGAACATGAAAAAATAGTCTCTAAGGTAAATGATTCAGAACAATACTCAAGACACTATAACATGTAGATGGAAGGAGTCCCGGAAGTGCAAGGTGAAGATGTTTGTGCAATTGTATCCAACATAACGAACCAGTTAGGTTGTAATAACATTGAGCTAGGTCACAGACTCCGCAAGGTAAACACTACCAACAGGAACAATCACTTCCCCGCTCCAATCGTAGCAAAACAATTTCCCCGCAGATGTGAAGAAGAGTTTATATCTGCTAGAAACGTAAAGCGTGATTTGTTGCCTCGTGACATTGGCTATCAAGATTCTAGCAATGAAATGTTCATAAATGATCATCTAACAACAATTAACAAGAATCTCTTCTGGCTAGCTCGCAACACAAGGAAAGTGGGCTATACATTCGCATGGACAAAAAACGGTAGAGTTTTTATCCGTGAGGATGAAAACTCCCCGATTATAAGGATCAATAAACAGTCCGACATTCCAGCAATAGTTGATACATTATAAGTGTGTGTTTCTTTTATAAACAAATATCGAATAGCATTTTATTTGTGTCTCATTTTTCCCGAAATGGAGCAAAATGGAGATGATTCAAGTTACAAAACGGTTGTCCGAACTAGAAACTGTTTTGATGTGAAAGAACATAATACTGTAGCATGTATGAGAATGTGCACAGCATTAAAACACAGCACAGCATCTTTCATTTAAAAATGACAAGTGTTGATAAACATTTCAATGAATTTGTCACTACACTGTAAAAAAAGGTTTTAAACCGTCCCTCTGCGTTGTTATTTTTCCAACGCGGGCTGATTTTTCCTATCAACTCGTGCATCACTAGTTTCTCGAATTAGCTGTACACAGTGTCTGTGAAATCGCACGAATGTACGGAAAACACCGCGTTGGACTGGGTGCTCCGGCCTCGTCCATCTATCATCTCCGTCGCTGTCCGGTGGAATATCTGCCGGACACTTTTTCTACCTGTCTGTGTACCTGTTACTTATCAACACGTGCTTGTTGTAGAACATTAGAAGCAATATATTCTCACTAGAATGAGGGCGTATTAAAATATCATGGATTTTTGGTAATATAATCATCTCGAAATGTTTTTAAGCAATATCTCTAATTATTTTACTACATACATTCGAAAAAATCACCGATTATCGTGACGTTTTTTTAACCACCCACAGGACTAAATTTTGTACAAAGTTGAGTGATAATATTATCCATATGTGATGAGAAAATCACACTTGCAATCAATCATCTAATGTATTGTGTGTATTGAATATTTCGCGTGTAGGATATATGTCAAACTTATCAACCAAAAGACGTGTTCAGACAGAAAATTCAAGATAATGTACAGGCCTACCAAATTATTCATGATAATATTCCCATATGATTTAGTTTGTTATAATATCGAATATAGAATATATTAGTATACATTTGTTTGAGAATAACTATGAAAATTATTAGTGCTAATATTGGCGATTTATGTAGTCTTTTAAAATATGGAATCTGTTAGGCATAACTTCAATATAATTCATTCTTTCACTTTATTTCTTTTCATTGGGTTTAACGACGAACTATAATGATAACAACTAAGATCTATTGGCATCGGAAAAAATAATTTAAAAGTTGATGGTTCGATGGGATTGATGTTTCTTATAGTAGAGGGAAGGACGGTGAAAACGAGGCGGTCGTGGCCTGTATTTGAGAAACCATCCTGCAGCATTTACCTATAGACAGTACAGGGGAAATCTCTAGGTACGATCTCTATGGAGATGGGCGGTGGCAGGGATCGAACCGATTAGCAAGCGTGTTACCATTGAGCTACCAGTGGCGGTATATAATAAGTGACTCGATTGTAATTGATGAGCACACAACGTGCTCATAATGCGTCTGATATTTCAATTTCCTCATCCCAAGCACGTAGGCCCATAAGTTTCCCACAAAAACATCTACATTCACTGTACTTGTATTTCATACATTCATTTAATTCGAATTTATTTGATATTAAATTTGTATCACAGGAATATGAATGCCATGACCAATTTACAATATAATCAATCACCATTATCGAGAAAATGCCATTATTTTCGTTTGCTTTGTGTTTTTCCATCAACCATATGAACTAAATCAGGTATCCAAAATTATGGGAAAACATTATAATTAATCGCGCTCAAATATCACCCCCCTCGAAGGATCCGGACACCTTGACGTGGTGTGGGGGCTTGTGTGACCCCGTGATCCCCAGAGCTATCGTCGGGAGCAATTTATTTGCTTCCAGCAGGGTCACCCATGGCGATAAGGTCTGGGGTGAGGGTCCAGACCAAGTTCGGACCGTCGGTCGAGTGGGTGCCCATCTCGGTGACCAGAGTGGTCATAGGGAGTTCTCGTGCAATCATTCATCATTATCACCCACTTCCATAATCTTTACTACTCTGTGTTCTTTCTTTCCTTGACTTACCTTCATTCTTATCTTCGTGCCGACTCCCGTTGATCACTCACACCCACGACTACTTCGACGATCTCGCTGTGAACAAGGATATGAACCCAAGCCCAAGGTGTAATTCATCGTGCTGAGGGGCTGGATGGCTACGGGATAAAGTAGTTCTTAACGATAAACTCTGGACACATGGTGAACTCCAGTTTTACTCTAGCCTTACTCCCACAAGCGGGGCTCTGTGGGAGCGGACATTTACTTCCCTAGCTACTCGTGGGACCAAACATGGATCAAACCTCAAACAAACAAAACCCCCCTCCCCCAAACGACCCTCCTCCCCATAACAACCTTCCCCCCAATACCAACCCCCCTCCCCAAAACAATGTTTATAATGATATTCCATCTCTTTTCGATAAAATAATTCCTAACGCTACGCCAACTCTACCGACATTCTTTCTCATTACAAGAACAGAAGAAGGCAAAACTTTTAATGATGTTTCACCCTTCAAAATACAACGTTTTATTGACCAGTACATTGGCCGGATTAAAAACCTGAAACGTTTGAGAGACGGATCTCTGTTGTTAGAATCCGCCTCAACAGATCAAGCAACTGGACTATTATCTTTGCTACTATTAGGAACATTCCCCATTTCTGTGAAGCCTCATCGTACCTTGAACTCTTCTAAAGGTGTAGTTTACAGTAGGGACCTACTGACTACATCTGAAGAG
The DNA here is from genome assembly GCA_907164805.1 of Brachyptera putata. Classification (NCBI taxonomy): domain Eukaryota; kingdom Metazoa; phylum Arthropoda; class Insecta; order Plecoptera; family Taeniopterygidae; genus Brachyptera; species Brachyptera putata. The sequence continues at coordinate 1,212,034 of OU015463.1, forward strand.
GAACTTCTACAGGAATTGAAAAGTCAAAATGTAATAGAAGTTAAAAGAATCAATCAACGACGAAATGGAACACTCGCTCCATCACCTTTGCTCTTCTTGACGTTCAATACCACTGTCCTCCCAGAATTCATCTACGCCGGTTTTCTTCGCATCCCCGTCAAACTACATATACCCAATCCATTCCGATGCCTGAAATGTCAGTACCTTGGTCATACTCACCTCAGGTGTGATAGACGGCAGGCGTGTGATCGATGTGGGTCCTCAGACAAACACATAGACAAGCCATGTGACGAGGAAGCGTTCTGCGTGAACTGCAAGGGGAACCATCCGTCCTGGTCACGCGAATGTCCGTCCTGGCAAAGAGAGAAGAAAATTATTGAAATTCAAACAAAAGATAAAATCTCACCCCAGGAAGCCCGGACCAAATATCAGCAACTCTTTCCACGCAGTGCAACCAATCAGCCCACTTATGCCAAAATATTAACTTCTGCTGAACCAACCACAGTTCGAGCAACATCAGACCACTCGGAATTGAAAAATGTTGTGAAGATGATGGAGCAATTGTTATCAGGTCAAACCGTCAAACAGAAATGCGATCCAAACTTGAGGAACAGACCAAGAAAATTGACGAGCTGACAGTGAGAATAGAGGAACAAACTAAGGAAATAAAAGAACTTCGTAAAGAAAATGACAATTTGAGAATGAAAAACAAAAAAATGGAATCCGAGTTAAAAACACTCCAAAACAAAGAGGTCAAGTGGAATCCGAGTTAAAAACACTCCAAAACAAAGAGGTCAAGTGGACTGCAACTTTAATGTTCAACGATATTATGAACATATCAACATTCTACCTTTTAAGGGACTTCGTAAATATAGATTCATAGTGAAAAATTATTCGAGAATAAAGTACACATACCTAGAAATCGCTTCACAAGGCTAGGAATTCTGAATCTTATGGAGGTTCCACTATTTAATAACTAGGAAAACGCCTTATATGCGTTGTGAGATGAGCTTAGAAGTATGGAAATGTAGAATTAGGAACATTTTGTCAGCTCAATGTACATATACAGGCCATGGATCCCTTCAAAGGTTTGAAAACCGCGGCTGTCTGTTGGTATACGGACCTTGGTTTCCAAACAATTAAACCAGTGCCTTCTTCATATCCATCACAGATTCTAAACGTTTTAATTTATTGGTGACACTTGTAGCTCACATTTAATAGTTTCTTAATTGCTTTTATTGATGTGTAAAAAAGTACATTAAAAATGCGTTTTCTTCGTTATTTCACATCCGATTGTTCCATAAATCGCTTAAAATAGGTATGATAGATCTTTCCACATTCAGTATAAATTTGGGAGCTTTTGAGAAAAAAAAAATCCGAAGTATTTCTCCACCGGCCTATTCTTATGGGGAATTTCCATACTTTCCAATTTTTTTCCGGAAAAACCGTTCGACCGATTTTTCTGAAAAACAATCCCAACCTATTCTGGTATAACACCAATTTGTAAAAAGAGTTTCGAGTTGATTGAAACCTTTTCCTGACCTGTATGCCGCGTACAAAATTACACAAAAAAAAAAAAAAAAAAAAAAAAAACATAAAAACCAAGCCCAAATTTTTTCGATTTATGGAATGAAAATCTTCGCTACGCTCATCTAATTGAGAACATTTTGTCAGCTCAATGCACATATACAGGCCATGGATCACTTCAAAAGTTTGAAAACCGCGGCTGCCTGTTGGTATATGGACCTTGGTTTCCAAACAATTATACCAGTGCCCTCTTCATTTCCATCACAGATTTTAAACGTTCTGATTTATTGGTGACACTTGTTGCTCACATTTAATAGTTTCTTAATTGCTTCTTAATTGCTTTTATTGATGTGTGAAAAAGTACATTAAAAATGAGTTTTCTTCGTTGTTTCACATCCGATTGTCTCACAAATCGCTTAAAATATGTATGAAATTTGAGAGCTTTTGGAAAATTTTGGTTTATCAAGTATTTCTTCCCGGCCTATTCTTATGGGGAATTTCCATACTCTCCAAATTTTTTCCGGAGACACCGTTTGACCGATTTCTCTGAAAAACAATCCCAACCTATTCTGGTATAACACCAATTTGGGAAAAAAGTTTCGAGATGATTGAAACTTTTTCCTGACCTGTATGCCGCGTACAAAATTACACACACAAAGAAAAATAAAAAATAAAAAATAAAAACCAAGCCCAAAATTTTTCGGTATATGGAATTACTAGGAAAACGCCTTATATGCGTTGTGAGATGAGCTTAGAAGTATGGAAATGTAGAATTAAGAACATTTTGTCAGCTCAATGTACATATACAGGCCATGGATCACTTCAAAGGTGTAAAAACCGCGGCTGTCTGTTGGTATATAAACCTTGGTTTCCGAACAATTATACCAGTGCCTTCTTCATATCCATCACAGATTTTAAACGTTTTAATTTATTGGTGACACTTGTTGCTCACATTTAATAGTTTCTTAATTGCTTTCTTAATTGCTTTTATTGATGTGTAAAAAAGGACATTAAAAATGCGTTTTCTTCCTTATTTCACACCCGATTGTTCCATAAATCGCTTCAAATTGTGTATGATAGTTCTTCCCACATTCAGTATAAATTTGAGAGCTTTTGAAAAAAATAAAATTCCAAGTATTTCTCCCCTGGCCTATTCTTATGGGGAATTTCCATACTTTCCGATTTTTTTCCGGAAAATCCGTTTGACCGATTTTGCTGAAAAACAATCCCAACCTATTCTGGTATAACACCAATTTGTAAAAAAAGTTTCGAGTTGATTGAAACTTTTTCCTGACCTGTATGCCGCGTACAAAATTACACACAAAAAAACAAACAAAAAAAAAAAAAAAAAAAACATAAAAACCAAGCCCAAAATTTTTCGGTATATGGAATGAAAATCTTCGCTACGCTCATCTGAAAATCTTCGCTACGCTCATCTGATGAACACGGAAAGAGAGTGCTTTCATATGAAATTCCCAAAATTTCCAATAGTGTACCTTTAAATCTAAAACAACTCGAGAAATATAATGAAATTGGAATTAAATCAACGGAATTGTGAAACAGACATGTGATACCTGGTCCTACTTCAAAGTCCATTTTCTATAGAACGACGTACCTGTGTACTTCGAGATATAAATGCAAGTGATCTTTATACGATTTTCAAGACACTGAGATATAAATTTCCATTTTTTACTTTCAAAGTGAGTTCAAATCGGGTCCATTAACTTGGCTCCCCCAAGTATGAAATTCGTGAAAATGAGACAGCAGTAATGATGCGCTAATTTTGCTCCATTTTGCTCCATAGGTCACGAATTTTGCGCCACTGTTGACAAGTTATTCGTAATTTTAATTGGGGGAGCCAAGTTAACGGTGGCTCCACAAAAGTTGAGAACGGTACTTGTTTTGGGCTCACTCTGTTCATCCATTTTTGCTCCATTTTGCTCCAACATCATCGATTTTCGCGCCATTACCTTTTTTTTTCATTACATTACCTTTTTGCACCATTAGTTTTTCAAACTTGAAACATTTTCTAAACTCTCTCTATATATATATATATATACATGAAATATATATATATATATATATATATATATATATATATATATATACATGATATATATATATATATATATATATATATATATATATATATATATATATATATATATATATATATTACGTCAGAACAGCTGATGTCTCTGTAACCTGAACTATTTCATGAAGATAATTTCGAGCTCAATCCTTCTAATATCCTCATTCCACTGAATTGAGGGTCTCAATTGACCGTCTGTTCTGTCAATTATCACTAACGGTTGGAAGCTTCAAACCTGCGAAACGTTTGGCGGCATATTTCGCTTTGACAGTAACAAATCAAACTCCAAGTCGTTATTGTTAAACACTACAACACTACAATAAACAATACAATAACATTCAGAATCAATTAGAATGAAGCTCACAGATTTGAACTATGTATCATGTGATTTGAAACCGATGATTCGAATCATATGTACAGGCAATATTTGTTTTTGACATGCAGGTTTCCAACTTCATTTTTATACATTATGATGAAATTCTTTAGATACATTTTTTTATTCATTATTCCCAGTAATTATTTCACAGTAACTGTGAACAAACCAATGAAGCGATTGTTGTCAAATTTTTGGGGTGTAAAGTTAAAGGATGTATCTTGACGGCCGTACAAGATATTTTGTAATAAAATGTCATGTGTGCGCGCTCACACATGACATGAAATCAGAAAAATCACTAAATTTTGCGCTAGTTTGATTGAAGTTCATATAAGACCAGGAAAATATTTGAGAAATATAAGTAGATCCATAATCAAGATTGACCTGTGACTGAATCACCTTCTGAATTTGTAAGTCATGTACGTGTTGTTGGCTCATGACAGTTGAATGCAAATACATGTATTTTACGCTTGAATCGCGACCGAATAGTGGCTTCTTAATAGCAGGAAAATGTTGCAGTGAAGTATTCACGGCTCCCTAGATTCGTTGGTATCGCGTGAAGTATATATTATATGATCAAGGTGCGTAGATCTTCCCATTATACCCTATAATTCGTCTCGCTCATCCCACAACGCATCTTCTGCGTTTGCCTCGCCTCATCAGAACTCTCTTGTCACTCGGAAGTGATTACCAAATTCCTGACATTGCAGTCTGGTGTATTGTGTTCGCATATCACCCGCTCGTCACGCCCCTAGCGTGCGGAATACTCGCCCTACTCAGACATGTACAAGGGGTTTGCTGCATATAATATTCATGCTCGTGTCGCCAGAGCCTTAACTCTATTGTTACAGTAATTGTAGTACATGTATGAACAGTACTGAGAACGGTGGATGCGTGACAGGCACGCTATTCCCTCTCAGCAGTTCCTCCAACTTCTGTGCTCCTATAGCATTAGTGTGGAGCCCATCAACCCTCAAACCTCTCGCTCTAATTGTGGGGGTTGCGCAAGATATGGAAGTTCAAGTGATTAATTCAGTACAGTTGGTTTTCAGGTCCGATTGTTCTCAGAACAGTTGGTTTTCAGTCCATTTGGAACCTCCTCTTCATTTTACAATTACTCTTCCAGTTCTTCAACTTTCACTTTTCAGCCATTCTAAAGAAAGTTATTATCATTTCCAAGAATGCAATCAATATGAACACGTGTGTAGAATAGTTTCAACATGACAACATGTGCATGTCAATGTTTGCACAAGATCCATACATGTCGGCATATCCTGCACATAAATGTACGTCATGGATTCTGTGGGGAACGAGTACCCTCATTATCATCTTAAGAGGCCGCAGGAAGCTATTGTTGAAGCTAATGATACACGAAATCGTGTTATAAGTGTTAACTCACAAAATCTTAACCCTTCGTTGAATATTCTTGAAATTTCCAGTGGTGGTAGGTAAAGAATATACCTATGTTTCTGGCTTTTTACATTTTGTAAATGAAAATAATTGTAGTACTTACAATTCGACAAACTTACTAAAGTATTGCAGCTTAGTGATACATTTTTCGAAATATGTAATACACTAGAAACCTAGAACGTGCCTTCATATTTACACATCCGAAATTTGAAAGTTATTCATTAATTGGTGTACTTGTAATTAGCATACATATACTGCATGTTTTCGTAGAGCGGGCCAATTCAGGCTGAAATCAACTTGACCGAGCGCGCTAGCCAGCCGTCTGATTATGATGACATGTGTGGGGGAGGAGCAACGGGCGCTAGTGGTGGGAGAAGCGCTTAGAAACACGTGTAGTCAGTGACGCATGGTTTACTACTATCCGCATTAGTATGGTATTATGCTGATTTCGGGAATTTCTGCATCTCTTAAGATAGTCCGTAAATACATTTGAATAGAGCTTCCCGCGAGAGTTGCACGCTTTTATCTAATATTATTTAATAATTATTCATATTATTAAATATAATTAAAATGACACCGAGGAAAAATGACTATCGAAGAGGGAAGAAGAAACGTCACTTCTTGACATCGAAGAGAAAGAAATTATCAGGTCCCATAGGTAAAGAAAATCTTGCCAAGTGGCGTGAGTTGAGGAAACGATAAGTCCTACTCCAAGTGATATTAGGCCTATCATAATCATATAAAATGTTTATTTTGACACATACATTGCGTATTTCGGTATTGTTTGTTATCTTCATAATTGTGAGAACTAAACGGAACAAATAGTGACTTGGAACAGTCAAAAAAAATATATATAAAAATATATATATATATATATATATATATATATATATATATATATATATATATATTTATATTCAATGTCATATTTTAATTTCCGTCACCAATAGAACACATGTCGACCTAGCTGCAATAGAGTGATTCTGAAATAAGCTATCGAATAAATCATGATTCATTGATCCATTATATTCAACAGACAGTCTGAAATATATAATTCGAGATATTTAGGGAAATATCTCTCCCACAACCACCTTTATGCAAATTATGATCTCCACACACTTTCGTGCAGCGTGCATTGTCACTGGTCACTCTCTCTTTGTCTCTCTCTCTCTCTTGGGGGAACTATTCCAGTATTCACCGAAACAATGAAGGTACGTACCACGACAAACCTATGACAGGAAGGATTGTCAACCATGCCGGGGATCGAACGACGGCCTCCTAAATGACGGTTCAGCTTGCAAGCCACTGCACTGGTACACCCGTGTTATTGAAATAGGATATATATATATATATATATACACATATATATATATATATATATATATATATATATATATATATATATATATATATATATATATATATATATATATATATATATATATATATATATATATAATAAATATATATTTATATATATATATATATATATATATATATATATATATATATATATATATATATATATATATATATATATGTATATAATGATGTGTATATATATATATGATTAAATATATATATATATGTATATATATATATATATATATATATATATATATAATGATGTGTATATATATAATGGTGGAGTGGGCCAGGCGGAAACAATCAGTTTGTTTTACAGGCATGAATATTGTTTACACTATTATTAGATGAGCGTAGCGAAGATTTTCACTGAACTCTTACGGAACTTTATCTGTGCATTTTTTTTTTTTTGGTTTGTTTGTAAGCACTGCACAGGTCGCAGGGTTTGACCGATTGACATTAAACTTTTTTTCATATGCAAACTTATCCAACTTAGAACTGTATAGTTTTGAGGTCTAATCGGTTGGACCATTTTTGAGAAACATCATTTAGAAGTTTCTAAAAACCCCATAAGATTTGGCTGAGCGGAAAAAATTGAAAAATTAAATCTCTTCGATATGATTCAAATTTTCCACAAATGTGAACACAAGAATAATATACATGAATAAAAATTTGGTTTGATATTCGGACCAGCCGTTTTGGAGAAAATAATATAATAAATGTATTTTATATATCGAAAAGATAGAAATATTAGTTGAAAAATGTTGCATTGTCGAAGTCACGGCTTTCTAGATTCATTGACATCGGATGAAGTTCATTCCAAATGATCGAGGTTTGTAGAGTTTTCGATTATACTTTATATAGACATCTCGCTCATCGTACAACGCACATCCTGCGTTTGCCTAGTAAGTAAAAATGTGGTTATATTGTTCAACTAATTACAGGCAGTCGACTGATATCGAGGAAGAGCGATCAAGTGATAATCATGAAGACAATTTGAATGGCTCTGTTAACACATCTTCTGGAATATTCGATGTTCAAGTTTCTGAACCGCTTCACGAGTTAGTATAATTCATAATAATATCGTTTTTTATAGGTATAATACTATGTAGGCCTATATATTTCAATTTGTATTTAATATTAGGGGAAGTTACAATCCCCTGTGAAATAGGTTCACTATAAGTGTGTACTAGAATTTTTGTGAACTGTAATTTTCTGAACAAAATGAATGAATAAACCAAATGATTCTCGAATCACTAAGTCAACCAACGCAACGCAGCACTATACACAATTATAGCGTTTTCTTTGTTGGCCACTGCTGCTCAATTTATATCAAAGTTATATAGATAGATGAATACTTCTCATTTATTCAGATGTATATCTGAATCTCCGGGACTGAAACACTCAACGCCCCTTCGAGATATAAGTACACGAAATGAACATCTTTTGGAAAATGATATTTCACCGTTGGTGACAAGGAAATGCGGACTACAGCGTCGTTGTCGTGGAAGATTTCCATTCTCAGCCAGGTATTAGGGAAAGACATAATAAGCAATTATTTGAAAAAAAAAGTTTATAACTAGTTAATTATTATGAATTATCATTTTTGTTCATCGATTATTGGTGAATTTATTGTAACATATGGATTGTCTCTCAAGCTATTGATTCCCATATTATTCTGACTGGCTGACTGAATAATCTCTAACATTTCGTACAATGAGACAGACGTAAGCAAAGACTCATTTTACATACTGAAATAGTCGTTAGTGTCCATGTTATGTGAGGGGTTGTTTGTTCGCGCTTCACGTATCATGCTTTTTCAATGTATTCTCCTATTCCAAGTAACGACGGTGAAGAGTATGTGGAGACGACGCCAACTACCTCTGACAACATCGCTTCTCTCGGTTGCGTTGACGACATTCTGCCTCTGACGAATATTTCAACGCATGAAAACAACGTCGGGTGAGCCAATTTCTCATTTGAAAGAACTAGCTATTTTGATAATTAATTGTTGCATGTTCTTTCATCAACATTGGAGTATCAGACTCGAACATTGAATAAAGTACCGTACAATGTATTTTCTTGCGTATTGACGGATGAGCAAAAGATACAAAAATAACTTTCTAATCAATCTAATTCTTGCAAAACTCATCCAAATTTTACATTCCGGTATTACAGAAATGGAGAGCAAGACGACAAGCTCACTACCACTTTCTCGAAAGATAATAGTGAAAATAATTCGATCATCAACAGTGTCACTGGGCGTCGTATCGTTGACATCGGGCACTTATTCCGAACAATTCAGGCTGAACATCACCCTGGTGGGTATGGGTGTAATTTCATGGATATGGATCTGACAAACGAACACTTCAATGGATTTGACATTTCTTGGAAATTTAAATGCCGGATGTGCCTCGAAGTTAGCACTTTTACCTCAGAGAGTCCCAAGATCGGCTACATGACCGTCAATGATGCTGCAGTGCATGGAATAGTAGCTACGGGTGGTGGCTATTCCCAGCTCTCCCAATTCTCATCTGCTATGGACATGCACTGTATGGACAACAAGACGTATTTGAAACATTTTAGCACAGTTTCTAGTGCTATACACGATGCAGCATGGTTGTCCATGGAGGAAGCTGGGAAGGAAGAAGCTAGTATAGCAAGGGCAGAGGGTAACGTCGACTCTCACGGCAATCCTAAAATCACCGTCGTCGGAGATGGTCAGTGGTGCAAGAGGTCATACAAAACCAAATACGACTCCATGTCTGGCGTTGTAAGTATTGTTTGTTAGTCTGTAGAGACTTGCGCTCTATTCATAGCAAATCTGCATTTGGTTGACACATGATTCTAACATTCTTACAGGCGTCCCTAGTAGGTTTTCGAACAGAGAAGGTCCTATTCACTGGCGTCCGCAATCGCTACTGTTGCATTTGCGACAGAGCTCGCTCCAAAAAAGAAGAGATCCCTGACCACAAATGCTTCTTCAATTGGAACAAAAGTGCCACCAGCATGGAGGCCGACATTGTCGCTGAGGGATTTTCCAAGAGTATGGAGATGCATGGCTTGATATACGACAAACTAATCGGTAATTGTACATAATTATAATAGCCATATGTGTGCGCTTTCCATAGCGAGGTTTTATAGGGGCTACAAAATAAGCGTAGCGTTGTTATATCAGAAAAAAACTAACCTTGAGAGTACTCATGCCTTACCCCATTGCTCAGACAGCAACGCACTGTCACTCAGTCAGCTAAGGCACTGATTTAGATACTGAGTCACCTTTGGACGGGGTTCGACTCCCGCTCAAGGCATGCTTTATTTGTAAACGCCCTTCACTTATCATCACTTACTATTTTCATCATCACCTGCTCATTCGCATGAACTAGCTGTTAGTGGGGTCGTTAAGCAAACAATAATCATCATCAAAAATATTTATATTGGTTGTATATATGATTGTATTTATATTGATATTGATTGATATTTTTCTCATACGTATTTTTCTAGGAGACGGAGACAGTAGCGTACATAAAAGGTTGTGCACAGCGATGCCATATGGGCCAGATCTCTTAGTGGAGAAAATTGAGTGCAAGAACCATCTGAAAAGGAACTTTTGTACCAAACTCTACGAGCTTGCGAAGCGGACTAAAAGTGGATTTCCTGTCGAGCTGAGGCATGCACTCAACGGTCAAGTGCGACGGCTGCGAACTGCAGTGTCTACCGCAGCAGTGAAGCGAAAAGACCATGATAGTCCGTTTCACGTGCGAGTTTCCGAGCTCAAGAAAGACTTGGTCAATGCACCGTATCATGTGTTTGGGTCTCACGACAATTGTCACGAACGGGCGTTCTCGTGCAGTGGTCCCAAGGATGGCGAGGTGAACTTGGTTCCCCAATTGATACTGTGTGGCCTCATGAAAAAGATCGACAACGCAGTTCAATGGTGCTTGAGCCGGCATGCTGCCAGTTTACTGCTCGATGTGGCGAACAACCCCTCGGAGCACTACAACAGCCACGTCAACAAGTTCCTCGGAGGCCGCCGAGTCAACTACGCTCTCAGAGGCGCATACCAGGCACGATGTGACGCGGGTGTCGTGTCTTATAATAACCCAGGGGAATACTTGGGTAATGTCCATAAGGCCATGGTTGGTCGAAGTCCAGGTGAGTTGTTGCCTCTAAATATTGGCCTTCACACCTTAAAACGATTATTTCGATGTATCTCTGGCTTTTCACAATTTAAAATGTTACTTACTATAGTTATAAGTTCATGCTTCCATCCTTTGTCTTCGTAGGGAAACAATGGCTTCATGTCAAATTTTGATGTTGATGAAAAAATAATTTCATTTTTCAGGGAAGTTCACTAAACAACACATAGCTAGACAAAAAACAAAGCTTGTGCAAATGAGAAAGAGACGAAAAGAACGGCCGGAACTTCGATACAAAAAATCAAAAACGTCACTTCGAGGTGTAGATGAAGATTACGGTCTGTTGGAAGCCGATACGCTAGTCAGCCTCACCGATGAAGAGTTCCGACTGGGAAAAGAGGGATTCCTTGAAAGTCTCAAGAAGAGCGACGCCGAACGGGAAGAGATCGAACGCGCCACGACGCTCCAATCGAAGAGTAATCTCTGGTTTCAAGAGGAGAGAAAGCGGTTGACAGCGTCGTGGTTCGGCAAGGTCTGCAAGATGAGGCCCACCACATCTTGTCGCGGCAATGTGAGTGCCATGCTGTATAAGCATGTCACCACTAAAGCCATGGAGCACGGCGTCCTCAACGAGCCAGTCGCTAAGCAGATGATGGCCGACAGACATGGGATCGTTGCTGTCGATTGCGGACTCTTCATTGATGAGGAATATCCTTTCATAGGTGCTTCACCAGGTTGGTTCACTCGCACGATTTTTCAGAGAACTAGTGATCAGTCTGCATCGTTTTTTTGTTATAGTCGAAACAGTTTTAGAATGCTCTGCATAATTTGTCTGCAGATGGATAAGTGGGAGATGACTCTCTAATGGAAGTCAAATGTCCCTCTTCAGCAGATCCGTATTTGACTCCAGAGGAGGCAATTCAGAGTAATAAGGTAAATATCATTCTTATTCACTCTCCTATATTTATCACACGATAACGATTATTGTATATTTTTTAATCGTCACGTTCATTTCAGATCAACTATTGTGATATTGCCGAAGGGAAGCTCTTACTGAAGCCCACATCCAACTACTATTACCAAGTACAAGGGCAGCTTCATGTGACCAAAAGGAAATACTGCTACTTTGTGCAATACACGAAGCACTGGCTGACCTTCGAAATTATTGAGAGAGATGATGAATTTTGGAGGAATAAAATGATCCCACATTTGAAGAGGTACGTTATTACATTGAAATTATTTTAAATATGGAAACTGCGTCTGCTTTCAGGTATTCACTCTATGTTTGTATCTGTGCAGATTTTACATGCACTGCCTATTACCCGAGTTGATCGACTCCCAATACGCGAAAAGGCTTGTCCTCGGGGATATTAAAGAGCCCCAGTACATACTCGACGCACAAGGGAACAGGCAAAAAAGCAGCAAAAGTCAAGCAACCTGAAGGTACTTGTGAAAATGACCTGAAAAATTATACCTAAATATTTATAACTGCAATTGAAGGCACGTTATTGTCTGATGGACGTTCGTGAGATATGTGCAGAGTTTCAAAATCTGATATGAAAATCTTCATTCTGCTTTTTTTCTGCTTTTTTTTTTCATTCTGCTTCTGCTTTTTTTGAAGCTCACAGATTAGAACTATATATCATGTGATTTGAAACCAATGATTTGAATCATATGTACAGGCAATATTTGTTCTTGACATGTAGGTTTTCAATTTCATTTTCATACATTATGATGAAATTCGTGAGATACATTTTTTCATTCATTATTCACAGTAATTATTTCACAGTAACTGTGAATATACCAATGAAGCGATTGTTGTCAAATTTTTGAGGTGTATAGTTAAAGGATGTATCTTGACTGTCGTAAAAAATATTTTATAATGAAATGTCATGTGTGGCATGTGATGTCATGTGAAATCAGAAAAATCACTAAATTTGGCGCTAGTTTGATTGAAGTTCATATAAGACCAGTGAAATATTTGAGAGATAAAAGTATTTCCATAATTAAGATTGACCTGTGACTGAATCACCTTCTGAATTTGTAAGTCATGTACGTGTTGTTGGCTCATGACAGTTGAATGCAAATACATGTATTTTACGCGTATTTTGCGAGATAAAAGTATTTCCATAATTAAGATTGACCTGTGACTGAATCACCTTCTGAATTTGTAAGTCATGTACGTGTTGTTGGCTCATGACAGTTGAATGCAAATACATGTATTTTACGCTTGAATCGCGACCGAATAGTGGCTCCTCAATAGCGTGAAAATGTTGCAGTGAAGTATTCACGGCTCCCTAGATTCGTTGGTATCGAGTGGAGTATATTTTACACGATCAAGGTGCGTAGATCTTCCCATTGTACCCTATAATTCGTCTCGCTCATCCCACAACGCATCTTCTGCGTTTGCCTCGCCTCATCAGAACTCTCTTGTCACTCGGAAGTGATTACCAAATTCCTGACATTGCAGTCTGGTGTATTGTGTTCGCATATCACCCGCTCGTCACGCCCCTAGCGTGCGGAATACTCGCCCTACTCAGACATGTACAAGGGGTTTGCTGCATATAATATTCATGCTCGTGTCGCCAGAGCCTTAACTCTATTGTTACAGTAATTGTAGTACATGTATGAACAGTACTGAGAACGGTGGATGCGTGACAGGCACGCTATTCCCTCTCAGCAGTTCCTCCAACTTCTGTGCTCCTATAGCATTAGTGTGGAGCCCATCAACCCTCAAACCTCT
>OU015463.1:1230682-1240823 GCA_907164805.1 Brachyptera putata
TGAAAATGCGAAATTTTCCGTTTTCCACCGCCAATCACGTACGTGCCCGCGCGGCGGCGAGGAGGGCGCAGACGATTTTCCGCCATCCGGTACGTGCCGCGTGGGGGCCGGCAAAACGTTAGGCGCGCGCGCGCGCTTTGCTGCCGCGCGCGCTTTGCTGCCGCACGCGCACGGAGCGTGGCAAAAATGCGAAACCGACGGTGGCGCGTAGGTGGCGACGTGGTCGACTCGCGGACATGCGACACGACGGGCTGCGCTGTGCGACTATGGATGCAAATTGTAGCCGAAAAGTGGAAAAAAAATGAGAAATCACGGCAGCGCGCGACTGCTCGGTTTTTCCGTGCCAGAACCCGGTTCTCTCTGGCCACGTCGCGCCGTGACTCGCCACCACCAACACTGCGCCCTCAGTGCGGACTCGTTCCTCGCGGGCTCGGTGGCGACCCGGGATGCGCGTGGCGGCCGGAGGTGGCCGATGGAAGTCGCCGAATGTTCACGATGGCATGCCGGTTCGGAAAATGCAAAAGAAAAAAAAAAACTCCCTGCACAACTACCAAGCAGCTGTGGGGCGAGTGGGGTGAACACACTACCAGGCCCTGATACAGGCCGGTTTTTGCATGGTGTGAACGTGCTAAAGATCGGCTCATGTTGCCATTCGCTCTCTGCACTTCTCGCCCCACTACTTGCCGTGTTATTTCTCAAGGCTGATTCGGGAAAAAATATATATATATATATATATATATATATATATCAAAATATATAATATATATATATATATATATATATATATATATATATATATATATATATATATATATATATATATATCAAAATATATGTATATATAATAATATATTCATATAGATGTAGTAAGATGATGATGATGATGATGATGATGATGATCGAAAGATCGATCGGTCGATCGATCGTCGTTCCGCCATGTACACAAGCTGCAGCATTCATATAGACATATAATACGCATGGGAGAAAACGATGCTATCTGATGGAATTTTATTTTTTTCAATTTTATTTTATTATTTTCATTTTTTATTTTAATTTAATTTAATTTCTTTTATTTTATGTGTGTGTGTGTGTGTTTTTTTTTTTTTTTTTTTTTTTTTTTTTTTTACAGAAACGATACGATAATACTTATCTAGTTACTTTAAGGATTTACTCCAATCATCATAAAGCGAACAAACGAAAGGGTTTACTGAAGGGAATACGAAGACCAAGAAGAAACAAAGCAAGAATATGATCGCAAGAAACAAAATGGAAGGAACACTCAGAACAATCAAGTAACATGGCCGGTCCCAGGACAGCATCAAAACGACCGTCAACAACAAATCAGGACTACTTGAACGAAAAACTGTGAGGAAGAAAGGAAATTACATGTAAAGTCTTAGCCGGTGAGAAGGGAGGGGGGAAAGACAAGCTCATTGATCTGCAAGGAACAAAGAGCCTGCCCGACACACCACCTCTCCTTGAAGGAGTCAAGAGCCCCTCGCCCCAGATGCCACGCATACTCCTTCAATATGCGTGACTTGATGCGTGCTTTGAGCACCACATCGTAGGGAGAAGGGACGCGGTCGTCCTTGAAGTAGGCGACCAGCAGACGATAGACTGTACTCTTGGCCAACACCAGTAGGAAGTTGGCCAGATCGGTCTGGAGGGCTGTGAACGTGATGTCGGGCCTAAACCCGACATACACCACCCGGAGCACCAGTCTATGTTGCTGGCCGAGAAGCCTCTTCAGGAGAGCGTCAACAAGCTGCCACATGGACGCGGCACGGCGACAAGCGACAGTCATGTGCCATGCCGTCCCCTCAGCTTGACACCATGGACACAGGCTCGAGGCGGACAATCCTGCATGGCGAAGAAATATCGGGTCGGCTAGACGGTTCTTAGCAAAGCGCCACGCAACGTCGGCATCCAGGCCGAGGGTGGGCTGTCGAAAAATAGCTGTCCAGTCAACTGGAGCATCAGACCAGTGGCCTTTGAGTGAACCGTCTATGCCGAGCACCGGCGCCATAATATCTGCCAGGATTGTCCGCCTGTACATCTTGGGCTCGAGAAGAACCAATTTGTTCTCACGAGCCCGGTGGTACACCAGAGGAGGCGGCCATTGTTCAGGACCGTACGCCTGTCGCACGCCACGAAAACGCAAGTGGCAGTACGCTTGTATGTGCTGGTAGTTGATTGACAACGTTTGCCTGAGTCGGGCAGAGAGAGTGTCGAAACCTTCGATATTTCCCAGCTGCCGCCACTCACTCCCATCCAGGAGGTCACCAATGGTCCTGCATTGCAGCGCCAACCAGGATGGGACAAACGGGGATGTTGCCGATGGTATCAGGTTAGTCAGGATGAGCGGTATTTCTCGGAGACCGCACGCGGATCTCGCGTACGATTCTGGTCGCGGATTCAGTGTTTGCCACGCTCGCAGCACTGTGGCGAGGAAATCGGTTGTTTGGCGGGTAGCCGCAGCACTGAATCGGGGACAGAAAAACACCTGCCAGCCAAGACCCAATCCTCGGAATTTCCGTAAGAAGTGCTGGGTCATGACATGGCCAGGATGGTCCTCTAGGCTGGAGATGAAACGGTGCGCAAACAACACGCGGAAAAGACTAACTTTGGAAACGAGGTGGACTAGACCCAGGCCGCCAAGATGGATAGGAGCACAAAGGTCGCGCAAACGCGTCCAGTGTCTCCTGCCGGCCCAAACAAAGTTAGCAAACAGTCCCTGTAGTCTCGCCAGCAGTGCCGAAGGTGGAGGTATCACCTGGAAGGTGTACCAAAGTCGCGGGGCTATGAATTGGTTGGCAATCAGTACGCGGCCACGTAGTGACATGGCCGACGCACGATGTCTCCAGCGCGCCATCGCTTCGGTAACAGATTCCAGGAGTTTCGTGAAACCGCGACCAGTGACAGCTGGAACATTCCCGAGCATGACACCGAGAAACTTTCCGCCTTCTGACGACCACGCGAATTCAAGAGGTTCGTCATCACGACCAATCCAGCTTCCTGCCCACAAGCCTGTAGATTTGTGAGCGTTGAGCTTCGCCCCAGACTGTGCCGAGTAAACAGTGTAAGCTGCGTGGAGACGATCGAAGTCGTCGTCATCACTCACGAAGACTGAGACGTCGTCAGCGTAAGCCGAGACGATCAGCTTGCGCTCTTCGATACACGGCAAGTTGAAGCCTGTCAGTCGAGATCGACACAGTCTGAGAAAGGGCTCAATGGTCAGCGAAAAAAGTTGTCCCGAGAGTGGGCATCCCTGCCTGATGCCTCGTTCGAAACCGAATGGGGCTGTTAGGTGGGAGCCAACTCGGACAAAACAAGTGGCATTGTGGTACATTGTCTTCAGGTAGTCTCTGAACACCGCTCCGAATCCGAACACGCCCAAGGTATGAAATAGGTAACCATGATCGACTCGGTCGAAAGCACCCTGCTGGTCTAGTGATAGAAGAGCGAGAGGCAGTCGATCTTTGTTGACGTGATCAAGGATGTCGCGGTGGAGGTGTAAATTATCGAAGATTGTGCGACCAGGAATACAAAACCCTTGATCAGGGTGAACGACAGAAGCCAGCACGCTGCGCAGACGATTGGCAAGAGCTCTTGCGAGAATCTTGTAGTCCGTGGTGAGCAGTGAAATGGGTCGCCAGTTGCTGATCTCCAGTCGATCACCCTTCTTTGGTATCAAGGTAAGTACTGACTTCTGTGCCGACCTGGGCAGTACTCCGTTGTCAAGAGCTGCCTGGAAAACTTGGTAGTAGAAGGGAGACAGATCATCCCAGAAAAATGCGGAAAATTCTGGTGTGATTCCGTCGATCCCTGGCGATTTCCCTCTGTTTAAGGAGGACAAGGCTGCTGAAAACTCTTGCTGGGAAAGCGGTGAATCCATGCGCACGCGATCACATTGTGAAAGCAGTGGTAGCGATTCGTACAGGGGTGAGTCGGGGTCGATGGTCGCGGGGGTGGCCGAAAACACTTCAAGAAAATGTCTCCTAGTGACCGTGCAGAGTGACGATCCGTCGGAGACTATTTGTCCTTCGTATCGAAGCTGTGATAGTGGCTTATAAGCTGCGGCCACTTTCCGCGCCATGAGAGAACCAGCTGTGCGATCCTGTGCTAGAAGGTGGTCATGGCGTGCATTCGCCAAGATTACCTCACTTCTTCGCATGTACGCATCACGCACATCGGCATTCGCACTGGCGAGATCGGACAATGCGAGTCTACTGATTACAGGGTCTGCAACGATTCGTTCCACGCGACCCTCAAGACGGCGAAAAGCCTCGTCTGAGTATTGTCTGCGGAACCGGACGAATCGTTTCGTTGACGTCTGTATCTCGGCCTTGAGCGAGTCCCACCAGTCGTTCAGCGAATCGTACTCGCCTTGGGTTGCCTCGAACTTCGCGAAGACGTCAAGCATGCATGTGGCGAAAGCAGGGTCGTCAAGCAACGAGTTATCAAATCGCCAATATGGGGGAGAGGTCTTGGGCACTCCTGTCATCAACGTCGTAAGCAATGCGAGGTGGTCAGAGAATGCAGGCATTACGCGTATGCCAGCCGCACACGATGCAATGTTTGGCGAAGCATAGAACCTGTCCAGACGTGAACCAGAGAAATGGGGAGCATTGCTTACGAACGTGAATCCTGGTTCAGTGGGATGAAAGTCCCTCCATAGATCGGTAAAATCGTTCGCTTGAACAACTCGCCTGAGGTGACTTGCGACTCGCGGGTACCGCTCGGTGCCGCCACAAGTTCGATCGAGCCGGGGATCCAGCGTGACGTTGAAATCCCCACCGACCAGAAACTGGGCATCATCACCGCCGGCCCTGCGTGCAGCCTCCAGGCGAGCTTCCAGAGCGTTGAGAACGTCTCGTGCCGCGTCAAACTGATGCGGCACATACACACAAACGACTCTTAGCGAACGATTTGTGGGTGGAGTATCGAATACGACCTCCTGCAGGTAACCGTGGACGAGGATCGTGTGAGAACGAAACACTATCGTCGACGACTTCCTCAGACCAATCATTGTGCCAGTACATACTTGAATCGGTGGATTGAAGTGAAATGTGTACTGGGACTTGAGGAAAGGAAGAGGAGATTTCTCGGTATTAGTTTCCTGCAGAAGGACGATGTCGGGACAGTGCCTCTCCAGGAAGGAAGACAGGAGTACCCACTTGTACTCACTTCGTACACTCTTCGTGTTCAGGCTAACGAAGGAAGTTTCCCCCATACCCGCTATTTTACTACTCGTTAACGGGTCTCCCCAGACAGACTCTCACTGGATAGAGAGCGAGTTAGCGAGACGTTGTCTGCGTCACCTGTCGCTTCGTAGAAGGCATTCGCTTTCTGCAAGTTATTAACTAGCCGCCTCATGCGTTCACGAATTGCACGGTCTTCCAGTAGGGCGGGTTTCACCGACTCCAGCATATCGATCACGCCGTTGACATCTTCCGTGAAACGGTGCAGCACCTTCAGCGGACGGTCATTCCCCTTCACGTCTGCGAGGAATTGCGTAAATGCAATATTGGAGAGTACATTCGTCCTAGCTCCGCTATTGAGTAGCTCAATTGCTGCTAAGGGGAGAACCTGATCGGAGAATGGTGAAGCTGGTATCGTGCCGACTCGTCTCTTCTTCAAAGCTGGAGCAGAGGTTGGCTTAACAGCAGGTGGACTAGGAATAAATCCCTCAGCACCACTGACAGCCTGACAGTCGGTCACCTCAGCCTCCATGTCGATACCTCCGGTGAAGGCTACCGTGTTGGTATCGACACCGACCAGCTCTGTTGCAGGAGACGACTGGGTATCAGTGATGGCAGACGCGCTCTCACTGGAAGACGAGACCGGACTCTTTCGTTTGTCTCCTGCGCCAAGGGCCGGGAACTGTTCTTCGTTCACTTGCGCTACCGTCACTTCCTCTCTGTTTCTGGGACAGTTCCGGGCAATGTGCCCGGACTGTCTACACTTGAAACACTGAAGGTCGTCAAAGGAGAGGAAGATCCGGTAGCGTTCGCCCTCAGACTCGATCATGATCGAGTCTGGAAGGACGCGGCCCTCTTCGCGCACGACAAAGATCTGTCTGCGAAAGCTGTAGATATGATTGAGGTCAGTCTCTTTGATACCCAGCGTGATGAAATTCATTGGAGATACGAGCTTGACCACCGTGGCTAGAGCAGTCTCGACCACGTCGTGAGGAATGCTCGGGCAGACGTTCGATAGAACCAGTCTGTCTGATTTCGTTATCAAACGGCGAGCAGAGAGGAACTGGTCTCCAATAGATATTCCACCATGCTGGATGATAAAATCATCGACAGCTTTCGCAGAAGATAGGTAGAAAGCAACCCGGCCCTGGGACATCCGAGAGCCAAACAGAACGTTCTTTCCTCCGACCAAACTTGCTACAGCGCGGATGTATTGTACGATGGTTACTCCATCGATCGCTTGTACAAGAAACGCTTGATCCTTGCCAGGGAACAGAGGCTGTGGTGCGGAGGGCTGTTGCCGTCGGGTTGTTGCAGTACTTGGATGTGCAGATGCTCTACCCAACATATCCGCGATGGTCTGTTGAGTTACCATGGCGCTGTATCTAACTCGATTCGCGGGAGTCTTGGTTGGCGCATCATCCGTAGTATTGGCGGAGTCAGAACCGGAAGAAGCTGGTATGAGGGGAACTGAACCAGCAGTAGTTAAGTCTGTCAAAGATAACGACTTACTGGCAGTCTCACGCCTATCCATCCCCGGTTTCACGGGGAAGACGGTAAAGCTTCCAGGCAGTATTGGCTCAGCCGATACCCTGGTTTGAACAGGCCCAGAAGGCGGTTTGACAATAGAGGTTGAACCTCCATCAATGTTGCGTTTGGGTAAAACACGCCCTTTGCCAGCAGAGGACGATAGCGTAGACATGGATCTGTTGAGCGGTACTTTAGCGGCGTTTGACGGCACGCTAGATTTCGGTTGGCTATTCATTTTGAAGAGAAGATTGAAAGGAAGAAAATAAAGAAATTAGTAGTCACTAACCGTGAAGGCTAAGGCACTACAAGTTTCTCGCCCCTGGCCCTCCCAGGCCGGGTAAGTAAAGTATCGAAAACTAAATAAAATGTCGAAAATAAATGGAAAAACAGTCGGTGAAAAAAGACAAGGCTCAAAGTCTGCTTAAAACAGACCAAAAGCCAGAAAAGGATCTCAAACCATACAACCCTACATCGTATAGGCTTCAGGTAAGAGAAACAAAAGATAGGCCTGAAAAGGCCTAAAAATAATCAATTCGAGTTAGAGTCGAAAAACAATAATAATAAACAAATAATGCAGTCGAATGTTGACAACAAAAGAAGAAGAACGGTGTGTGAATGAGAAACAAAAACTACGATCGAGCAATATTACAATGCTGCTAGGTGTACCAAGGTTAAACCCGACAAGCACGGTATGCGGGAGCGAACGAAAATACGTCCGACCTCGACGAGAGCTCGTGTGTGTGTGTTTTTTTTTTTTTTTTTTTTTTACAGAAACGATACGAGATTGAAAACTTTGTTTCTTTAAGGGATGAAAAACCAAACTTCGTTTTATCTATACGAAATCAAACGCGAAAATAAAAATAAATCTGTAAGAACGAAACTAAATTCAATAGAGAATGTCAATAGAGTTCAATCTGTAGTTGCAGTGACGCAACAACACAATTTGTGTGATTCATCTGCAGGGAATTCAGTGCAGGAAAGTAAAATAACGAATAGAAACGGGTGAAACATACAGTATAAACAAGCTTGAAATGAAATGAAATGATTTGCGGCACTTCTTAAGAACCTGCTACTCGCCAAATGGAGAGACAGTCTGACACGGTCCCAGAAATACCGCACGCTCTTGGCTATTCAATATTTACTATCTACATTTTTTTTTTTTTTTTTTTTTTTTTTTTTTTTCATAGTATGTTTATGCCAAAATGTATCTCTCCGTTCCGAATGGAACAGAGAGTGCCCTCCACACACCACCTAGCTTGGAAAGAACCGATGTCCCCACGACCGAGATGCCAGGAGTATTCTTTTAGAATACGTGCTTTAATTCTAGCCTTGAAAATCATGTCGTATGGTCTTGGTAAAATATTGTCTTTGAAGAAGTTGACAAGAAGATAGTAAATGGTGCTTTTGGCTAAAACAATTATGTAGTTGGCCAAATCTGACTGTTGTTGATTTCTCGAGTTGGTATGTTGAAATCCAAGATGGGCTTCGCTGACGGCGAGTTTTTGGTCTCTTGTGTAAAGAACATTTATTAAAGAGCCAACAGTAGTCCATATTGAAATTGTCTTATTACATGTAAACACCATGTGCCAAGATGTGCCATCTACTTGGCACCATGGGCATAACCGTGAAGGTATTAGTCGTGAGTGGCATAAAAATATAGGGTCTGCTAGTCTGTTCTTGTTCAAACGCCATGTAATCTCTGCGTCTCTGCCGAGCGTTGGATAACGGAAAATGTTCGACCACTTGATGACATGATCTGACCAATGGCCTTCTATTGTACCCGTTATGTTTAGAGTTGGTGACATGAGATCCAGCAAAAGTGATCTTCTGTCTGCGTCATAGTCGAATAGAACTCTTTTCCTTCCAACACTCGGAAATAACTGAGAGGAGGTGGCCATGGTTCTGGACCACACACACTTGTAACATCGCGGAAACGAAGTTGGCAGTATGCTTTAATGTGGTCGTAGTTGACTGACAATGCCCTTTTCTGCCTACCAGGTAAGTCTTGAAAACCATCTATAAGATGTATCACCTTCCACTCATTGCCTTCTAAGAGACAACCAATCGTCCTGCAATTAAGTAGAGCCCACGAGGAGATGAAAGGGTTTGTTGCGTTTGGAATTAAACTGCTTGAAACTAATGGTATGCTTCGCAGACCACAGACTGTTGTTGCTAATGTTGCTGGTTTGAAATCGAATGTTGACCACGCTTTCAATACAGTCCGAACATACGAAGAAGTTTGGTTGAGTGGGCAGTTTTGAACTCTAGAAAGGAATAAGACCTGCCATTCGAGGCCTAGTCTCCGGAAATCTCTGAGAAAATATCTTGTCATTACATGACAGGGGTGATTTTCTGATGAAGTTAAGAAGCGTGTTGCGAAAATGATTCTGAAGAGCGAAACTTTAGACGGTAGATGCACTAGTCCGAGACCTCCTAAACTTATCGGAGCACGCAGATCTTTGATTCTTGCCCAATGTCTTCTGCCAGCCCACACAAAATTTGCTATCTCACCTTGCATTCTATCGAGAAGTGTTGGCGGTGGTGGGATAATTTGTAAGGTATACCAAAGAAAAGGCGCTATAAATTGATTCACAATAAGAACTCGGCCGCGAAGTGACATAGCCGAAGCTCTGTGTTGCCATCGCCGAATACTGTTGGTGAATTTTTCATGAAGCTTATTGAAAACCATGTTATTTGTCAAGGGTGCATTTCCTAATGTTACACCAAGATAGTTTCCACTTTCCGATGACCCACTTGAAATCAAGAGGAGTATCTAATCGACCAACCCAGTTTCCTGACCAGAGCCCAGTGGATTTGGTATTATTTAGCTTTGCCCCAGATTGTTCAGCGTACACTGCGTAGCATTCGGTAAGTTGGATGAAATCTGCTTCTATGTGTATAAATATGAACATATCCGATACCGGCCCTACCAAAATTTCCCTTTTTTGTAGAAAAGGGGGGGAAAAAAAGCCCCGAAAAAAATTAAAACAAAAAAAAAACAGGGAAAAATTTTTAAAAAACCCCCCCTTTGGGGCCATAAAACCTACAAAAAAAAAAAAAAAACCAAAAAAAAAAAATGTATTTTAAAAAAAAAAGAAATTTTGACAAAACTAGAAAGGGTTTTTGAAAGGCAAAAGCGAGGGAAGTTTTGCCTTTCAGGGGTTTTGCGCAGCAGGTGGAATTTTTATTTTTTGTGGGACCAAAAAGCGGGGGTTTATGATTAACTTGGAATAATGGGTTTGGATTTCAGCGTTTTTGTAAACTTAAAGACCGTTTGGCCGGGGTTCGGGCCCTTTTCCCTCAAGTTTTGAATTGGTTTACCAAAACTTTTTTTTGACCAAAAACACTTTAATAAATCAGGTGTTGTTTAAAAAGGGGAAACCGGATTTTAAACCCTCCCCACAAAAAAA
>OU015463.1:1241322-1364641 GCA_907164805.1 Brachyptera putata
AAATTAGACACTTTTAGCAGATGGTAACCATAAAACTGCATGTAACGTTACAATTGCCCCCTAAAAAAAATTTTGAATCCTAAAAACATTAAATTGAACAATTTTAATTATACAATGATAGCCCCGTAAATAAAATTTCATATTTAATGTTATGCCTCCTACCAAGATATGACATGTTTATACTTTAATTACAACAACAATTATTAAAATAGAAGAAAACAAAACTCTAGGTTGCTCTATTCGAATTCATGGCTTCCTCATCTATCCAAACAATAAAATACAATACAAAATGAAAATAATAGACTATTTAAACTATATGCTGTTTTCGAGCAAACCTCAGTTTCAACTCTAGCATTTTTCTTCTCAATCAAACAATCACATAATACAAAATACATAATACTAAACACGTCAAGTTATAGCACAATGTCATTTTACATCAAACGAACGGAACCAAATCCAAACAAACAAACTAAAAACCAACGTTACTATCTCATTGAATAAACATGATACAATTTATCTTAAAACAAGTTAATGCAATTACGATTTAAAGTCAATTAGTCCAAGTGATGTCATATAAAAAAAACATAAGAAAATAAAAATCCAAATTTGCTGGAGTTAAATTTATCGTTTCCTCATCTTTCAACACAATACAATACATAATCAAAATAATACACTCAAATCTTTGTGCTGTTTTCGAGCAAACCTTAGTTTCAACTCTAGCATTTTTTTTCATCGTACACAAACCTACAATAACATAATCCACAATGAAAGATGGCGAATCGATTAATTGACGTCAACAAAAATATTATACAACAATACATGAAATATTAATAATAATTGAAAAGTCAATATTGTGATGAAAACTTGAAAAAAGCAACTCGGTACAGACAAATCTGAAACTATCTCAAAGTCAATGATCATATTTTCTACTCGTAATAGAACAGCAAACCCCTATTTAAACTTATAAAAGTCGTAATTAGCAACTCGGCTTCGTCTTTCCTATTTGAAAAACATTCTCAACAACAAAAATACAGTTAGCTCTAACCCTTTTTCTTAACTTTCCTCCCAATTTACAAGTACAGACGTAAAAATACGATTTATGAATCACTGGAAAAATTAGCACTTACATTCTTAAAATAAGTTCATTGCATATCAAATCCTCGTTACAATGATATTTATTCAATATAAAATAACCTATTTTATTCCTATCAATTTAATTTCTCTATAATATCGAATAAATTTTTACATCTTGTTATATTACATCTAATATTGTCTACGAAAGAAATTAGGTAAAATTCTCACGGATAGTAGCCTTTTTCATTTTTTTTTCAATTCAAACCACATACAAAATAATAAACTTTCAAATCTATATGCTGTTTTCGAGCAAACCAAACCCGAAGTTTCAACTCTAGCATTTTTTTCTTCCTTTTTTGAGTAAACACGATTTTTTTTCCACCAAATAACAATACAAATACATTCAAACAAAAGATGATGGACCGATCAAAAAAGCGACAGAAATTCACCTAATCAAATTGTACCATACTGGACATGAATAAAATAAAACGTAGCATTACCTAAAGCGCATTTAAACACATTTACCATGATTCAATACACTACAATTAAAATACGAAAATACACGAATTACAACAACTTTTGGAACATCCTCAATAAAAATTCGCAAATGACTTGATATTCCTTATTCAACCCGTTTTTCTCAAGTATCGAAAATCATTTATGATTATCTTTCTAGTTCTACACGGAAACTAAGATATAAAAAATATGTAAAATCAATAACAAAACGCAAAATGATGCAGTATTTTTTCTTCATATTGTATGTAGACTCTCATATTTCATTCTTACAGTCTATGTATTTCTTTCTTCCAATGCCCTGATGTACTTTCTTCTTCATCCTTTGTATTAGTTTTTCCTTGCATTTTTTTTTCTTTGTCGCGTGCGTTTCTTTTCTTTCTTGTAAATATGTGACATTAGCATCGGTATACACTTAGTGTTATCCCTGTTGTCTTCTTTTTTTATTGACTGGAAGTAGTTGATTTTGTATACTCTTCCACGGTAAGTGAATGAAACTGAACGATGGAGGGTAAGATGGGTCATATAACGGTTGTTGAGCAAGGGGTGGGGTATGAGGTACGCCTGGTCTACGATATTTAGGGTCGTCATGTCTTCCCTGGTAACCTACTGCAGTGACATGTTTATTGTTGCTGTTTTGGTTTGTTGACCTTCTCTGGTATTTCACTCTTCGTACACTATGATTGACGAGTAAGGGCATTTCTTCGGTCTCGGTTTCACTCCATGGCTGCCAACACCCTCTCTTCGAGATATCGTAATTCATGAAAAGCATTCTCACGTCAAATGGTAAATGCCAATTGATGGGTTTCCTCGGATTAAAGTTTGCAATTTTTGTCATGGATCTTGATTCTTGTTTAATATTTTTGATTTTCAAATTCAGCTGTCGAATAATTTTATAATTAATCTGTATTTCCACTCGCAGACTTTCTTGATTATCTTTGAATCTTGAATTTAAGAGATTTCCCTTATCACTTGTTCCTGGTTTCGTTTCTTGTGCCCCTTTATGTTCTAATTCAACTCGTTCTTGACTGAGTAATGAGTTCTGTGGCTTGATGTAGGTAAGTTCATCCGTGATTTTGCTTTCAACATTTTCGTTTATTTTTTTCACTTCAACAACTACATCATTTTTGTGTTTTGATATTACTTTTTTCATACCTTTTAGCTTGGATCTTAATTCCTCCGATAATCCCATGAACATACTAGCTACCCGCGCATTAATTTTGATTTCCCACTCTTTCATAACCTCTTCGTGATCTAGCTCATCATCAAACATCACTGTTGAATTTAATTGTGTATTTTCGTGATCAAGTTCTACATAAGTCGAATTCATAGATTTTACATCTTCCAATTTCTCCCTTACATCATTCATATTATCCATTTTTTTTAAACAGCTTTCTACAATGAATAAATACGTAACAATACTAAATTAACAATGAAAAATATAACACGAGATATAATTACAAATTAAAACTTAATCAAAGGGTATGAAATATCGAGCCTAGCAGTTGAGCGCCATTTTAACGTTTCTTCGCTCTTACTTAATCAAAAACATACAACACACAATGAATATACATTGCATATATTTTTATTTGAATGAACACATTATTAGCAGTTACAACAAATAGAGGCGAAACATTACAATTTAATTTTATGGCGATAATATGACGATTATTTTAATAACGATAAGTTTTCGACGAGGGCAGTTGGGGGGTTCTAAAGGTCAGGGTGGAATTTTGTACTTATGTGTGCTGCTGCTGTGGTCGCTGCCTCTGCCGTCACTGCCATCTCTCGTATCGGCTGGAGAATTGATGTCCGAAAGATGATGTTGAAATTTTAAATTAATGTCTGTCGAAAATACATTGAATCACACGTTTTTGTTGTTATTTTAATTTTCGGGAACTCACTCGCGGTTACATTAGTTACATTATTATTTTCTCACAAGTTTTTCTTTTTCTTTTATTTTGCGGAACTCACTCGCGGATACATCTCACTCGCGGTTACATGACTGTTTTTCTGGTTGACAACGTTTGGCACGTCTTGCCTCTATCACTCCTCGACAAGTTCTCCTGAATATTTACTTACATATTTATTTCCAACTTCTTTTTGGGCCAACCCCTAAGTATATTATAATATTAAACTAAATTTTGATTGGTTGCTATGTGGTCCAAAGCAGAGTTCTGATTGGTCGTATTTAGCTCGGACGATGAAAATGTTTTTAGTTTAAAAACAAACTTTCCCCGGTTGACACTTGATATTTAACAAAGACTGAATTTATGGCTAACTTAAAATGTGAATTTGTTTTTGAAATTTTACAATAAAAAAATGTTCTGAACTGAAACCCCAAGACATCTACCCTTATGCAAAACAAAATAACAATTTAATTTAATAGCTTCCATATTCTTGACTAAATGCAACCACTCTTAGCTCTCTTTTGCCTTGACCTGGCCCCTTGTGAGGGTTGTTTTAGACCTTCACCAACACGTGCAAGACCATATAACATGAGAAAATATTAAAATGCTCAATAAAAGTATAAATCTCGTAAGACATAATTCTTACAAAATAAAATTAGACGCACATTCTTACAAAATAAAATTAGACACACTTTTAGCAGATGGTAACCATAAAACTGCATGTAACGTTACAATATATATATATATATATATATATATATATATATATATATATATATATATATATATATATATATATATATATATATATAATTCATATGGATATATATACATACCGTGAGAACATCTATAATTATCAATACGTTGAGAGAATGATAATATCTATAAAATAGTGCATCCAATTTTGAATCAAAAGTAATCGGCCTAACAATGATTAAATTCTGAAATCTGAAGAATATATCCTGGGAGTAGGCAACCGTACCATCTCCCAAGTAATGTAAATTGCATTGGTGCGGGGCGAGACCTAGCGAAGATACTGTGTACAGGTACTTTGTGCATTCATTTCATGTCTCAGTGAAACAAGATGCCCACAATACGAATAATCCGATTGTTCCATAAATCGCTTAAAATATGTATGATAGTTCTTTCCACATTCAGTATGAATTCGACAGCTTTTGGAAAATCTTCGTCTTCCAAGTTCGTTCATTCAAGTGCCTCTACTCATGGGGAATTTCCATATTTTTCAAATTTTCTCCTGAAAACCAATTCGATCGATTTCTCTGAAAAATAATCCCACCCTATTCTGGTATGACACCAATTAGAAAAAAAAGGCTCGAGTTCATTGAAACTTTTTCCTGACCCGTATGCCGCGTACAAAATTGAGCGAAAAAAAAAAGAGAAAAAACAGAAATAAACAGAGAAAAAAACAAAAAACAAACAGAAGAACAAACAGAAAAAAGCATAATAACCAAGCCCAAACTTTCTCGCTATATGGAATGCAAATCTCAGCTATACGCTCAGCTAACGATGTATGTAGGCCCATATATATTTTTTTTTCAAAATTGCTGACCCAATCAAGCTGCACATTTCGGGAAATGTGTATCAAAATGTAATCGAACTTGACTCAACATTTCAATGTTTTGGATGGTGATTTTTTTTTCCTCCGCTGTGTCATTCCAACGGGAATTGTTGAAATTTATGAAATTCATAGGGTAAAAGTTACCACCCGATAATGCCACGAAACTGGACAGATCCAAGTTGGATGAGCAACCGTATTGAGAACAAGTTCGCGGTCGATAGCTGTAGCTGTTTGAGCTGTTGAGAACCGACAAAAAAAAACATGGAAAAAAACAAACAGAAAAAACAAACCCGGAAACGAGCACATGACCACATTCACGGGCGGAAAGGTGATCAAGGTTGGGGTTGGGTACTAGGTCAGGTTGGTGTCGCCCGGTATACCGACCCGGAAACGAGCACATCATCACATTCACGGGCGGAAAGGTGATCAAGGTTAGGGTTGGGCGGGTCAGACGCGCCGACGGCGGCTAGTACCGTGAATGAAGGCGCGTCCGAGACTGCGTTACCGGAACGCGGCGACCGATCGCAGACGCGAAACCGACAAACGAAGGGCACAACGTTTTGCTACACGCCGACGGTCGAATCGTCCCGATCCAATGTCTGGTTCTCCGCCAGTCGATTGTTGAAAACCCCCTGCCGCACAAGGGTATAGGCAAATCTACGATTTCCTTTGAAATTTCTTTGTCGCAGCCGTGTGTGGTGTCAAAATGACGGTGCATTCGATTGATCGCATAAAATCTTAATTTCGGCCCGATCCGATGCCTGGTTCTCCGGCAATCGTATATTGACCCCTCCCCCCCCCCCCCCCCCCCCCCCTCACCAGGCGATCGAGTATAGGCAAACATATGAATTTCTTTGGAAAATCTTTGTCGTAGCCGTGTGTGGTATCGCGAAATGACGGTGCATTCAATTGATTGCGGAAAATCGTTATTTCGGCCCGATCCAATGTTTGGTTCTACGTCATACGAAGTTTTCAACACCACCTCCCGCCCAGGGGTATAGGCCAAAATATGATTTTCTTTGGAAAATTTTTGCCAGAGCCGTGTTTGGTATCAAAATGGAGGTTATTCTAATTGATGGAGAAAAATCGTTATTTCGGCCCGATCCAATGTATGGTTCTCCGCCAGTCAATTGTTGAAAACCCCCTGCCGCACAAGGGTATAGGCAAATCTACGATTTCCTTTGAAATTTCTTTGTCGCAGCCGTGTGTGGTGTCAAAATGACGGTGCATTCAATTGATTGCATAAAATCGTAATTTCAGCCCGATCCGATGTCTGGTTCTCCGACAATCGATTTTTGAACAATCCCCCGCCGAGCGGGTGTAGAAAAATTTACGATTTTCTTTGCAATTTTTTTTGTCGCAGCCGTGTGTGGCATCAAAATGACGGGGCGATCGAGTCATTGCATAAAATCGTATCATCAGTTCGATCCAATGATTGGTTCGCAGGCAATCGAATTTCACGCGAAGCCCGTTTTTACGGCGCCACCACCCGGCGCGAATATGTGCGCCGCGACGGCGGCACGCAAACCGGCCGACATTGACATGCAAATACGCGTCTTTCGAGAGCGCATCCAACGGGGCCGGCCCCGTCCCGATCGGACCTGGGGTTCGCCGACAATCGTCGTGCGAAGTTTTCACAATTGCTCCAGAGTGGGGCGCCTCGATGCCCCCGCGGGGTTCGAACTCCGGGTTCAACAGCAGATTCGCACCATTCAAAAATCGATTGCCGGAGAACGGCGGATCCGATCGCGATGATTCGTACACCGGCGTGTAGATGATCGACGAGCGATACGCGGACACGATCGGACGCGCCGACGGCGGCTAGTACCGTGAATGGAGGCGCGTCGGTGCCGGCGTTTCCGAACGCGGCGACCGATCGCGGCCGCAGCACCGGCACACGAAGCGCATGACGACGGTCTACACGTCGGTGGTCGAATCATCGCCCGTTCTCCGGCACTCGAACTTTGATGGCTAGGCCGAAAATTGATTATGTGTGGCTGTAAAGTTGAGAAATTGAGAGGGAAAAAAAAAAAAAAAAAAAAAAAAACAGGAAACGAGCACATCACCACATTCTAGGGCGGAAAGGTGATCAAGGTTAGGGTTAGGTGGGTCAGGTTGGTGTCGCCCGGTATACCGACCCGGTATCGAGCACATCACCACATCCTAGGGCGGAAAGGTGATCAAGGTCAGGGTTAGGTGGGTCAGGTTGGTGTCGCCCGGTATACCGACTCGGTATCGAGCACATCACCACATTCTAGGGCGGATAGGTGATCAAGGTCAGGGTTAGGTAGGTCAGGTTGGTGTCGCACGGTATACCGACCCGGTATCGAGCACATCATCACATTCACGGGCGGAAAGGTGATCAAGGTTAGGGTTAGGTAGGTCAGGTTGGTTCGCCCGGTATACCGACCCGGTATCGAGCACATCATCACATTCACGGGCGGAAAGGTGATCAAGGTTAGGGTTAGGTGGGTCAGGTTGGTGTCGCCCGGTATACCGACTCGGTATCGAGCACATCACCACATTCTAGGGCGGATAGGTGATCAAGGTCAGGGTTAGGTAGGTCAGGTTGGTGTCGCCCGGTATCTCGACCCGGTATCGAGCACATCATCACATTCACGGGCGGAAAGGTGATCAAGGTTAGGGTTGGGTAGGTCAGGTTGGTGTCGCCCGGTATACCGACCCGGTATCGAGCACATCATCACATTCACGGGCGGAAAGGTGATCAAGCCCAGCCAGCACAGAACGTCTGCGTTACGTTTTATTCACGTTTATCCTTATGGTTGATAAACCGTCGGATTGAATCGTTTTGATTGCGTAATAATGTCCCGCAATAAAACGGTTTTCAAAACGGTGCCCTCTACGTAATAATCACGTTTCATTCTGACGTTATAAGAAGGTAAATTTACAACATTATATGAACGTATACAGATCGTGTTTTTATAACCATCTGGTATTCAAGGTATGTAAACGTTTCTGATATACGTTACGCTACCTTCTATTTCATACTTAAATTAAACGTTGTTTATATGTAATAAAGGTGACCAATTATTAACGTTCATAAATATCGTTATGAAAACGTTTAAGAATACATGATTTGAAACGTTTTATTAGTCAAGAGGAACACGTTTGAAAATCGTTATAATGCCCGGATTCTTGAACGTTTTAAGAACGTACATTTGAACATTGTACAAACGTTTGCAGTAAACGTTTGTACAACCTTATAGTTTCGAGGATATGTAAATGTTTCTATCAAACGTTACACTTGCTTATAATTTATACTTGAATTAAACGTTGTCTAGAGATTAGAAAGCTTACCAAATATTAACGTTCATAATTACCGTAGTAAAAACGTTCAAAAATAAGTCGTTTATAACGTGTTTCATTATTCAAAAGAATACTGATGTTGGACTCTGAAATTGCATTGCCAAAACGTTATTAAATATGGTTTCAATAACGTAAATACCAACCTGGGAAAGGAGAATAAGGATGCAAAACACTAAATCGCAACTTGAAACAAAAAGGAATAATTAATCAATGTATTCATATATTTTATTATAAACATAAATCATGATAGGTATGGTCTGATAACTGTTTCAATAACATGACACACGTTTCAAATTAATTGACCATTATCTACGAACCATTGATAAATAAAATGTTTTCATGCATGATAATTGATGATAAATAAATATACAAAACAATATTATATATAATATTATAGGAAACTATTTGAAAAAAATACATACCTATTTGTTTAAAGTTGTGTTGCGAGGAAGTGGCAGAGAATATACAAATTTGAATTCCCAATTAAATAATTATACTTTTATTGATTATACAGAACAAATAACACATTCGGGTTACCAAAATTGGTGATACATATAAGCCTTTGATAGAATATCAACTTCTTGTGAATAAGCGAAACGTGTACCGTATGTTAACTTCAAGCCTAATTTGCCTATTGATGGGTGATAACATAATTACAAACCAAATATCTATTAAATGGAACGTGAAATCATTTCATTGGCATCACCCGTGAGTTATGTTCCTTTAATTGTTTTTTCGAGTGATTTATAGGCCTATCATCTGAAAAATTTATTTAAATTCGGGTGCGTGCGAGCGTGAGTGCTACCTGATGGTGAGCTAAGTGAGTACTGTATTATCCAAGTACCAACCTTTGATCAACACAGGACAGTTTGACACATTACCTTTTCAACCCTAGAGGCCTACTCATTCTGAAATTACATTGTTCATTGGCACAGATTGCAATAATTTGTACCATGATATTATCACTTGATATGCATTATTTTTGTTGTAAAGAATAGGTATTGCTATCAGACATGCCTGGCATCTAAGACGTTGGTCTTTGATTATAGATGCTGTAATTGTTAAGGTAGGCATTTCATATCAACAGTTTTACATGCTATGCTTGAAGCATGAACCATATTCTCCTGAACCTGTGAAGGTAAATATTGGTGCCTTGAGAAAATTAGTCAAGAATCAGTTATTGATGATAGGCCTAATAAATGTAAATGACCGATGTTTAGATAAGTGCTTTACCATAGTGGTTCATTACCTATTATCTACCTTCTTATCTACCCATCATCTAGAATTAAAATTAAAACATATCAAATATTTTTTTTATTCTAGTATTCAAGTTATTTCTTTTTTTGTTTCACCTGCTGTTTAATTCTTGAAGCTTCAAATTTAAGACAGTCTCTCATGGTGCCTCCCAACTTGTGGTCATTCACGATCTCAGTACCAGTGGCAGTATTCGTTAACATTTGGTGTACAGCTCCTGAAACAAAAATGCGATAAGTATTAGAGATTCTGCCGACAATCGATTATCATACATTTCATTATTAAGTGATTCATCTAAAAGTAATCGTTCAATGATTATTATTCATTTGATGCTTTATCGATGCTTTAAAAATCTGTTTTCTAAATTGTGTGCTCACTTCCAAGACAAACGGTTGGTATCCATCAACCATCAATGTATCAATGTACATCAATGTAGCACATCTACATACACGTTTAATTTACATTTAATTTACTGGTTTTTGTTTTTTGAATAATTTATAGAACATAATTATTATAACAGTCTACATTGATGTGTAAGGGACATTTATTTGGCTAAAATCTTGTTTTTGCAATTATTTCTTCGATTAAAGGAATAATACAACATTTTTCGATTATTGTTCAGGCTAGTTGTGAAAAAAGCTATTGTCGATCGATATTGTGAAAAAAAAAACATTACATTTTTTTCATCTGATTATATGACGCCCCATCGGGGAATTTCATCTTAACATTATCATGAAAATGCATGTGTTTTGCTGAATGTAAATTGGTAGCATGTTATTGGGCATGGGCCTTGTACTAAACAAGTCCTTGCCAATAAATAGACCTGATTGCTTTTTGCACATAGAAAGATTTCTATTTCATAAACAACTAGCTTGTTACTGTATTGATGCACTTACATCCTTCATTGAAACGCAGAATTTTGAACGGTTTCTTCGGTTCTCGGCCAGCCCAATTGTAAAGTGCAGGCGCATTGGTTAGTCATGATCCTCTCCAAAACTTGTTTTACGGAGTGCTCTGCCGTCGACCCACCAACTTTTGAAAAATATTCAATCTATAACAAATTGAAATCAATTGGTTATCATTGCCAAGTGACGTTGTTAGGGAAGAGTTTACCCTATGAACCTACCATCGATAAAAATTTAGAGAACAATTTTGAGAATTGAATGTGTATCTAGAGAAAAAGTTGCTACTTTGTCGAAATTTGTTGATGCTGACAGCGGATGGTACGCCTACTGATATTCTAAATAAATGCTCCAGCTGAATGAGCCTCTAGAGGCGACGACCTGCAACTATTTGGATAAGAATATTCTCTACGCCAAGGTTCACGTGAATAATTTTGTGGTAAACAGTTGGTGACAAATGATTAGTGCCAATGCTGGACATGGGGTGAGACAGACATAATATGCCCACTAATAAACCTACGAACCCATGTTATATAGCAATGTGGTCCATGCTCTCAGGCAGGCCTACGTGGCTCCGTGTGGCATCGTCAATCAGATCCCTCGATACCTTTCCACCTTAGACTAAGACGGAGCTAAGACAGTGTTGCCACATCCGGATTTTACAAAGTACTGAATTGACAACAAGAAAAGTACTAGATATTGAAAAATAGTACTGAATTGCTAGTATTGCTCACAGACAACGAGTATTAGGTCTATGTCTTCAATCGTTCGATAGAAGCAGCACAAAAGCAGTAACAACTCGCGTAGTCACGTAGAGCTATGAGTATTGCACATCGACAGTTCACTCGGCCTGTTCTATCATATCGATAACGCGAGAAGTCGTGTTGTAAAAAAGGTGCTAATTTTCAATTTAAAATGCCATGTACGGGGGAAAAAGATGGGTATAAATTTGGTTGGATTCGTTAATTTTTATTATTCAGTCGGAAATTGGCCATTAACAACTGAAAAGTGAATTTATTCGAAAAATCACTAGAAAAAATTAGAAATGTAGAAATAGTACTAGATGATGAACAGTACTCACTAGATCACTAAATCATTCCAAAAAGTACTAGATCTAGTACTAAAGTACTAGCAGTGGCAACACTGAGCTAAGAACTACTTTAACATACACATAATTAAGGATGTGCGCTTACCTGAAATTAATTATCACGCTTCCAAGTCGTAATAATGGGCGCAAATAGACGATGACGGTCAGTCGTTGTCACGAGTTTCTGCTTTCAGCTCAAAAATCAAGATTCTTCTGGATTTTTCCAGAACACGGTAGCGTCTCTTTCATACGCATGCGCACAATTTAGTTCACTTATGTACCGATAGGTACACGCAAACATGAAGTTATATTCCAACGTTGAATAAACGTTATATATTTAACAGACTAAATACGTTTTCCATGAAAACGTTGATGCTACGTAATATTAATGTTATCTGATAAACGTTGGTCGTGTAGTTGTAATATCAACGTTCATGATACGTAATATCATGTAAAGATGTGACATTTTGGCTCCAAATTTGAAAGTCTAGCTGCATTCTAAAGACATTCTAAAGATATGAGAATAATCCAATTTAATTGCCAAAGCCTAAGAAGTCAGAGTAGAGTTAGAAGACTGAGTGACATTCTAGACAGCTACGACCCAGACATATTCATAGCTACCGAGACCTGGCTCAATACGGATTTCCTAGACAGCGAGATATTTCCGACTGATTATGTAATTTATAGAAAGGACAGAGAAACTATGACATGGGGAGGGGGAGTGGTAATCGGAGTTAAAAGCCTATATGTGACTGAAGAAATACCAATAGAACTGCGAGAGAAAGGGAGGAAAGAGGAAATTAAAGCGATCAAAGTTAAGAATACGAGAGGAAAACAGATAATAATCATAGGAGTATATAGACCACCAAATAGTGATTATTCAGTAATACAAACTATCTCTGAAATAATGTTACAAGAAGTATTTAATGGGAAGATAGTAATTATAGGAGGAGATTTAAACATGCCAAATATGTCATGGAAGCCGAGCGAAATTGCTCAAATTGGGGGAGGAAAGGGATCTGAGCTCGTAAACAAATTACTTAGAGACGAAGGATTACATCAATGTGTAGAAGGCAACACAAGAGGAAATAGTTTGCTTGATGTCTTCCTAGTAAGACCAAAAGAGATTATAAATAATATAGAAATAGCAGAAGGAATGAGTGATCATAAACTAGTACTACTGGAGATAGGAAACGAAAGAAGACAAGTAAATTGCAAAGGCAAAGTCGTATTACAGTACAAAAAAGCGAATGTAAGAGGCTTAAACAATTTTCTAATCAGAAATTTTAGCAAATGGGCTGAACACGGAAAGACCACAGGCCTAGATGAAATGTGGACAAGCTTTAAGTTACTGATTCTAGAGAGTATGGTATTTATACCAACTAAAGTTTTGAGTAAAAACCCAGACCCAGAATATTTTAACTCGGAACTGAGAAAACTTAAGAAAAAATGTAGAATAAAATATAAATATAGAAATAACAGTGATAGGGATAAATCTATCTTCAATGCACTTACCAAAGAACTTGAGGCAAAGAAGAAAATAGCACAAGACGAGTTTATTAAAAAATTATTGACAAATG
The DNA here is from genome assembly GCA_907164805.1 of Brachyptera putata. Classification (NCBI taxonomy): domain Eukaryota; kingdom Metazoa; phylum Arthropoda; class Insecta; order Plecoptera; family Taeniopterygidae; genus Brachyptera; species Brachyptera putata. The sequence continues at coordinate 1,254,549 of OU015463.1, forward strand.
ATGGGACTAGTACACTAAACGAGATAGAGCAAAAATACTACGGGTATCTAAGACGGAAAGGCATCAGCACAAACAATATCGGAAGCTTATACTGTAAGAAGAGTGGTACCATGATAATAGAGGATGTAAACAAAGCAAACCTGCTAAATACATTCTACGGAAGTATTTTTTCAAAAAAACAGAATACATATGCTGAGGCAATTTTGGGGGATAAGGACTGGGAAAAAGCAGGAAATTTTGAATTCCAGGATAAAGATATATTTAAAGCTATTCATGATATGAAGCCTCATAAAGCTGCAGGAGTGGATAATATAAGCATAGACTATCTTAAGATGGTGCATAAAGCAATAGTACCTTACCTAAAAGCAATATACCTTGTATCCATAAATAATGGACACATCCCGAATGACTGGAAAAAAGCAATGGTGACGCCGATTTTCAAAAAAGGTGATAAAAAAGACCCTGGCAACTACAGACCAGTAAGCCTTACATCGATAGTTTGTAAGATAATGGAGAAACTGATAGGGAATTATATAAGAGAGTATTGTGAGAGAGTTGGTTGGTTTGACGAAAGACAACATGGATTCAGGAGAGAGTACTCTTGTGAGTCGCAGCTGGCTTGTATGGTTCAAGATTTAAGTGATACATTGGACCAAGGGGGGAAAACAGATATCCTGTTTTTAGACGTGAGTAAGGCATTCGATACGGTATGTCACTTTAAGCTAGAAAAAACGATAGAAGGAATGGCAATAGATGACAAAGTTAAAGTATGGATAGTAGAGTTCCTCAGAGAGCGAACACAGAAAGTGAGGGTAGGAGACGCAATATCGGAGGAGATAAAGATTACGTCAGGAGTGCCTCAGGGCAGTGTACTTGGACCCTTGTTGTTTCTTATATTTGTAAACAATTTACCGAAAGATATAAAGTCAACAGTTCGTATGTTTGCTGACGACTGTGCAATATACAGAAAAATAGAAAATGTCAATGATAAAGTGAATCTACAGAATGATGTAAATATAATATATAATAGACTTATTGATATGGGATTGGAACTCAATTGTGCAAAAAGTGAACAGCTGACAATAGGAGCGAAAAGGGAAAATGAGACTGAGGTACAATACTACAAAATAGGGACAGAAATTGTAATGTAAAAGAAGTTTGCTAAATACCTTGGGCTTACAATAGATGAACAGTTAGACTGGAGCAAACATATAGACATAATCACAAACCAGGCATCCAGAAAATTACATTTTGTAATGAGAAACCTGGCCAGAAGTAGCAAAAAGGCAAAGGAGAAGGCATATCTCACACTAGTAAGGCCCAAGCTAGAATATGCTGCTGCTATCTGGGATTCCGGTACAAATGGAATACTAAATCAAAAAAAAATAGAAGCGGTCCAAAGACGAGCAGCCAAATATGTTCTAGGGGGAAGGCAAGTGCGGCTAAATATAGAAAAAGTAAGCATTGATGACCTAAACATAATTAATTTAAAAGAACAGCTGAAAATTAGAAAGTTAAAAGTTGATGGAAATAGGGCTGACCTAATCATTAAACTTAAGGAATCACAAAGCGAGGAGATGAATGAAGTAGAAGGAGAAATAGATATCAAAACTTACAAATATAGGAGTGTCACTAAACTACTTGAAAATTTAAAATGGGAGAGCTTGCCTCAAAGAAGAAAAATGGCACGGCTTACTTGCTTATATAAAGCATATGTGGGGAAAAATGCATGGAAGGAAATAGGAGGCAGACTAGAAAAAGCAAGTTATATTGGGAGAAAAGACCATGTACATAAACTTAATAGAAAACATTTTGGAAAACGAAAAAGCAAAAACTCTTTGATTGAAAAAGGTACGTCCGAATGGAATGAAATAACTGCCGGTAATGCTGGAGATATATTTAAATCACTCAACAGCTTCAAAAAAGGTATTAAACGTTTGTACAGTACGCAATAGACTGAAAAATGAAGGCTAAAACGTAAGATGTAGAATGTAAAGTGAAATAATATGTTATTGAAATATCTTAATTATCCCCTCAGGAGGAAACATCACATAGAATATAAGTAGACCCATCAGGAATTAGAAAACAAACTCAGTCACTGTAATTGTTAAACATACTTCATGTAATTACTAATCTGTTTTAATAAATATACATACAAGACTTACCACGTACTAGTATTATGGATAGAGAAAGTTCAAAGATCAGGAGGCTTTTGTTTATTATCTTTTGAATACCTGGATCGATTGACTCACAAATATGGAATCGATTACATAAGTATTGTAGTAAATACCACGCGAAATTTCAGCTCAATCAATTCATTTTTTGTTTCGATAATAATTGTAACAATCCGGTCCTACTTTCATGAAACAAAATAAAATGATAAAAAATAAATTTCGAATATGATCTCATCAGATATAGAAAACAAAATTTGGTCACGGTTAGGGATGAAGGAGAAAACAGGTCATTTTGAAAGCAGAATCAATTTGGAAACTTTTATTATAATAACTTCATATATTGAACAAAAAAAGTTATTATTGTTGGTGTTTAACGGCGCGTCAACATCTGGGGTCATTTTAAAAAGGTTTAAGAAGCAATACAAAAACAATTGTGTTCTTGCAAAATTGAAGCAACTGCTATTTGTAGGAAAGATTCGCCAAAAAAGGGTGTCACAGGAATTGAAGAAATTAATTTGAGACAAAAATAAAATGAAATTGAAAAATTATGAAAATTGCTCGAGAAAATGAGAGAAGAAAATGTATAAAAAAAGAAAATCATGGGAAAATTACATACGAAAATAACATAAATATGTATGATTACCCAAACCTAAACGAACTAGGGGAATTAATCGGTGAAATAAATTTTCAAATAAGCTTTAAAAATAAGTTAAGATTGCTCTATCGGATTTAAGAGGATGAATTTATGTGCAGTAAAATGAGGAATCATGCAATTTTTGTATTGTTGAGTGGGTCGACAACAGCCCGACTTAAGAGTGAAAACAATTATTTACATTGTCAACAAAATAACAATCTGTGTGATTTCCAGGACTAGTAGAAACTTTCATATTATTCACAAATTATTTACATTGTTGTGCCAATCGTCTAATTAGTGATTGAACATAATATACATTGTTGATGAATATTTATATAACCGTATATTATTGTAAATTCTGTAACGTTCATCAAACGATTGAATTTTACATTTATATTACGTTTAATATTGGTTGGATTGTTGAAGATAATATAACGTTTGATTTAAAATATTTATATTACGTTATATTATTGGAAATTATGTAACGTTCATAAAACGATTGAAATTTACATTTATATTACGTTTATTATTGGTTGGATTGTTGAAGATAATATAACGTTTGATTTAAAATATTTATATTACGTTATATTATTGGAAATTATGTAACGTTCATAAAACGATTGAATTTTACATTTATATTACGTTTATTATTGGTTGGATTGTTGAAGATAATATAACGTTTGATTTAAAATATTTATATTACGTTATATTATTGGAAATTATGTAACGTTCATGAAACGATTGAATTTTACATTTATATTACGTTTAATATTGATTGGATTGTTGAAGATAATATAACGTTTGATTTAAAATATTTATATTACGTTATATTATTGGAAATTATGTAACGTTCATAAAACGATTGAATTTTACATTTATATTACGTTTATTATTGGTTGGAGTGTTGAAGATAATATAACGTTTGATTTAAAATATTTATATTACGTTATATTATTGGAAATTATGTAACGTTCATGAAACGATTGAATTTTACATTTATATTACGTTTAATATTGGTTGGATTGTTGAAGATAATATAACGTTTGATTTAAAATATTTATATTACGTTATATTATTGGAAATTATGTAACGTTCATAAAACGATTGAATTTACATTTATATTACGTTTATTATTGGTTGGATTGTTGAAGATAATATAACGTTTGATTTAAAATATTTATATTACGTTATATTATTGGAAATTATGTAACGTTCATGAAACGATTGAATTTTACATTTATATTACGTTTAATATTGGTTGGATTGTTGAAGATAATATAACGTTTGATTTAAAATATTTATATTACGTTATATTATTGGAAATTATGTAACGTTCATAAAACGATTGAATTTTACATTTATATTACGTTTATTATTGGTTGGATTGTTGAAGATAATATAACGTTTGATTTAAAATATTTATATTACGTTATATTATTGGAAATTATGTAACGTTCATAAAACGATTGAATTTTACATTTATATTACGTTTATTATTGGTTGGATTGTTGAAGATAATATAACGTTTGATTTAAAATATTTATATTACGTTATATTATTGGAAATTATGTAACGTTCATGAAACGATTGAATTTTACATTTATATTACGTTTAATATTGGTTGGATTGTTGAAGATAATATAACGTTTGATTTAAAATATTTATATTACGTTATATTATTGGAAATTATGTAACGTTCATAGAACGATTGAATTTTACATTTATATTACGTTTATTATTGGTTGGATTGTTGAAGATAATATAACGTTTGATTTAAAATATTTATATTACGTTATATTATTGGAAATTATGTAACGTTCATGAAACGATTGAATTTTACATTCATATTACGTTTATTATTGGTTGGATTGTTGAAGATAATATAACGTTTGATTCAAAATATTTATATTACGTTATATTATTGGAAATTATGTAACGTTCATAAAACGATTGAATTTTACATTTATATTACGTTTATTATTGGTTGGATTGTTGAAGATAATATAAGGTTTGATGTATAGTGTTTATATCACGTTATATTTTGTAAATTCTGTAACGTTCCTAAAACGATTGAATTTTACATTTATATTACGTTTAATATTGGTTGTATGATTGAAGATAATATAACGTTTGATTTAAAATATTTATATTACGTTATATTATTGGAAATGCTGTAACGTTCATGAAACGATTATATTCTACATGTGTATTACGTTTTGACTTCGTTGGACAGTAACGTTAATAGAACATTAGTTCATTACGTTCACAAATCGTGTAGTCATAGTATTCACGTCAACGATAACTGAAGTATAATGTTCGTTAAACGTAATATCACATACGTTTTGTTAACTGGGTTTTTTAACGTTGACGTAATGTTGATTTATTACGGATAACGATTAAACAACGTAGAAACTCCTAGAAAACGTTCATTTGACGTGTGTGTGCTGGCTGGGAGGTTAGGGTTAGGTGGGTCAGGTTGGTGTCGCCCGGTATACCGACTCGGTATCGAGCACATCACCACATTCTAGGGCGGATAGGTGATCAAGGTCAGGGTTAGGTAGGTCAGGTTGGTGTCGCACGGTATACCGACCCGGTATCGAGCACATCATCTCATTCACGGGCGGAAAGGTGATCAAGGTTAGGGTTGGGTAGGTCAGGTTGGTGTCGCCCGGTATACCGACCCGGTATCGAGCACATCACCACATTCTAGGGCGGAAAGGTGATCAAGGTTAGGGTTAGGTAGTTCAGGTTGGTGTCGCCCGGTATACCGACCCGGTATCGAGCATATCGATCACCACATCCAGGTGAGGCTATCAAGGTTGGAGTTGGATCGGTGGTGGCCAGCACGGTGGAGGTCGGGTGGGGGCGCGACATGAATAACCAACATTGACGATAATCAGGTGGTTCTCCCAATTATTGGTACGAACGCCGATTCGTCATCAGATCGTGCGTATTGGCGCGATGTCACTCGAACAACATCATCCAGTCAGTCAGTCTGTCAGTCGGTCGTGGTGGATGCGGAGACCCCGGGGCAACGAGATGGGTATCAGAATGAGAGGAAATATGTCAAAAAATTGTACACATTCCAAATATGACTATATTATCGTGACTGGGTGAACGCCACATAATATGCGTCGTTGGACCTATGGACAGTAACAGTATGGGGAAAAAATGGATGAAAACAGCTCCGATTGGTACCGATTCAGCACATGTTATGTTGTTGTTTTTTTTCATAATCGCTCGCCCGATCAAGCTGAGAATTCATCCAGAAATGTGTATGCGAATGTCATCCAATTTCACGCAGAATGTCGTCTCTTCGGAATATAAAAATATTTTCTTTTTTTTCCGCTCTGGTATTCTAACGGGTATCATCGAAATGGCTAAAATTCATAAACAAAAGAGTCACCACCCGATAGTGCCGAAACACTTCACTGATCTGAGTTGGATGAGGAACCATCTGGAAAAAAAAATGTTCGGAGTCGATAGCTGTAGCCGTGTGACCTCAGGAGAACCGACCAAAGAAAGTGTAAAGAAAATGAAGGGAAAATAAAAACAAAAACGAAAGAAAAACGAACAGAAACCAATTGTTTGCAGTACGTCAAATCGAATCTTCGCTGAAGCTCGTCCAATTATATCCAATTGAACGTTGCAATTATCGATAGATCGTATGAATGGAGCTGATGTTACCCGAACGATAATCATTGCACGATACGATAATCATCAAAATAAAAATGAAAAGGAAAAAGAATAAAAAAAGTTTTTGCCAACGGCACGTGGTGTTCCCAAGCGGTCACCCATCCAAGTACTGACCACGTCCGATGTTGCTTAACTGCGGTGATCGGACGAGAACCGGTGTTTTCAACATGGTATGGCCGTTGACATGCATCCTACTCGTCATCCTCTATCATCATCAGCTGGGTCCTCCGGTCTGATGTGCGTTTCCATCAATTCCATCCCATTGCATCGTGACGTCATCACACGACCACCGAATGGTGTGGTGCCTATAATTATCGGGTCGAATGCCATCACGGTTATGATCGGGTATACGTACAGGCGAGCTCGGTTCGCCCACCCAACACCGACTCGACAGTCAAAAAATCGCGATCGCCGCCGCCGCCGCCTGGCTAGCACTGGCAGATAGGTCTCGAAAAACCTCGTACCCGTTCACATCAACTCGTGTTCGCTCCGACGCACCGTTTTCGCGTCACCGCCGTCGCAATGTGGAAATGTGACCGAAACATTTTCGCGGCCGACACCCTTCAGCGTCGCATCGAGCTCGGCTCGGCACCGATCGATGATAGGGCCCGGTCGACCACACCGTCGGTGCGGTGGACGCCGGAATCGCACGGTCCGTTCTCGTGTGAGAGCGAATACAAGGTCTAATCCCTAATCCAGTCCCATCTCTAATCCCATCCCATCCTACCAAATTCTAATTAAAATTGGACTAATGATTGAAAATATTATAGATAAAATGAAACATTAATACTAAAATAATGAACCGATTGATATACAACCCCCCCCCCTTCCCCCCCACCCTATATTGTATTCCTGACTATAAAAAATTACTAATATAGAAATAAATAACACAAATCCTATGAAAATTATTGACATTCAATCTAATGAAATTGTCATAACAATTGGACCAGAATTTAAACTCAAACCCTTCCCCTCAGGTCGAGTCTACCCACATGCTCGGATTCTATCCACATTGTCGGTGGGGCGGGCCATGGGGTGGGTCACGGGGGTCGGGTGGGCCCGACGTCAGCAAACAACACACAATAATGACGGAGAAAATATGATTTTGCCAATAATTATATTCAATTAAAACGTTTAAATTATCAATCGATCGTATGAATGGGGCTGATGTTACTCGAACGATAATCATTGCCATCTGGCTGGTAGCTGGGTCAGTCTCATGATCGATGCCGGGGCGAGGCCGGGGACAAGGTGGGCAACGGAATAGAAAAAATAAATTGGGAAAAGGAAAATAAAAAATGAAAAAAAAGTTTTTGCCAACGGCACGTGGTGTTCCCAAGCGGTCACCCATCCAAGTACTGACCACGCCCGATGTTGCTTAACTGCGGTGATCGGACGAGAACCGGTGTTCTCTCTGTCTTCTGGTAAGTCGTGATGAATTCTGTTCGATTTCCAATACCGATCTTTTCGATCACAAAAGGAAGCGATGGATTTATGTGTTTCCTGGTATATCTTCTTGTTGTACTGTGATGCAGTTTATATTGGTGTTTCTACCTATTGAATATCTTTTCGCTTGTTACATTAAGCTAACCCACGTGTCATGAGACATTTTTTAACCATATCTTGATTACGATTTACAGTGGTTCGTGGTGTGATTCATGTGTTCATGAAATTATGTGGGATATGCCCTCTTCATGGTGGATCATCTCTTCTGGGTCTCTTCCTGGGTGGTTGATGAGCATCCAATCCTGTCGATGCCATTGGTCTTTTTATCGTGTCCGTTGGTTTTGTCTGGTTTATGGATAGTTGTTTGAGATAAGGGATTTTGGATAGTGCTAATTTTTGGAAGAAATTCTGTGCTTGGAGTTTGCATAAATCGGATATAAGTGTATTGTTCGTTTCAGTATGTAGATCTGTGATTCTTGTCCAGCGAGGAAGTTTTGTGATGGTTCGGAGGATTCTGTTTTGGAAGACTTGTAGGGATTTTATGTGAACTGCTGAGCATCCGGACCAGATTGGGGATGCGTAGAGTATTGAGGGAAGGATGATACTACTATTGAGGTGAGTTTTTGCTGGTATCGAGAGTTGCTTAGACTTCAGGAGGGGGTATAGGGAATAGTATTTCTTTGTGGCTTTGACTTTGACATCCTCAATGTGTTTATTCCAGGTGAGGCAGCGGTCCATATTGACTCCCAGGTAGTTTATGGACGTGCTCCATGGAATATCTCTGTTGTTCATCATCAGGTTGGTGGTTCTCCTCTGTCGTCCTCCGAATCCGAAGATAATTGCCTGCGTCTTGGCGATGTTGAGTTGGATCCTCCATTTGCTGTACCAGTCTGCTATGATGTCGATTGCAGTTTGGAGTCGAAGGATTGCTTGCCTGGTGTATGGGGAGGTGGCCATTATCACGGCATCATCGGCGTAGAAGGCATGGGTGATGTAGGGGGGTGAAACTGGAATATCATGTGTATATATGTTGAAAAGCACAGGTCCGAGTACGGAACCTTGCGGTACGCCAGCAAGTATAGGAAATTCCTTCGATTTGTGGTTGTTTCGGGAGATGTGGAATGATCTGTCAGTAAGGTAGGATTTGATGATTGCAGTGAGATGGCGGGGGAATTTCAGTCGATGCATTTTCAGGAGGAGCCCATCATGCCACACCCTGTCGAAGGCTTTTGATATATCAAGGAAAATGCCGGGGGTGACGATATTCTTGTTGTAATTCGACGTGATCAGGTTTGTGACACGGAGGAGTTGCTGGGTGGTCGAATGTCCTTGTCTGAAGCCAAACTGTGAGTCCTGGATGACGTTGTTCTCTTCGAGATGTCGGTTGATTCTCTTCAGGATAATCTTCTCCATCAGCTTTGATAGCCCTGACAGCAAGCTGATGGGTCGATAACTCGAAGGGTCGCTCGGGGGTTTGCCAGGCTTCAGAAAGGTGATGACGTTTGCAGCTCGCCATGCCTTCGGAAAATGCCCTATCTTCAGTACTGCATTCGATAGTTGGATGAATGTTCCTATTGCTAATGGGGAGAGTTCGAGGATGGTTTCATTGGTTATTTTGTCTTCACCTGGGGCCTTCTCTCTGACCAGTTTTTCAGTCAGTGATACCAGTTCTGCGATGTGAACGGGCTCTATCTGATCGTCTGCAGCATTGGCTTCCAGAAGGCGTAGTTCTTCTGTGAGACCTCTCGTGTGTTCATTCCTGGGGTTAGGAACGAACGACTCCGAGAGCGTCTCAGCCAGTAGGTCAGCTTTGTCTTGGGGGTGGCATGCACGTCCGATCGGTGGATCAGGTTGTGGTCGTCTCTGAAGGGTCCTCACCATTCTCCAGATGGAGTTGTCCCTTATGTTGAGAGTTGCATTTTCTCGTCCCACTTAGCTTTCCTGTGGTCAAGTATCAGCTCTTTCAGCTTTTTGTTAAGCTTGTTGTAGTGCGTTGCTGAAGCTGCAGTACGAAGCCTCTGATATGCTCTTCTTGCCTGGTTCTTCATTTTTATAGATTGCTGCAGGCCTGGTGGTAAATCAAAGGTGGTATTCGGCTTCGGGCTTTGTTGTGGTATTGCTGTGGCCATTGCTTGCTCAATGCTGGAGGTGAGCTTCTCAGTGAGGTCGTCAATGTCAGCTGTTGTTTCGATCATTGGAGGATGAATGTTGGGTCCCTTCCTTAAAAGTCCGTCCAGCGTGTTACGAAATATGGTCCAGTTGGCTTTTCTGAAGTTAAAACGGGAGCTTGGTGGATGGCTGGTGGCACTGCTGTTCACGATTGAGATGATGATAGGGTTGTGGTCTGATGTTAATTGGGGAACTGTGTGGATGGAAATGGGAGTGGCTAATTCATGTACAATTGCGATGTCCAGGACGTCAGGTTGATGAGATAGGCAGCCGGGATAATGAGTCGGTTCGTGAGGAGCTATGATAGCATAGGTGTTTTTCAGGGAATGGTTGTACAGGTCCTTGCCTCTCTGGTTGGGGTTGACTGAGTTCCAGGCCTGGTGTTTGGCATTAAGGTCTCCTGAGATAATTGTGGGTGTCAGGGTGTTGGTGAGGTTGTCTAAGTCTGCGTCGAGAAATTTCTTATTGGGTTGGGAGTATGCAGAGATGATGTTCAGAGGTCCAAAGTTGGTTTCCACCTGAATTGCTGTTGTTTCAATGTGCCTGGTGGCAGGCGGTGTTACCTGGTGATGTTTGATGGATGTTTTCGTGAGTATGGCTGTTCCTCCCTGGCGTGTCCCAGCTACTCGTCGGTCCGTGCGGTAGGCCATGTATCCGGCTATGCCGTACCGGTCGGTCTCGATCAGGTTGGTTTCTTGCACCAGGAAGATGTCGATGTTGTGGGCCTTCAGGAACTGCGTCACCTCCACGACTTTTGCTCTTACGCCACCGTTGGCATTCCAGGAGGCGATAGTTAGTTTTTTAGGGACTGCCATTGGAAGCGTTCATTGGTTCATCCTGAATTAGTTGAATAATCAGAGCTGCCATTGCTTTTACTATTGGAGAGGTGTCTAGCTCCATTATTCCTTGGGCGATATCCGCTATCATTTTCCATGTCTTTTTGTGTCCTCCATTTCCTGCTGAGACTTGCTGCTCCACATCTCTTTCAGCTGGTGGTCGATATGGGTTAAAATTGATGCGTCCCGCGGATTGGTGTGGTGCATCTCGCTGCTGGTTCGTGTTGTTTCTACTAGGTCTGAGTTGGGGGAAGTCTCCATGGTGCCGTTCGAAGTCTTCATCCGTTCGGGCCAGTGCCGGTGGATTGTTGTGTGATGCTCTCCACGGGTTGGTCGTAGGCGGTGGAGTCGGGTTGAACATTCGTCGAGGGTTGCGATCGGCTTGACCTGTTGCCCTGTTCTGGTTGGTGGTCGTGATAGCTTCGGAAGCTTTCTTGTAGTAAATACATTGCCTTGAGCTTGCAACGTGCTCACCATCACAGAGGCAGCACCTTCCAGGCACATCAGGGCTCTTTGTGCAGGCTTTGGAAGGATGGAATCCCGCACATTTGAAGCAACGTGTGATGTTGTTGCAAAAGAGAGCGTGGTGTCCATAACGGTTGCAGTTGAAGCATTGCAGTGCCCCTCATGGTGGGTTGAACGTTTCGAGTCTGACCCTGTAGTGACAGAGATATGTGATATCTGCTGCTGGTCTCATCGATGGCTCGTTCTCGAATGTGGCGATGAATAGAGGCATTGGTTCCTTGCTTGCTGTCCTTGTCAGCATTTGTGTCAGGGATTGCAATTTGTATCCCATAGCTCTTATTTCTTCAGTCGTCTCGTCTATCTGCTGGTCAATGGGCAAACCTCGGATGACATATTTCTTCATCTTTGGGTCTTCACCTGTCGAGAATGTGTGATGCTCAATTTTTTTGTCCATCAGATGTTTCTTCACCTGTCTATAGTCGGTGATATCATCTATTTTCAATTTGATGGTGTCGCGCCTGGGTGAGATTGTGAAGCCATTCTTGACAATGGAGCTCATGAACCGGCGTAGTCCATTAGTGTTTGTTATTCCCCGCAAAATAATGGGGGGTGCGTTGACTTTCTTGTTTACATCAGGTGTCTTGTCTGAGATATCTGCCTCACGATTAGCTAGTGGTTCGCGTCGTTTCGTACTCTGCTTTGCAGACTCTGTTGTTTCTCTGCTCTCATCATTAGTTTCATCGTCTGAAAGGTCTGACAGGGCATCAAATCTATTTTTGAGAGAGATGGTATCTGTGGATGCTCGGAAGGATCGTTTCCTCTTCATGTTTTTTCCACCTTGAGGGATTTCAGTTCTCGGTTCTTTAATTATGTGGTTCTCAGTGGTTTCCTCTGAAGTATCGTACCAGCTGTCCCTGCACTCATGTGTGTCCATGTTGGAAGATTCCTTGCTGGTTCCAGGCTTGTAAAGTAGGGTTTCTGAAAGTTGTTTGTTAATCTCATGAGCTGTGGTCGTCATCGATTCAGTGGGGCTATTAGCACCCTCGGTCCTTGAATTGTCTTGATCAAGTATTTTCTTCAAATGCTCCGCTTTCTTCGCGAGCAATTTCTTGTAGCCTGTATCGTTGTATCCAATCATTGCATTGGCGATTTAGATATTCCCTCCCGGATGCAAACGAGACGATTGTGGGTCCCTTAGCTTGACAACAGCTCTGCTGCTGTTGGGCTTTGGGGCCGAACGCTATTTGAAGGCTTGGCGCCCAATTTGTGTTGAGTTTTTATACTTAATGTCAAAGTATGGATATGATGCGAGAAATATATTTAACAAAAATATTTTGGCAGTGGCTGGGATCGAACTCGGGTTTATGAATCAGTAGTTCGAAGTGCTAACCGCTCGGCTACAGCAAGGTATCCCTCATAGTCGCACTGGTTTAGCCTATATTTGACGATGAACACACGTGGAGTGATGTCTACGTCACAGTTGGCGTTTAGCCTATTGTTTCTACTCTTAACTGAGAAGTTCAGAAAAACACTCGTATGGTTTGCACTTTACTCACGATTTTCTCAAAACTTTCACTGGAGCAGGAGAAACATTAACTGAACACAATTTAATACTCGTAATGAACGAAATCTAAGAATGGATCACTCAATTATAATAATTAACTGGAGCGATTCACACTGGCGACTATGCAGTCGGCCATCTTGATGACGTATGAGAACCGGTGTTTTCAACATGGTATGGCCGTTGATATGCATCCTACTCGTCATGCTCTAGCATCATCTGGGTCCTCCGGTCTGATGTGCGTTCCATCAATTCCATCCCATTGCATCGTGACGTCATCACACGACCACCGAATGGTGTACCTAATTATCGGGTCGAATGGGTATATACGTACAGGCGAGTTCGGTTCGCCCACCCAACACCGACTCGACAGTCGAAAAATCGCGATTGCCGGCGAACGGACGATCGGATCGCCGCCTGGTTCGGACGGGTGGCAGGGTGTCGACGAACTTCGATCTCGTTCATACCAACTGGTGTTTGGTCCGGGGCTCCGTCAATGTGCTGGAACGAATTAGACCCGTTCCGTGACGTAGCATTGCGTTCCGCATGTGGAAATTGTCGACTCACAAATCGCGATCGCAGGCGAAGGGACGGTCGGATCGCCGCCTTCGCCGCCGGGCTAGCACTGGCAGATAGGTCTCGAAAAGTTAGATAAGGAACCGTGTTGGAAACAAGTTCGGAGTTGATAGCTGTAGCCGTTTGACCCGTTTTAAATCGAAAAAAAGGCAACATGAAAAAAAAACAGAAAAAACAAACAGTGAAAAAAAAAACGGAAAAAAACACACACATAATAACCAACACCAATATTTTGTCAGTAGGCATGTCAAATCGAATCCTCGCTAAATGACGTTCGACGGAAGCGTTCGTTCGCTCTAGCCACACAGTAACGGTGGGACGTACCGAAGACTAGCTGTTGGCATAAACGAGAACTAGTTCCGACGATACCAATCGCGATTCGAATGTAGCAAATGTCAACATACGCAATACTGGGAATACGCCATATATGCGTTGTTAGACGAGCGGTTAGTGATAGTATGGGTAGAAATGGTGATAACAACTGCTCCGAGTGGTATACAAATATAAAACTAGGAAAACGCCTCATATGCGTTTTGAGATGAGCTCAGAAGTATGGAAATGTAGAATTAGGAACATCTGGTCGGCTCAATGTACATCCCAACAAAAACCCTGATGGGTAAAAACTTGGAGCCAAGGCCTGAAATATTTCAACAACTACAAAAACTTCTTCATATAAAAGGTGTGAAATCAAAACTGTATGCCGAGTGCAACTTATTATTTATCAATACGGCATGGAAAATAACAGGAAACACTTGGCTCATTGCCCCCCACGTCCCCTCATTTAACACCAAGCAGAATTGAGGTGAAGTGCATGATGCTATGAAATGGGTAACTTCACGTTCCTGACACAGGGAAACGTAATATGATTCAAGAAAATTTGTAATTTACGTGTTTGGTATTAAATTATCAAAATATCGACCTTTTTCAATGTTGCATTTGTAGCTCGAGAGAAGGCAAATACTGACTTCGACCAGGACATACATTTCTTCGACGGAGTATAATAAATTATTTCAAATAAAAATAAAAATAATATAAAAACAATTTGAAATTATACTTTGGATTGGAAAGTAATTCTAGTATTTTTGTCATATTCATATAACCCAAATTACGAAATCTCACGCGATATTCGTAAGTTGGGTTTTATGAGCTTGATATTGAGATGAGGAACATTAATAATAATTACAAGATATTTTTGTTATTCAAGTCTATTTATTCCGTGCTTAAGGCATTCTGTGACCTAATATTTATTTATATAATCAGATGAGCGATAGCGAAGACATCCATCCCACTCTTCTAGAGCTTTGTCTGTGTGTTTTTGTTCCTGTTTGTTTGTAAGTAACTTATGCTGCACAGGTCGCAGGTTTTGACTGATGAATATGAACTTTTTATGCATGCAGACTCATCCAACTTAGAACTGTATAGTTTTTGAGTCAAATCGGTTGGACCAATTTTAAGAAACATTATCTGAAACTATCTGAAAACATCATGAGATCAGGGTGAGCAAGAAAATTTGAGAAATAAAATCTCTCCAAATAGCTTTAAATTGTCACTGAATGTAAACACATGAAGTATACTAATTTGTATGACGCATGTTTTGATACACGTATACGAATTTGTATGCAATTCGGATCAACCGTCTTTAAGAGAATAATTTCATAATTGTTCATTTTCTTCAAATAGCCTGGATATAAATGTAGACAGAAATGTAGGCTTTAAATTTGAGTTTTCTCAATTACTACCTACAAAAGTTGATGGAAACCGAAATTTTATAATAGAAAATAGACGGGAGGGCAAGTTTCTTGAATCATATTACCCTGTGTCAGGAACGTGAAGTTACCCATTTCATAGCATCATGCACTTCACTTCAATTCTGCTTGGTGTTATATGAGGGGACGTGGGGGGCAATGAGCCAAGTGTTTCCTGTTATTTTCCATGCCGTATTGATAAATAATAAGTTGCACTTGGCATACAGTTTTGATTTCACACCTTTTATATGAAGAAGTTTTTGTAGTTGTTGAAATATTTCAGGCCTTGGCTCCAAGTTTTTACCCGTCAGGGTTTTTGGTGGGATATCAGTAATTTTTGTTGCTTCAAAATGATTTGATCGACCAAAATAGCATCAGAATATATTTTTTGTGTTATCAAATTTTCGTTCGAATAAATACAATATTTTAATTGATTTCGTACCTAATCGTATACCATTATTGATTCAACATGGTCGTGAAGTTGGAATATTCTTTAAATACCGGTACTTGAAATATACGTATTACTAAAATAGGCAGAGATTTTGTAGAACATCTCTTTTCGGAGAGGAGGAAGAACGATCCACATTTTTCAGTATGGGAGTCGGTAACCTTCTCTATATTATAATTGAATATGTTGGTATAACTACGTCATAGATATAATTATTGTTAGAGGTGGCATCTGTTTTTCATGGAAATGATATATTTTGTAAGTTCAACAGAACCGTCAAACAGTACAGTCAACAGTTCACCAGTACCGTAGCCACTCTTATCTACAACTAGTTTAAATGGGAATCTGCTAAATCATGACTGACAAATAGGATCTCTGGCTCTGATTTGTCCACAAGAAACCACAAATGCCTGCCTTGTTATTAGTATGGGAGTCGGTAAACCGTCATATTATAATGCAGTCTGTTGGTATCACTATATCGTGGTAGGCCTAGTAGGTCTTTATT
Organism: Brachyptera putata; assembly: GCA_907164805.1. Lineage (NCBI taxonomy): Eukaryota > Metazoa > Arthropoda > Insecta > Plecoptera > Taeniopterygidae > Brachyptera > Brachyptera putata. The sequence goes on from OU015463.1 coordinate 1,270,804, forward strand.
GAATGTTGTTGATTATGTTTTTTCAATTAATATTGTCGTTCAGATAACATACTGACGTGTGTTGCCTATAGTCTAGACATATTATGGCACATAGGCATACAATCTATAACACATTATTATGTAATAGGCCTGGGCCTACTGGTTGTTCTAATGCTACTATAACTGAATTAATGTAAGTTATGAACATTTGCTAGAATATTTACAACACGTGGGCCTAGGCAGGCCTACTATATCGTAGACAAACAATAATTATAGGCCTAGCATACGAGTTAATAATATTCAGCTACTTCGATTAGCCCCGGATGTTGGATTTACCTTCCGTTTCTATAGCAGCTGTTTCTTCTACTCTTCTTCTCAAGTTTGAGGATACCAAATTGAATACGGCAAAGAGCTATCAATGTGATAATTTGTAAATATCAGCTGTTTCATTTGACATTCAGTTGTGTCTGGTGGGCGGTGGCGACCAAAGTTTTCGATGGTTCATTGGTGGCCGTGATTCAATCGTCGATACGACAGTATTCTACATTTTCTGTACGTTATTATTTCAATCTTTTCCAATTAAAAATTATCAATTGACAAATCTCTCACACACAATCGATTTGGTATATCTATACAAATATATCGTTGAAATTTCATTCAAATATGTTGTAACATGATTTTTAAAAATAATGAAAACTTGAAATAGGAGTGTAAAATGGCATTACTTCCGGTTTCAAAAACTAACTTCCGGTTAAATCATAAAAAAGGCACATCTCCATATGGGTCCACATATTCCCTGAAAAAATCAGACAAATCGGAGAATTCGTTTGGCCTGTAGCCCATTTCGTATGTGACGACGGAAGGAGGAGGAGGAGGAGAAGAAGAAAACGAAAAAAGTACACTTTTCGCAGTGCTATAACTTCCAGACGTTTGGTCCGATATAGCTGAAATTTGATATCCCGTGTCGTGTATGGCGCCTCATTCCAGTACAACAAACTAGAGGTATCTAAGTTCATTAGTTTCGGAGATACAGTATGCTCAAAACCGCCTGTAAGTACTTCGTGTAAACAGTGTAAGCGTGTAGCTGACTTCGCGCGGACTTGGCTCCCGTCGAGCTACCGCTCGACTAGATATACAGGCCATGGATCACTTCAGACGGTTAAAAACCGCGGCTGTCTGTTGATATACGGACCTTGGTTCCCCAATTCATGGTACCACTGCTTTCTTGATATCCATCACAGATTTTATCGTTTTGATTCATAGGTGACGCACATTTAATAGTTCCTTGATTGCCCACTCAATTGATTTTATTGATGTGTAAAAAAGTACATTGAAAAGGCGTTTTCTTCGTTATTTCACATCCGATTGTTCCATAAATCGCTTCAAATATGTATGATGGTTCTTTCCACATGCAGTATGAATTTGACAGCTTTTGGAAAATCTTCGTCTTCCAAGTTCGTTCTTTCCCGGCCTCTACTCACGGGGAATTTCCATATTTTTCAAATTATCTCCTGAAAACCAATTCAATCGACTTTTCTGAAAAACAATCTCTCCCTATGCTGGTATGACAACAATTTGAAAGAAAAGTTCCGAGTTGATTGAAACTTTTTCCTGACCTGTATGCCGCGTACAAAATTGAACGAAAAAAAAAAGAAGATGAAAAAACAGAAAAAAACAGAAAAAATCAATTTAAAAAAAACATAATGACCCAGCCCAAACTCTTCCGGTATATGGAATGCAAATCTTCGCCACGCTCATCTAACAAAGTATATATATATTTTTTTTCAAAATTGCTGACCCAATCAAGTTGAACATTTCGGGAAATGTTTATCAAAATGTAATCGAACTTTACTCAACATTTCAATGTTTTGAATGGTGAATTTTTTTTCTTCTCTGTGTCATTCCAACGGGAATTGTTGAAATTTATGAAATTCATAAGGAAAAAGTTACCACCCGATACGGCCACGAAACTGGACAGATCCAAGTGAGATGAGCAACCGTATTGAAAACAAGTTCGAAGTTGATAGCTGTGGTTGTTTCAGCTGTTGAGAACCGACCAAAAAAACATGAAAAAAAAACAGAAAAAACAAACACGGAAACGAGCAAATCACCACATTCACGGGTGGAAAGGTGATCAAGGTTAGGGTTAGGTGGGTCAGGTTGGTGTCGCCCGGTATACCGACCCGGAAACAAGCACATACCACATTCACGAGCGGAAAGTTTTTCATGATTAGGGTTAGGTAGGTTAGGTTGGTGTCGTCCGGTATACCGACCCGGAAACGAGCACAGCACAACATTCACGGGCGGAAAGGTGATCAAGGTCAGGGTTGGGCGAGTCAGGTTGGTGTCGCACGGTATACCGACCCGGTAACGAGCACATTACCACATTCACGGGCGGAAAGGTGTTCAGGGTTAAGGTTGCGCGGGTCAGGATAGTAATGGTATGGGGAAAAAATGGATAAAAACAGCTCCGATTGGTACCAATTCAGCACAGTTTGTGTTTTTTTTTTTTTTTTTCATAATGGCGCACCCGATCAGGCTGAGAGTTTTTCCATGAATGTGTATGCAAATGTTATCCAATTCCACGCAAAATTTCATTTCTTCGGAAAATAAGAATATTTTCTTTTTTTCCGCTCTTCTTATTCTAACGAGTATTTTGAAATTTCTGAAAAAAAAATCATAAACAAAAACGTCACCACCCGATAGTGCCAAAAAACTTCACAGATCTAAGTTGGATGAGGAATCATCTGGGAAAAAAATCGTTCGAAGTTGATAGCTGTAGCCGTGACCTATGAAGAACCGACCAAAGAACATGAAAAGAAAAAAAAAGAAAAAAGAACCGAAACCAAAGTTTTTTTTCCGCAGTTCGTCAAATCGAATCCTCGTTGAAGCTCGTCTAATTATATGCAATTGAACGTGAAATTATCGATAAATCGTATGAATGGGGCTGATGTTACCCGAACAATGATCGTCATCATCTGGCTATAGTGGCCAGGTCAGTCATGATCGATGCGGCGTGGGGGCAAGGTGGGCAACGAGATGGAAGAAAGATAGGAGAAAAAAAAATTGCCAACGGCACGTGGTGTTCCCAAGCGGTCACCCATTCAAGTACTGACCACGCCCGATGTTGCTTAACTGCGGTGATCGGACGAGAACCGGTGTTTTCAACATGGTATGGCCGTTGACATGCATCCTACTCGTCATCCTCTATCATCATCTGGGTCCTCTGGTCTGATGTGCATTTCCATCAATTCCATCCCATTGCATCATGACGTCATCACACGACCACCGAATGGTGTACCTAATTATCGGGTCGAATGGATATATACGTACAGGCGAGTTCGGTTCGCCCACCCAACACCGACTCGACAGTCAAAAAATCGCGATCGCCGGCGAACGGACGATCGGATCGCCGCCTGGTTCGGACGGGTGGCCTGGTGTCGACGAACCTCGATCTCGTTCATACCAACTGGTGTTCGCTCCGGGGCTCCGTCATTGTGCTAGAACGGATTAGACCCGTTCCGTGACGTAGCATTGCGTTCCGCATGTGGAAATTGTCGACTCACAAATCGCGATCGCCGGCGAACGAACGGTCGAATCGCCGCCGCCGCCGGGCTATCACTGGCAAATAGGTCTCGGAAAGTTAGATGATGAACCGTGTTGGAAACAAGTCCGGAGTTGATAGCTGTAGGCAACATGAAAGGCAAAGGCAACATGAAAAAAACAAAAACAGAAAAAACAAACAGTGAATAAAACCGGAAAAAAGACACACACATATTAACGAACACCAATATTTTGTCAGTAGGCATGTCAAATCGAATCCTCGCTAAATGACGTTCGACGGAAGCGTTTGTTCGCTCTAGCCACACAGTAACGGTGGGACGTACCGAAGACTAGCTGTTGGCATAAACGAGAACTAGTTCCGACGATACCAATCGCGATTCGAATGTAGCAAATGTCAATATACGCAATACTGGGAATACGCCATATATGCGTTGTTAGACGAGCGGTTAGTGATAGTATGGGTAGAAATGGTGATAACAACTGCTCCGAGTGGTATACAAATATGAAACTAGGAAAACGCCTCATATGCGTTTTGAGATGAGCTCAGAAGTATGGAAATGTAGAATTAAGAACATCTGGTCGACTCAATGTACATATACAGGCCATGGATCACTTCAGACGGTTAAAAACCGCGGCTGTCTGTTGATATACGGACCTTGGTTTCCTAATTCATGGTACCAGGGGGGCATTCATGTACGCCTAGCAGGCTCTAGCAAGCCGTCCTAGAGCCTGCTAGGCCTTGCTTGCGATTCATGAAACGTTTTTAACAACTGTCATGGTAGCAATTTTTGCTACCAACTTTGCGAGCAGTTATTTGCTGATCGCAAGCTCTAGCAAGCCCTAGCATCTCAGCCAAAATGGCCGACTTCTGTTATGTCAAAGTGACTATTCAACACTTTGAATGACAATCATCAAATAATATAATCACGGTCATACGGTAAGAATGTGATTTTATCAGTGGTTCGGATGTATTTAAAATATACCGCCTGAAGTTAAACGTTATATCGCCTGTGAAATCGACTAAAAGAAATAATTCGAGGTAAATGGTTTTGGCTAAGCACAAATCGCAGTTTTATACGAATAACAGTTATCAAAGGTGATGGCTGGCCTAGATGAGGCTATTTTCGGTGTTCTGTATGGTGATGGTGATGGTGATGATGATTTTGACATGGAACAGACTGAGTTGGTGCGAGTAAAGGCTTCGGACTTGAGTGATGCGGAATTACATAAATGCACTAGGCTAGACCGAGTTTTATACCAGCATTTACTGGACTTACTAACGCCCGTGTTATCAAGGAACACTGGTCGAAATAATGCCCTTTCTGCGGACACTCAGCTACTGATAGCGTTTACCTTCTTAGCCAGTGGAGGTTTTCAGTGGCTTGTGGGTAGAACCGGCCACATTTCACAACCTTCTGCCAGCCGAATTATAAGTGCCGTTGTTAACGCCTTGTGCGACATTGCTCCTTAACATATTCGGTTTCCAATGAGTGAAGCGGACCGCACAAGAGCAAAGCAGGAACTGTACGCAGTGTCCCGTTTCCCAGGTGTTTTGGGCGTGGTCGACGGAACGCACATTGTTTTGAAGAAACCAACGAACAATCCGTTGCAGTATGTGAACCGTAAGTCTCACCACTCCATTAACGTTCAAGTTACGTGTGGGGCAGATTTGAAAGTGGTTGACATGTGGGCGAATTTTCCGGGCAGCAATCACGATACTTATATCTGGCGAAGAAGCAGCCTTCGAGAACTCTTCACCAGCGGTAGAATAGCCGACGGTCGGCTGTTGGGCGATTCGGGCTATCCACTGAAGCCGTGGCTGATCGTACCAGTTTTACACCCGAGAACAGTAGCTGAAGAGAGCTTCAACCGCCATCAACGGAGAACTGGGAATATAGTGGAACGTTGCATCGGAGTGATAAAGTCTCGATTCCGTTGTGTTGATGCAAGTGGTGGAACTCTCCAGTATTCTCCGGTCATGTGCTGCAAAATCTTCGTAGCTGTTTGTGTGATGCACAACTTTTGTATTGACTTTGGCTATGCACCAGAAGTGGACGCTGATGTAGCGGAACGACTTTTGGGTGATCAAGTAGATCTTGTCAACAGGGAAGATGTAGAAGATGGTACGGTTGCCAGAAACGCAATTATTCTAAATCATTTTACCTATTAGCAACAAATTCAATGGTAGTCGGTAGGTCTAATGGTGCCAGTATAGCCTACCTTCGCTATATTTTAAAACTGTTTTTTTGTACATGGTCAGGTCTTTCCTTATTTATCATTGTCCAAAGTACCGTACCGGTATGCGATTCTCAAAATTATTTTTCTTATTTATTCACACTATTCACCTCTCTGATACGGTAGTCCGAAGCCTATTGAAACAAAATCTCACCATCAATAGTTCCACTTTTTCTGTTTCCTTTTTTTTTAATTTTGGCAATTAACCCGCAGGCCTATTGTTAGTCCTAGTTGTTCCACGATTGTGTTCATTGATTGTGTTTAACGTCTTCAGTAACAACTAGGTTGTGTGGGGGTACGAAAGAGCAGGTGATGTTCACAAAACCTCATGCCTAATGCGGGACTCGAGCCTACGCTCGACTTGACTTCGGTTGTATATGGCCGTAGTATGACCTAGATCATTCATAATATATTTGCTAACTATGATTAGCCGTTTTCATTTTGTTCAGCCGCGTAGAATCTATGACAGTTTTACAGTTAAACTAGGTAGGCCTACCGTACTTTATTAATTCAGTGGCTCGAAAATAACTCGATAATCAGTTGTGTGTATATGTATATATATATATGAGTGTGTGTGTATTTATATATATATATATATATATATATATATATATATATATATATATATATATATATTACACAGGTAATAATTGCCATAATACAGGCGTTTGTAATCCTAGTCAATATTGGTATGCAGTTCGGTAAATTCTGTTGTACTTATGTAATTTTGTTTCACTCAAACTCTGAAGTCTTTACTCGAGGAAACTCGATCTGTGCCATGTCACAATCGTCATTACCATCACCATCACCGTACAAAACACCAACACCTCTCAGCCTATACAATACAATAATGTCACACAATAATTCTCAACGTTCGTGTAAATGAAATAAAATGTTAAAATGCATTCTCGCTGTCAGTTTACGAGTTTTTTTTTGTAGACCACTAATTTTTCATACCCTGTAAAGGTGCAGATTCAGTAGCCCAAGTACTACAGAAAATAATGAAAGCGTGGGGTGTAAGTTGAAATTTCAACGAGCGGGTGATAATGAAACGATGAGTTGATGATAAGTTAAAGGAAGTGTACAAAAACCTATGCCTTATTAAGCGTTACTTGAACCCATGCTCGACCCGACTTCAGTCCCTGACGCCGTGTGATAGTTGACTGAGCTAGGGAGGCGGCTTGTGTACATATATAAATATTTGCATGTGATTTCAAGTTGTTCTTACACTAGCCTAACTACTGGTTAGTGTATCGCTTGGGCCTAATAATGTGAAATTACAGATAGGCCCATATAACTACTGGTAGGTGTATCGCTTGGGCCTAATAATGTGAAATTACAGATAGGCCTATGTTTGATGCTATAGGTCTATGTACATGTATGTGTAATGATAATGGTAGCAATAAGAGAAATAGTTAAAATTATTATTCTGAACTTGGTCCAGTCCTTCTGATTGAAAGTAAAATATACTTTACACTAGAAAAATTTAAATAGGCCTACCTCATCAATAAAAGAAATATATAAAACATAACAACTATATATTATTGGATATAAACATAAACATGCGATTAGAAATATTATTGAACTAGTCACACTGAAAGAAAAAAAATGAACCAGCAGCTTACCTTTAAATTAAAAGTGTTGGTTATGCCATGTACCAACACACTTACCACCATGATACTTTCAATTATCTGGGATACAGAACCAAATCTCAGAACAGTGTTTAAATGGTGTTCTATTTTTTTGTTTGAATATGCATAATTCCATTCATTTTGGCATAATATTGCTGCGCCATGAATGGCAGGAGGAATTTGTCTGAACACTTTACATCCAGGTGCTGATTAGTATACCTAGGCATACCTTGTAGATCAATTCAACACACTTTTCCACCTCCATTCCTAAGCCTCCATTCATAAGCTCTATCCCACTCATACCATCTACGTTTTGCTTCGAAACGCTTATTCTCAATCTCTACCAAAGTTTTTAATGATTCGTTGATGCTGTTCAAGTGGTTAATGTTTGTTCTTGAGTTTTCAACTAGCTGAGCCTTCAAATTGAGGCGTTTTTTAGGGAGAACAGTGGGTGGAGTAGGCCTAGGTGAATGTTGAGAATCAGAGTGAGCAGGGGAATGCTGCGGGGTCAACAAAGGGGATCGAACCATCTGTAACGGGAAATGAAAAGTAGGTGGGACAGTAGGTGCTCGCCAGCGTGGAGTGGACTGCGGCACACGTTGACGTGCTGCGGTCAAGAACACAGCAGGGCGATGGCATGGAAGTGGAACTGTGGGTGGAATTGATCTCCGAGGTAAACCCACGGTTTCTGAGGTAACAGTGCACGAAGGTGGAGGTAGTTTTCTCTTAAGAATCCTTGCTGGCGGATTCGGTGCACGGTATGTTATGTCGGGGCTGTTCGAGTACAGGTCTGGGCTGCTCTGGAATGGGACGGGGCTGCTGTGGAATGGGATGGGGCTGCTCTGGAATGAGACGGGGCTGCTCTGGAATGGGATGAGCTGCTCTGGAATGGGACGGCGCTGCTGTGGAATGGGATGGGGCTGCTGTGGAATGGGATGAGCTGCTCTGGAATGAGACGGGGCTGCTCTGGAATGGGATGGGGCTGCTCTGGAATGGGATGGGGCTGCTCTGGAATGGGATGAGGCTGCTCTGGAATGAGACGGGGCTGCTCTGGAATGGGATGGGGCTGCTCTGGAATGGGACGGGGCTGCTCTATAATGGGATAAGGCTGCTCTGGAATGGGATGGGGCTGCTCTGGAATGGGATGGGGCTGCTCTGAAATGGGACGGGGCTGCTCTGGAATGGGACGGGGCTGCTCTGGAATGAGATGAGCCTGCTCTGGAATGGGATGGGGCTGCTCTGAAATGGGACGGGGCTGCTCTGGAATGGGATGGGGCTGCTCTGGAATGAGATGAGCCTGCTCTGGAATGGGATGAGGCTGCTCTGGAATGGGACGGGGCTGCTCTGGAATGGGATAGGGCTGCTCTGGAATGAGATGAGCCTGCTCTGGAATGGGATGAGGCTGCTCTGGAATGGGACGGGTCTGCTCTGGAATGGGATGGGGCTGCCCTGGAATGGGATGGGGCTGCTCTGAAATGGGACGGGGCTGCTCTGGAATGGGATGAGGCTGCTCTGGAATGGGACGGGTCTGCTCTGGAATGGGACGGGGCTGCTTTGGAATGGGATGGGGCTGCTCTGGAATGGGACGGGTCTGCTCTGGAATGGGACGGGGCTGCTCTGGAATGGGATGGGGCTGCTCTGGAATGGGATGAGGCTGCTCTGGAATGGGATGGAGCTGCTCTGGAATGGGACGGGGCTGCTCTGGAATGGGATGGGGCTGCTCTGGAATGGGACGGGTCTGCTCTGGAATGGGATGGGGCTGCTCTGGAATGGGGCTGCTCTGGAATGGGATGGGGCTGCTCTGGAATGGGATGGGGCTGCTCTAGAATGGGATGGGGCTGCTCTGGAATAGGATAGGGCTGCTCTGGAATGGGACGGGGCTGCTCTGGAATGGGACGGGGCTGCCCTGGAATAGGACGGGGCTGCTCTGGAATGGGATGGGGCTGCTCTGGAATGGGACGGGGCTGCGCAGGAATGGGACGGGGCTGCTCTGGAATGGGACGGGGCTGCTCTGGAATGGGACGGAACTGCTCTGGAATGGGACGGAGCTGCTCTGGAATGGGATGGGACTGCTCTGGAATGGGACGGGGCTGCTCTGGAATGGGGCTGCTCTGGAATGGGATGGGGCTGCTCTGGAATGGGGCTGCTCTGGAATGGGATGGGGCTGCTCTGGAATGGGGCTGCTCTGGGATGGGATGAAGCTGCTCTGGAATGGGATGGGGCTGCTCTGGAATGGGACGGGTCTGCTCTGGAATGGGACGGGGCTGCTCTGGAATGGGACGGGGCTGCTCTGGAATGGGATGGGGCTGCTCTGGAATGGGATGGGGCTGCTCTGGAATGGGACGGGTCTGCTCTGGAATGGGATGGGGCTGCTCTGGAATGGGGCTGCTCTGGAATGGGATGGGGCTGCTCTGGAATGGGATGGGGCTGCTCTAGAATGGGATGGGGCTGCTCTGGAATAGGATAGGGCTGCTCTGGAATGGGACGGGGCTGCTCTGGAATGGGACGGGGCTGCCCTGGAATAGGACGGGGCTGCTCTGGAATGGGATGGGGCTGCTCTGGAATGGGACGGGGCTGCTCAGGAATGGGACGGGGCTGCTCCGGGATGGGACGGGGCTGCTCTGGAATGGGATGGGGCTGCTCTGGAATGGGGCTGCTCTGGAATGGGATGGGGCTGCTCTGGAATGGGGCTGCTCTGGAATGGGATGAAGCTGCTCTGGAATGGGATGGGGCTGCTCTGGAATATGACGGGGCTGCTCTGAAATAGGACGGGGCTGCTCTGGAATGGGATGGGGCTGCTCAGGAATGGGACGGGGCTGCTCTGGAATAGGACGGGGCTGCTCTGGAATGGGATGGGGCTGCTCTGGAATGGGACGGGGCTGCTCTGGAATGGGATGGGGCTGCTCTGGAATGGGACGGGGCTGCTCTGGAATATGACGGGGCTGCTCTGGAATGGGACGGGGCTGCTCTTGAATGGGACGGGGCTGCTCTGGAATGGGATGGGGCTGCTCTGGAATGGGACGGGGCTGCTCTGGAATGGGATGGGGCTGCTCTGGAATGGGGCTGCTCTGGAATGGGATGGGGCTGCTCTGAAATGGGACGGGGCTGCTCTGGAATGGGATGGGGCTGCTCTGGAATGGGATGAGGCTGCTCTGGAATGGGATGGGGCTGCTCTGGAATGGGACGGGGCTGCTCTGGAATGGGATAGGGCTGCTCTGGAATGGGATGGGGCTGCTCTAGAATGGGACGGGGCTGCTCTGGAATAGGACGGGGCTGCTCTGGAATGGGATAGGGCTGCTCTGGAATGGGACGGGGCTGCTCTGGAATGGGACGGGGCTGCTCTGGAATGGGACGGGGCTGCTCTGGAACGGGACGGGGCTGCTCTGGAATGGGATGGGGCTGCTCTGGAATGGGACGGGGCTGCTCTGGAATGGGACGGGGCTACCTCGGACCGAATCGTTCACGGATGGAGATGATGGTATCACAGTACGTGGAAGTGGATTTTGATGGCGATTGAGAAGATCTGGGAAAATTTGACATGTAACAAGATTAGGAAACACATATCGGGATGTGCTGATGATTTTCAGTTTTTAGCCGCTTGTAGGCTTGATTTGTTTGATATTTATCGAGTAGGTTGAACCTTGGAAATTCAATTATCTCACCCTGTTGAGGCAATTGGGCAACAATTTTGAAACTGTTTTCTATTTGTGGGTTGGCCGAGTCAGTGATAATTATCGATGGGTTGAAAATTTATTCTCCTAGTCTACTACGGGCATTCAACCTACAGTTTTTTTCATAGCATAAGTAGATTTACTTATTATTTTATTGATACGGGATATGTAAGGAGGTAATGTGATTACTCGAAACCCGGTTGTCCCAAACTTGTAATAATAGGTGAATTCTCAAACAAATAGTGGAATAGCTGTTATCACCCTTGATCACGCATGTTATTCATAGCAATATGTGATACTTGGTCCAAGCGATGCGCTTCATGAGTTCAATACGCTAATGTAACACTTACGGCTGGGCGTATCAATTCCTCCAATCCCATTATGCTCTCCTGGCCGATCACTCTGGTGACCATCAACTCTTCCGTATTGGTTAACGGCTTATATTGGCACGGGCCACCACTCGTCCCTCTCATGTGGCGACAATTGTCCGACGCTTTTTTTTGGTCCCACTTTTGAGGTCGGTCCATTTACCTTTTAACTAGTATGAGAAATATTTTGTTTTCATTGATTAGCATTTGCACGGCTGAAAGCCAAATAAATTTATCAGTTCAAGCCTTATTGGGATTGACTGGATGTGTTTAATCAAAACTAAGACCCATTGTTGTTAGATGATGATGAATGGGCTGACGAGATGAGATGAGCTGTGATGGCTAACGATGGTTGGTGGCAGGGATTGAACTTGGGTCATATCTAAGCTCTCAGCTGCCGGTCACATGAAGATAGGGTGTTACCGCTTGGACCATTGTTATTGGACTGTACGCCCTACCCCTATATATTATGCAATATGTTGATATATATGTTCAAAGATCCATTATGTGTGTCATTTCTAAGACTTGGTACTGTAATGGAAGATGTAGTTAATGAAGACCTAATAATTCTCTTCCGAATTTGTAACAGTTATAGGCCCCTACCGGTCCATCAATTAGTAATGTCTCTGTATTGTAGGGCCTACAATTGAACCTGATTGTCCATCTTCCTACGCCTGGCACATGTCGGGAACTGTAGTGTGCTATTCCTCCTTCTTAAGGCAATGGCAAATAATGGAGACTATAATGAAGAATTACTAGGGACTATAGGTCTTGAGACTGTTGCCTATTACCTAGTGAAGGCCCATGCCATAGGCCTATAGCCTTGAATAGATCTAGGCCTAGGGCATAGACCTACTCAATCCTAGCCCAGACCAGATTTATCAACATGTATAAAATGAAAATATGTTCTGCCAGCTTGCTTGGTCAATAGAGGCCCTTTGCATATGCACTTTTACTATAGTACATGCATATATTGCAATCACATCTTTAACGGAACGATGGCAATGTGAGACTGCATTGACGCTGTTAGCAAAGCATTCCCATGCCCGTGTCTTATGGGCATTTGTTGGGGTGGAAGAATAGTCCCCGAACAATACTTCCTGCCGTTCCAATACTTCTTGGGTTGAAATCGTTTTCTCTATTTCACTGAAATTGCTGCTTCTTTTTCCATTTAACTTTTCCATCTTGTGAAATAGAAAGAAGAGATATTTGGCCACAAGAATAATAATTAGTTAAATTTATTTGTGGTCAACTCAAGTAGCCTACACGCATACGAAATTACGATTCAATAGAATCATACGTCCTATTTTTTTGTATTTGCGTTTTGTGATTTTGTCTTCACATTTTGCCGCTCGGAAATCTGCAACGTTCTGATTGGAAGTTGCGAAGAGGTTCAAAAGTTGTTCAAGTTCTTTGATAATAATTTGCGATCTAGTTGCTAGCGCTCCATTTTTGTTGTCGTGAATCGCTGGCAAGCAATCGCAAAGTCGATCGCAAGGCGGTCGCAATTTCGCTCGCAACTTGCGATCTGCTAGCCATATTTTGCTAGGCGTACATGAATGCCCCCCAGTGCCTTCTGGATATCCATCACAGATTTAATCGTTTTGAATCATTGGTGACACTCGTTGCGCACATTTAATAGTTCCTCGATTGCTTACTCAATTGATTTTATTGATGTGTAGAAAAAGTACATTAAAAAGGCGTTTTCTCCGTTATTTCACATCCGATTGTTCCATTAATCGCTTCAAATATGTATGATAGTTCTTATCACATTCAGTATGAATTTGACAGCTTTTGGAAAATCTTCGTCTTTCAAACTCGTTCTTTCCCGGCCTCTACTCACGAGGAATTTCCATATTTTCCAAATTTTCTCCTGAAAACCAATTCGATCGATTTTTCTGAAAAACAATCCCACCCTATTCAGGTATGACAACAATTTGAAAAAAAAGTTCCGAAGTGATTGAAACTTTTTCCTGACCTGTATGCCACGTACAAAATTGAACGAGAAAAAAAAGGAGAAAAAAAACAGAAAAAAAAACTAACAGAATAACCAAGCCCGAAATTTTTCGGTATATATATATATATATATATAAGTGTGTTTTGTATAGTGATTTTTTTTCTCCGCTGTGTCATTACAACGGGAATTTTTGAAGTTTATGAAATTCATAAGAAAAAAGTTACCACCCGATAATGCCACGAAACTGGACAGATCCAAGTGAGATGAGCAACCGTATTGAAAACAAGTTCGAAGTTGATAGCTGTAGTTGTTTCAGCTGCTGAAAACTGACAAAAAACACATGAAAAAAAAACAGTAAAAACAAACCCAGAAACGAGCACATCACCACATTCGCGGGCGGAAAGGTGATCAAGGTTAGGGTTAGGTAGGTCAGGTTGGTGTCGCCCGGTATACCGACCCGGTAACGAGCACATGATCACATTCACGGGCGAAAAGGTGATCAAGGTTAGGGTTAGGTGGGTCAGGTTGGTGTCGCACGGTATACCGACCCGGTAACGAGCACATGATCACATTCACGGGCGAAAAGGTGATCAAGGTTAGGGTTAGGTGGGTCAGGTTGGTGTCGCCCGGTATTCCGACCCGGTAACGAGCACATTACCACATTCACGGGTAAAAGGTGATCAAGGTAAGAGTTAGGTGGGTCAGGTTGGTGTCGCCCGGTATACCGACCCGGTAACGAGCACATCACCACATTCACGGGCGGAGAAGTTTTCAAGATTAGGGTTAGGTGGGTCAGGTTGGTGTCGCCCGGTATACCGACCCGGAAACGAGCACGTCACCACATTCACGGGCGGAAAGGTGATCAAGGTTGGGGTTAGGTGGGTTAGGTTGGTGTCGCCCGGTATACCGGCCCGGAAACGAGCAGATGACCACATTCACGGGCGGAAAGGTTATCAAGGTTAGGGTTGGGTAGGTCAGGTTGGTATCGCCCGGTATACCGACCTGGTAACGAGCATATCACCACATTCACGGGCGGAAAGGTGATCAAGGTTAGGGTTGGTTAGGTCAGGTTGGTGTCGCACGGTATACCGACCCAGTAACGAGCATATCACCACATTCACGGGCGGAAAGGTGATCAAGGTTAGGGTTGGGTGGGTCAGGTTGGTGTCGCATGGTATACCGACCCGGTAACGAGCACATGATCACATTCACGGGCGGAGAGGTTTTCAAGATTAGGGTTAGGTAGGTCAGGTTGGTTTCGCTCGGTAAACCGACCCGGAAACTAGTATATCACCACATCCAGGTGAGGCTATCAAGGTTAGGGTTAGGTTGGTGGTGGCCAGCATGGTAGAGGTTAGGTGGGCGCGACATGAAAAACCATAATTGACGATAATCAGGTGGTTCTCCCAATTATCGGATCGAACGTTGATTTGTCATTATATCGTCTGTGTGGGCTCGATGTATAACTCGAACATCATCTAGTCAGTCAGTGGCCGGGTCAGTCGTGGTGGATGCGGAGACCCCGGGGGAACGGGGTGGGAATCAGAATGAGAGAAAATATGTCAAAAAATTGTACATATTTCAATTATAGCTATATTATTGTGACTGGGTGAACGCCACATATGCGTTGTTGGACGAGCGGAAAGAAATGATATAGGGAAAAAATTGATAAAAACAGCTCCGATTGGTACCAATTCAGCACATTTCTTATTTTTTTAACTCATAATGGCTCACCCGATCAGGCTGAGAGTTTTTCCGTAAATGTGTATGCAAATGTTATCCAATTTCACTCAAATTTTCTGTTTCGGAAAATAAGAATATTTTCTTTTTTTTTCGCTCTTTTCATTCCAACGGATAGTTTTGAAATTTCTGAAAAAAAATCATAAACGAAAACGTCACCACCCGATAGTGCCAAAAAACTTCACAGATCTAAGTTGGATGAGGAAACATCTGGAAAAAAATCGTTCAAAGTTGATAGCTGTAGCCGTGTGACCTTTGGAGAACCGACCAAAGAACATGAAAAGAAAAAAAAAGAAAAACGAACCGAAACCAATGTTTTTTTCCGCAGTACGTCGAATCGAATCCTCGTTGAAGCTCGTCTAATTATATGCAATTGAACGTGAAATTATCGATAAATCGTATGAATGGGGCTGATGTTACCCGAACAATGATCGTCATCATCTGGCTATAGCGGCTGGGTCAGTCATGATCGATGCGGCGTGGCCGGGGACAAGGTGGGCAACGAGATGGAAGGAAGAGAGAAGAAAAAAAAATGCCAACGGCACGTGGTGTGTAACCTGTATGACATATTAGTTAGCACTATTCATTGCAAACCATATATATATTGTTATTCATTTACCTCATAATACTGCAGGGTCAGATATATTTTTCTTTCAATTACCATGTAAAAAACTAGTATAGATTATTGTACCCAAGGTAGACAGCTCAGGTCATTTCATTTATATTTTGGTATTATCTTATTGGTAGATATATTTAGAATATGTTGTCATTTTTGTTTCATCTCTGTGATTGGCTGTTGATGAGGTCAGTAGCAATCACAGAGTCTTCCAGGTAAATCATGTACCTAGGGGAGAGCACTTGATGGTGGACCATTTAGATGGGAGATGCATCATTTGATTGGCATTATGATTGTTTAAATTGTTATTGACTGGCACGCGGAGTGAAGAGGTGTAAAGTTATATTGGCGAGGTTGAAAAGAGAGGTTTAGTAAAGATTAACATTATAATTATTTTAATTATTATTGACTAACGCGGAGTAAAGAAGTGTCAAGTTATATTGGCGCCCACGTGTTTGAACAGTAATTACCACGAACCGAAAAGAATTGCTCTACCAACAACGCAGAAGATAGTTATAAGTTTACAAAAAGGTTGTTATCAGTCTACGAAGAATATAGTATTAGCACTAAGAAAAATATAATAATACGACTAGAAAACGGTAGAAGACTGCGACGAAGAAGAAGCAAAGTTATATTTTCGAACGAAGAAGACGACGAAGAAGAGCAACAAGACGACGACGACGACGACGAAAGCGACAAGAGAAACGACGGCGAGGAGGACGAGCAACAAGACGACGACGACGACGACGAAAGCGACAAGAGAAACGACGGCGAGGAGGACGAGCAACAAGGCGACGACAATCGAGGAGGGGGAGTCGATCGAGGTTTACTGCAAGGCAGTGAACAACGAATGAACAAAGTCAAGTAAGAGGTGCATAGTAATCATAGAAAAGTTTATTTGTAGTATACTAA
Source organism: Brachyptera putata (assembly GCA_907164805.1). Lineage (NCBI taxonomy): Eukaryota > Metazoa > Arthropoda > Insecta > Plecoptera > Taeniopterygidae > Brachyptera > Brachyptera putata. The sequence goes on from OU015463.1 coordinate 1,287,477, forward strand.
AGCTGTATTGTAGTCATGGATATTATAGTTTAGCTGTATAGATTCAAGGAGTGATATTAGAAAGGTGTCAACAATATTTATTGACATACATGTTGCAATTCACCTATGAATAATAGTACTGTTGAATATTTATTTTGTCATCATGGCATATTACAAGTCAGATGTTGAGAAGATAATGGAAGAGCCTACCATATCAAATGAGGGTAGCACTTCAAAAGATAGTAATAATAATCAAATACTGGAGGACAATACTGAAAGGCCCACAGAAATACAGTACACAACTGCACAAGTACACGACATTATAGGTATGGTATACATTAATGATACTACACAAGACAGTAGCCATAGTCCCGTCAACATGGAAATCATGGACAAAAGTAAAAATGTGAACAGTATGGGGGAAAAGGATAGAGAGGGTCAAGTAGGTGATGCTTCTAACATTAGACTAATTGAGATGATGCGAACAATGGTGCAGGACAACCAGACTATGATACAGAACAACGACATAAAGATGCGAACAATGGTGCAGGACAACAAAACTATGATACAGAACAACGACACAAAGATGCAAACAATAATCCAGACAGTCCTGGTTATGTCAGCCAAGATAGATAAACAAATATTAGACAATAACCAAGAAAGGATTAATATAGCAGAGAGGTTTAATAAACAGGAAAATAGTATACTTGAACAGGAACAGGTAATAAGACGATTAGATGATAAGATGGAAAAGTATAAGAATAAAGCTAGTACGACGGCGCTAGAAATACGCGATGAAATCAGAGAAACATCGGTAAGGGTAGAAACAGTAAAGATTCAGATAGAACAGGAAATAACAGGCGTTAATAATACACTACGGGAAATACGGGATAAAACGAACAAAGATGGAAATAGTAGTAACATACTTCCAGAAAATATAATAATGCAAAGTCCAATTATGAATGAACAAATAAATGAGCTTAAAATCAAACTTGCACAAAAAGATAGTGTGGGCGACAATAATGCTCACAACACATATTCAACATCTATAAATGACCGACTCAACCGAGCAGAACAATGTGGAAAGATATTACACCAAGAGAGAATTAAATTTAGTGCTACACAAGATTGCCAGCTTTATCCGTTGCAGTTCATAGAAATTGTGGAAAATTAAATGGACTGTTGCAAAGTAGATGAAGAGCAACGCCTAAGCATAATAGTACGATGTTCAAAAGATGCTGCTATGTTGTGGTATCAACAAAACAGAGTGTTGGATTACGATACTTTCAAAAAAAATTTCATCAAGAAATTTTGGAGTGACAATCATAAGCAAAGGCTTGTACAGTATATGTATACAGGCAAGTACGATACAAACTCAAAGGTGTCATTACTAACATATGCTAAATCGTTATTCAATAATGCAAAATTTGTCGAAGATATGATGCCGATAACAGAAAAATGTTTAGTCGCAGCAATAATGAAACATTTCCCAACAAGCTTACGTATGTACTGCATGCAAACAGAACATACGATTGAAACGTTACTCGAGTTATTAGAGCGGTCAGAAGAGGAACCTGAATTACAGGCATTCATAAATGTCCAAGCACAACAAACACAAAAAATGCAACAGATTCAACAGATACAACAGCCTCAACCAGTACAACAAACGCAGACACGAGGATATCAGGGCTCAAACTTCGATCCCCACCACCAGCAAACCCGACGGAATGGAAGTAATACTAATATTCGTGAACAAGCACGAGATGCACAAGCCACGCAACTAAACAATAGAAATGCACAGGACGGGCATCAGGAAAACTAACAGAGGCCGACGGACAAGACGACGCGATGGATAATCTGTCGGCCACACTGATTATGTACAATATCGAAACTATTTTCCCCAAACCAGAAGAATTCCTGTTAGATGAAGACGAAGACTCTGAGGTTAAACAAAAAACATTTAATGAATATATAAGTCCTAGTTGCATGGTAACCGTTGAAAACGTACAAAAAAGAGCACTGCTGGATCCCGGGAGCCAAGTTACGTGTGTAAATGAAAATTTTCTGCATACACAAATAAAAAAATATTTGGTGTTACCTGTGATAGGGGTCTCATTAAAATGTCCGTTCAATAAAGTTAATAAGATAACAAAACAAACATTATCTGAAAATTATAGTAGGTGACATAGAAACGGAGGCCGTCTGTTTAGTAGTAAAAAATCTTTCTAAAGATATAATACTCGGAGTGGACTGGCTTTATAGAAACAAAGTTACATTAGATTTTGAAGCTAGAGAAATAAAAATTTGGGCTAGTACTGCACATAGTCATATTATTAAGATGGAACAAGAGATACAAGAGGGAACAGGAGATATAAATAATAAAACCCTGAAGGCAGCAAAAAGTGTAAAAAAGGAGGAGCACGCGACACTTGATAATGGTGTGGGGGCAACGGCAAATGGGGTAGTGAAAACCAGTTTGACCACAAGCTCAAATGATAAACATACACTAATATTCGATGACCAGGAGAACGATGACAACGATGACTACGACGTAGTACATACTGAAGGTGGACAAGCTGAGGTTTTATCCATCACCAAAGAAAGCCACGATGGTTATTTTCATACAAATGAGGAAATACAGCAAATAGTTCTAGAGAATAAAATAATTACGGATAAACAGAAAGATGAGTTAACATCACTGCTTATGAATTATCATCAAACTTTTTCTACAAAACCAGGCCTTATAAATAATTACGAACATGTAATACAGGTGGAAAAAGAATCAAATTTTAGAGCAAAAACTTACCCAGTACCATTTAAACATCGAACTGCAGTCGAGGAACAATTGAATATGATGGAACAATTACACATTATTGAGCGAGCCGTTAGCCCATACCTTAATCCATTAGTCACGGTAGCAAAAAAGGATGGTACAATAAGGTTATGTATAGATGCCAGACAACTAAATAAAATTATGATTCCTGATAAGGAAAGGCCAAATAACCCCGAAGAGATACTGCAAAAATTTGTTAATATTAAATGGTTAACCACTATAGATTTAACATCGTCATTTTGGCAAATCCCATTGGCGAGAGATAGTCGAAAATATACGGATTTTCAATACAATCAACGTGTGTTTCAGTTCGCAGTTTTACCCTTTGGGTTAAAAACAAGTATGGCGTCGTTTTCTAGATGTCTAGATCTAATTTTAGGACAACAGGTCAAAACATTTACGACAATTTATGTTGATGACATATTAATCACATCCGAGACATTTGAAGAACATATGCGCCATATCCGAATAATATTGGAAAAATTGTACAAAGCAGGAATTACAGCTAATTTGAAAAAATCAAAATTCTGTAGGGATCAAGTGACATTTTTAGGCCACGTGATAACACCAAAAGGTATGATGCTTGATCCAAAGAAGATTGAAATAATACAAACATGGCCATCACCAAAAAATACTAAACAACTGAAATCATCCCTTGGAATGTGCTCTTACTGTAGAAAATTCTCACACTTGTATGCAAAACATACGGTGACACTTCAGAATTTGTTGAAAAAGAATAAATGGTGGAAATGGACTCAAGAGCTTGAAAATGACTCTCAAAAGGTTAAAAGTTTATTCATCTAAACTGTAATATTGGTTCATCCAGATTTCTCAAGACCATTTTTTCTTCAAACAGACGCAAGTGATTATGGGATTGTGGCACAGGTATACCAATTAGATGACAACGGTGATGTAAATATAATTAGTATGGCATCAAGAGTGTTAAAGTCGCACGAATTAAATTATACAACCACGGAAAAAGAGCTTCTAGGCTGTGTTTGGTCGCTACTTAAGTTCAGAACTTTCATTTTAGATACTGACCTTACGTTATTAACAGATCACAAGGCCATACTTTTTCTAATGAATTGTAAACTGATATCTGGACGATTAGCGAGATGGATCATGGTTTTGCAGTCGTTTACATTCAAAATGGAATTTAAAGCTGGACAGGACAACGTAATTGCTGACACACTCAGTCGACACCCTCTACAGGACAATGGAGAATTATTGATGCCTAATTATCTTGACAAGGAACTTATTGTAGCACATATAATGTAGAATTTAAGTAAAGAAATAAGGAAGAAGTTTAAAGAACTACACTTTCTTCAACAATGTGATGATAACCTGAGGAAGATAATACACAAAATTACAAATGTAGATGAACACAATAAGGTGGATGAAAGTGGGGAGAAAATGAAAAATCATTACGTAATACATAATGGTATATTGTTGTACAGGAATGATAAAACTGGTGATGAATGGAGGGCGGTTATACCGCATGCTCTCGTTCAGGATATAATTTGGAATGTTCATGAGCAAGTGGGACATTTTGGGGCAACGAAATGCATCCATATGATTAAACAGAGTTTTACCTGGAAACAATGAGATAAATCGGTAAGACGGACAATTGCGACATGCGATTTATGTCAAAAGACAAAATGCACAGTAAAGACGTTACACGGAGAATTCAATTCGCTAATTCCGGAAACGATTGGGGAACTGATTACAACCGATATTTATGGACCACTACCTAGGGGTCAACTAGGAATGCAATATGTTATTGTTTTTTTAGACACATTTTCAAAATATGTTAAACTTTATTCCATGGAAGATGCAAAAGCTAAAACAATAGTAAATAAAGCATCATTGTACATATCAAATGTGCAAAAACCAAAAATTATGTTAGCTGATAATGGGACACAATATCGATCTAAGCTTTGGGTGGATACGCTAGCAAAACATGAAATAAAAAGCATTTTTTCCTCCATCAGGCACCCTCAGTCTAATCCAACGGAAAGAGTTATGCGTGAATTAGGACGTATGTTTAGAGCATACTGTAGAAAAAAGCACACAACGTGGACTAAACACTTGGACTACATTGAAGAATGTTTCAATGTCACTTTACATGACAGTACAGGGTACACACCAGTAGAACTACAGTATGGTACACGGCCATATAGTAGAATGCACGAGCTAATACAGTATCCACAATTAAACGAACAACCTAGTCAAGAAACAATAATTACATTAACTAGAGATAGATTAATACAACGAGCAAACAAACGAAAAAATAGGCATGATAAATGTCATAAGAATAAAACAGTACTGAATGTAAACGATAAGGTGTTGTTAAAAACATTACATTTATCTTGTGCATTAAAGAAGGAAAAGAGAAAATTTTTTCAGCTTTATGAGGGTCCTTATACAGTTAGTAAAATAGTAGCGCCAAATGCTTACGCACTGATCGATGATAAAGGAAAAGATGTAGGGATTTTCAACATTGTTAATCTCAAGATCTACCATATGAAACCTAGCGTGCTTTGAAGTATTTTTGTCGACTACAAATATAATCGCTTTATTCAAAATTACAGTATATATGTATAGGGATACATATTGTTGACTGAATTACGTTCATTTTGTTAATAGATGTACCTTGGATAAATATCCATGACATTAAATTCAATTTCTGTTCATTTTGTATTATTTTATAGGCCTATTACTATGCACTGAAGAAAAGTAGCTAAAGAAAATACTATATTGTTATTATTGTATTAGTATTATAGGTATATTGTTCTAAAGATTTGATCAAAATTATAATTAGGAAGGTATGTAAATTATATAGATTAATAAGTATTCAATATACATAAAATTGGTATAAGCAATAAATAAGTATAGTTTAAATGAGTAAAGATGTGTGAAAAGTATGACAAAACATATAAATCATTATTACAAAATAATTGTGTAAAATGCATATCATTGTAAAATTGATTAATCAAGTTAAGATATGTTAAATTGTGTACTTGAGAGCAAATTAATGAAAGCTACAGATGAATGAATGAATGTTAAATTTAAGGTGCGTCGACAGCGAGGTCATTTTGCACCGTACAATTACATTTGGACAATTGCTGAAGTAAAACTTATCAACAGTTTCACATGAGATTAAAAACAGGCGCCGGTGTAAATGGCCGGGCCTGTCGGACATAGATGTTGAATATACCATACTAATTACTAAATGACACCTACATACTAAATTGAACTTTGGAGCTTAAAAATTTAACACTTATTATACTATACTGAAACCTACTATACTATGACTAAAACTTACTATGCTATAATAAAACTTACTATACTACATTGAAACTCACTATACTATACTAAAACTTACTGTACTATAGTAAAACTTACTATACTATACTAAAACTTACTACATTATACTGAAACTTACTATACTGTACTAAAACTTACTATACTATAATAAAACTTACTATCATATACTAAAACTTACTATATTATATTAAAACTTACTATACTGTACTAAAACTTACAATACTATAATAAAACTTACAATCATATACTAAAACTTACTATATTATATTAAAACTTACTATACTGTACTAAAACTTACTATACTGTACTAAAACTTACTACACTATACTGAAACTTACTATACTAAAATAAAACTTACTATACTATAATAAAACTTACTATATTATAATAAAACTTACTATACTGTACTAAAAACTTACTATACTGTACTAAAACTTACTACACTATACTGAAACTTACTCTACTATACTAAAACTTACTATACTATAATAAAACTTACTATACTATAATATAACTTACTGTACTATACTAAAACTTACTATGCTATTCTAAAACTTACTATACTATACTTAAACTCACTATACTAAATAACAGCTATGTACTAATTCCTACTATAAAACATACTCACAATATTGAATAACCGAATTAAAAGAAAGACGCCGGTGTAAAATGGCCGGAACCTGCCGGGAATAAAAGTAAAACTTATTATAATAACTAATAGCTATGCAACACTATCTACTATAAAACTTACTGAATACTGAATGACTAGATTAGAAATAAAGGCCAGAATCTTTTAAATGACTAGAAAAAATAAAACATACCAATATTAAGTAACAATATTAAGAAACAGGAGCCGGTGTAAAAGGCCGGAACCTGCCAGAGAAAGAACAAGGATATATTAAATTAGCAACCAATAACAATTATTTACTAAGATTAAAGCAGGTTTGTCAGATTGCTTCGTTTGAGAAATATGAATAACTTGTTAATTGTTTGGCTATTGTTTTCTAAAATCTCTGGTAATGAGTCTCCCATTGCCAGCTCTTGTCTGAGATCTCTGTACTTTCTACATTCCAATAAAATATGTCTGACGGTTAATGTTTCATTGCAGGTATCACATAAGGGAACAACTTTCTCTGAGGTAAACAAGTGCTCAAGTGAGTAGAGTGTGACCAATTTTTAACCGGGACAATACAACTTCTTCTCTGCGAGAGGCTCTAATGGACGAGTCCCATGGCTCGACTGTTGGTTTAACTGGTTTAAGTTTGTTGTTAATCTCCTTGTCCCATTCCGACTGAAATCTTTGTCTTTGACTGAAACTTTCTCCGAGGTAAACAAGTAAAAATGAGTGAGTAGGGTGTGACCAATTTTTACCCGGGACAATACAACTTCTTCTCTGCGAGAGGCTCTAATGGACGAGTCCCATGACTCGACTGTTGGTTTGATAGCTTTGAGTTTGTTGTTAATTTCTTGGTCCCATTCCGACTGAAATCTTTGTTTTAAAATGTGTTTAAAATGAGCCTTCAAGTCTGTAAAGGGGACTCTCGGCTCGTCAACTCTACTCCTCTGTGTGGCTTCTTTAGCTGCTTGGTCTGCCATTTCATTGCCTTTTATACCCACATGTCCAGGTACCCAGCAGAACACTACACTGACATCCTGCGAGGCAAGGGCGGTCAGGAGGTTCTGCACTTCCTGGACAAGTGGGTGAGAAGGGTATATATCAGTTATTGCTTGAAGAGCGCTTAACGAGTCGGAGCATATCAAGAAAGCCTTCTCAGAGCGTTGTTCTATATGTTGTAGTGTCTTGATGATTGCAAAGAGCTCAGCTGTGTAAACACTACACAGCGCATGGAGCTTGAACCCATAGGGAATAGACGTCCCAGAAATGAATGCACTACCAACATTGTTATTTAGCTTTGATCCGTCAGTAAAATAAATTATGTGTTCTCCGATATACGAGCATATTTCATTGAATAATTGGACATAAACAGTTGAACTGGTATCAGATTTCCTGTATTCTGAGAGGCGAGTGTTACATTTTGGCCGGGCTGCTAACCAAGGAGGAGAATCTGAGAATCCAACTGGATATGTCCTTGGATAAATAAAATTCTCCTCTACTATAAAATTATCAAAACGAATACCTGCAGGTAGAGTTGCGTTCGGCTTGGCTCCATAGAGTGCTTGAAAATGTGGGTTAAAGAATGGCTGATAAGTCGGATGTTTTGTAATGCTCAATAATTTAGATGCATATGCGCTAAGTATGTATTGTCTTCGATTTCTTAGAGAAGGTTCACCAGATTCACAATACAGGCTCTCAACACGACTAGTGCGGAGTGCTCCTATTGCTAGTCGGAGGCCTGTATTGTGAACTGTGTTTAGAGGTTTCAAATAACTTTCTCGGGCAGAGCCATATACCACGCAGCCATAATCTAATTCAGATCGAACCAGCGCCCTGTATAGCTGAAGCATTGTGGTTCGATCAGCACCCCATTTGGTCCCGCTTAAATATCGTAGTAGATTTAACGACTTGAAACATTTGATACGTAAATGAGAAATATGCTCTTTCCAATTAAGTTTCGAGTCAAAAGTGACCCCTAGAAATTTAGTAGTTTCGGAATATGAAAGCTGTTCATTAGCAAGATAAAGATCGGGATTTGGGTGCAAACCCCGTTGTCGATGAAAATGGATTGCAGTAGTTTTAGACGTTGAAAATCTAAAACCAGTTATATTGGCCCATTCCTCTAATCTATTGATGGTTAACTGAATTTGTCTAGAAGCGGTTGTAATTCTAGAAGATTTGCAGAAGATAGCAAGGTCGTCAACGAAGAGAGAAGATGATACGGGAGATCGAATGCAGTCAACTATACCATTAATTGCAAAAGCAAACAGTGTGCAGCTCAATACCGACCCTTGAGGAATCCCATTCTCTTGAATAAAACTTGTAGATGAAACATTCTGGACACGAACGTAAAACTTACGATTAGTTAAAAAATTAGAGATAAAAACAGGAAGGTGACCTTCAAAACCCCACTTTGACATGGTATTTAAAATATTGTATCGCCAGGTAGTATCGTATGCCTTCTCTAAGTCGAAGAACACACCAATGACGTGCTGTCACGTGAGAAAGGCATCTTGTATATAGCCTTCCATCCTAATTAAATGATCATTTGTGTTTCTATTTTTCCTGAAGCCAGACTGCTCTGTGCAAAGGAGGTTTCGGCGTTCCAACCACCATAGTAGGCGGTTGTTTACCATCCTCTCCATGACTTTGCACAGGCAGCTGGTCAGGGATATTGGGCGATAACTTGACGGCATCTTCTTATCTTTATTGGGTTTTAAAATAGGAACTTGGATGGCCTCTCTCCAATTATCAGGAAAAGTATCACTACTCCAAATAAAGTTGAATGTGGTAAGAAGATGGTCAACAGAATCAGACGACAAATGTTTGAGAAATGAATTATGAACTCGGTCAGCTCCTGGAGAAGTATTTTTGGAATTGTTTATAGCGTTCTCTAGCTCCCACCTACTAAACGGCACGTTGTAGTCCTCGTTGTCTGCGGAGGTGAAATCGAGTCTTCTACTCTCCGCAACACGTTTATACCTCTGGAACGGTGCCGAATAGTGGTGCGAGCTAGAGACGTCAGCGAAATGATCACCAATAGCATCCGCAATTTCTTTAGGAGTAGTGATTAAATTTCCATTCGCTTCAATTCCTGATATGGTTTGAGATTTGAATTTTCCGTCTATCTTTTTCACTCGCTGCCAGACTTTAGTAGAAGAAGTATTAACATTTATGGATGACACATAGTCACACCACGAAGCTTTCTTAGCAGATTTTATAATGAATCGCGCCTTGGCGCGCAGCCTTCTGAATGCGCCAAGGTTGATTTCATTAGGGAATTTGTTAAACATTTTAAAGGCCTGTTTACGTTTTCTAATCGCCTCCTCACATTCCTTGTTCCACCAGGGAACGGGAATGTTACGTAGGTTGGTAGACGTCAGAGGGATAGCTTTTTCCGCCGCACTAATAAATTTATCCGTTAAAATCTCTACTCGTTGATCAACTTCACCGATATTCAATGTATCCTTTAGATCAACAAGACCTGTGAATAGGTGCCATTTGGCACGGCGCAGATTCCATTGAGCGCATCTCTTTGACTGTTGATAGTCGGTGGTGAGGTTTAAAATGAGGGGGAAGTGGTCACTCCCACAGAGATCATCATTAACGGTAAAATTAAAAAGGGGTGCAATAGATGGAGTACATACACAGAGATCAATGGACGAGAATTCACCATTATATGCATTAAACCTGGTTTTCTCTCCATTATTAAGAATTATGAGATCATTATCGATGAAAAACTGTTCAAATAGACGCCCTCTACCATTGCTATCAACCATTGTGTCACCCCACAGTGTATTGTGGGCATTGAAGTCGCCTAGTAACATATAGAGACGTGGCAGTTGCGACACAAGGTTCTCCAGGTTTCTCTTTGTAACTGGAGCCCATTCTGGTAGATAAATGTTGCAGAAGGTAACAGGCTGAGGGAGAGCAACTCTAACTGCCACTGCCTGTAAAGGTGTTGTAAGCGGCAGTGGGCTTACGTGACAGCTGTCGTGGACAGCTGTGGCTACTCCCCCATGAGCTCTGTTACCAGTGAGATCGTCATATCGATAAAAACTATAATTACGCAATGAAGGAGAGTCAGTCGTTTTAAAATGAGTTTCTTGAAAGAAGATACACAAAGGTTTAAAATTGGATACTAAAAGCTTGATCTCTTCTCTATGTATGTTAAAACCATTACAATTCCATTGCAATAAGGCCATTTTAGAACACAGACAAATAAAAGTACTAAAAAGTGTTGAAATATACTCCAAAAGTATACTTCAATACAGATAAAAACTATAGTTCCTACTTCTTCTTGCTTACAACAGTCGAGAGAAACTTCTTGTTCACTCCCTTAGCCTTTTCTTTCCTGAACTCATCTACTCTCGACTGTGCAGAAACAGTCTGCCAATCCATGTTCCTATCACTACGTGATGGAGACACAGAAAAGGCCCTCTGGATGACAGGAGAGCATTCATTTGTTGCGTCAATCTCTTTTGATCGAGACTGACGGCTTAATTTTGTGTTCTTTTTTCCAGAGGTCTCAGTAAATTTTTCCTTCCATTTCTGTTGATTGTGAAGCAGGAGTCGATAACTGCTTCGCAAGTACCTGTTTGAGTTCGCTAATCTATTTGTTCTGTGATTTGATAATGTCTTTGTATTTCTTAGCCTCTTCCTGCATTGCTACTGCTTGTTCAGCAAGTTGCTTTCGCAGCGCTGCCATCTCCTCAGACTGCACCTTCATCATCTCTCTCAACTCCGTGAGGGATGTCTCTACTGAAGAGCTGGCAGGGGTCTGAGTGGCAAGTTGAGCTTTTTGTTGAGCAATTATATTTTTAAGCTGCGCAACTTCTGATAATGAAGATAGATTTTGTGAGGTAGCTTCAGAGAAGGATTTCGCAAGTGCAGTTGGAGGATTCAGCTGATAATACTGTTTTCTTGCTTCATTAAGTGAAATATTTTGCAATGTTTTGATCTCTTGAATCTTTTTCTCTTGCTTGTAGATGGGGCACTCCCGAGACCACGCAGTGTGGTCTCCGTCGCAGTGCACGCATCGGGCAGCAGTATCGCATGCCTCCGAGTCATGTCGGTCAGCAGCGCATTTTCCGCATGTTTCTCTGCCCTTGCAGGATTCGCTGGGATGCCCAAACCTCTGGCACTTAAAGCACCGCAGAGGATTTGGAATATGCGGGCGCACTGCCAGGCATACATAACCAGCGAATACCTTCGTGGGCAGAGTCGGAGTATTGAATGTAAGTATCAAGAGCGGAGTTGCTACAAGTTTCCCATTGCGTCGGCTTTCAATACGTGATACGTCAGAGACATTCTGGCTTTTAAACTCTTCCTTAAGTATTTCTACGTCAAGGTCAAGTAAGTCATGAAAATGATTCCTTTGGAGGTATTGAGGCTTCTATGCGGCGATACATCAATCAGGTAAGTGAGAAACAGTTGAGAATTCAGTAAAGTTTTGGTTTGCTCACAGGTCTTCGTCTCTATGAGGAGGGTACCGTCACGAAGGCATTTCAAGGACTTAACCTCGCCTACCAGACGATGTACTCCTCGAGCCTGGTCAAATGGGGAAATATTTTTGAAACTTTTATTTGGTGTTGTTATTTTGACTGTTAAATAGCGTGGCTCTTTGAACTTTGGATGAAGGTCTTCCATGGAGATTGGCTCATCCATCAAAGCACGCTTCTTATTGCGATTGATTAAGGGTGGTATATTGTTAGGTTCCTTGGGGGGGGGGGGGGGGGGGGGGTAGTTGGGGGAAGGGGTTTGGGTTTTTGTTGTTTGTGTTCAAGTTTGGTCCCACGAGAAGCTACGGAAATAAAAGTCAACTCGCACAGAGCCCCGCATGTGAAAGTAAGGCTAAATTAAAACTAGAGGTCGCCAAGTATCTAGAGTACATCGTTCGAGACTACATTGACCCGTAGCCATTCAACTCCTCGGCACGATAGTTTACACCTTGAGTTTGGGTTGATGTCCGTGTACATTGCGATTGTCGTCAACAGATGTGGGCGATTCGAGAACATGGAGAGAGCCGGCCAGAAAAAGTGAAGTAAAGGAAGGTAAGAAAAAAGAAGACGACAGATGAGAAAAGAAATGAGAAGACAACCGCAACGCTCAGAACTCCCTCCAGGTACTCCGGTCACCAAAAGGAACCCACTCGACCGACGGTCCGAACTTAGTCTGGACCCTCACCCCAGACCTTATCGCCATGGGTGACCCTGCTGGGAGCAAATGAATTGCTCCCGACGATAGCTCTGGGGATCACTGGGCCACACAAGCCCCCACACCACGTCAAGGTGTCCGGATCCTTTGAGGGGGAAGCTACAGATTTTATTGCTTGGAGTTAGAATTAGAAATCGAGCAATAGGTAGGTTTAATAATTTAAGTTTTTTTTTGGTAACAAGTTGATATGTCATGCCAGTGGTTTAAGTACAGTGAAAAAAAAAAAATAAGAAAATGTTTTCGTTTCATTGTATTCTTTTTCTCAACTGTACATAGGGGGCAGTGTAACCTGTATGACATATTAGTTAGCACTATTCATTGCAAACCATATATATATTGTTATTTATTTACCTCATAATACTGCAGGGTCAGATATATTTTTCTTTCAATTATCATGTATGAAACTAGTATAGATTATTGTACCCAAGGTAGACAGCTCAGGTCATTTCATTTATATTTTGGTATTATCTTATTGGTAGATATATTTAGAATATGTTGTCATTTTTGTTTCATCTCTGTGAATGGCTGTTGATGAGGTCAGTAGCAATCACAGAGTCTTCCAGGTAAATCATGTACCTAGGGGAGAGCACTTGATGGTGGACCATTTAGATGGGATATGCATCATTTGATTGGCATTATGATTGTTTAAATTGTTATTGACTGGCACGCGGAGTGAAGAGGTGTAAAGTTATATTGGCGAGGTTAAAAAGAGAGGTTTAATAAAGATCAACATTATAATTATTTTGATTATTATTGACTAACGCGGAGTAAAGAAGTGTTAAGTTATAGGTGTTTCCAAGCGGTCACCCATCCAAGTACTGACCACGCCCGATATTGCTCAACTGCGGTGATCGCCCAGAACCGGTGTTTTCAACATGGTATGGACGTTGACATGCATCCCGCTCGTCATCCTCTAGCATCATCTGGGTCCTCTGGTCTGATGTGCGTTTCCATCAATTCCATCCCATTGCATCATGACGTCATCACACGACCACCGAATGGTGTACCTAATTATCGGGTCGAATGGATATATACGTACAGGCGAGTTCGGTTCGCCCACCCAACACCGACTCGACATTCGAAAAATCGCGATCGCCGGCGAACGGACGATCGGATCGCCGCCTGGTTCGGACGGGTGGCCGGGTGTCGACGGACCTCGATCTCGTTCATACCAACTGGTGTTCGCTCCGGGGCTCCGTCATTGTGCTAGAACGGATTAGACCCGTTCCGTGACGTAGCATTGTGTTCCGCATGTTGAAATTGTCGACTCACAAATAGCAATCGCCGGCGAACGGACGGTCGGATCGCCGCCTTCGCCGCCGGGCTAGCACTGGCAGATAGGTCTCGAAAAGTTAGATTAGGAACCGTGTTGGAAACAAGTTCGGAGTTGATAGCTGTAGCCGTTTGACCAGTTTTGAACCGAGAAAAAGGCCACATGGAAGAAAAAAAATAGAAAAAACAAACAGTAAAAAAACCCGGAAAAAAGACACACACATATTAACGAACACCAATATTTTGTCAGTAGGCATGTCAAATCGAATCCTCGCTAAATGACGTTCGACGGAAGCGTTTGTTCGCTCTAGCCACACAGTAACGGTGGGACGTACCGAAGACTAGCTGTTGGCATAAACGAGAACTAGTTCCGACGATACCAATCGCGATTCGAATGTAGCAAATGTCAATATACGCAATACTGGGAATACGCCATATATGCGTTGTTAGACGAGCGGTTAGTGATAGTATGGGTAGAAATGGTGATAACAACTGCTCCGAGTGGTATACAAATATAAAACTAGGAAAACGCCTCATATGCGTTTTGAGATGAGCTCAGAAGTATGGAAATGTAGAATTAGGAACATCTGGTCGGCTCAATGTACATATACAGGCCATGGATCACTTCAGACGGTTAAAAACCGCGGCTGTCTGTTGGTATACAATTATACAAGATGGCGGCTGGAGATGAAAGTGTGGAAGAAAGGGAGAAGTTAAATGCACTATCGGCTAACAAATTACGTGAGGTTTCGAAAGAAAAAGGTTTATCAGATAAAGGAAAAAAGTGCGAACTTATTGATAGATTGAAGGATGTGATAAAACAACAGAGGAAATGAAAGTTTAGATGTGGTAAAAGACGGACAGACAGCTATTGAGAAAGTAGGGTTAGGTGACTTTTCGTGTGAGACAATGAATGATCTGTGCAAGTCAAATGGTTGCAATGACAATGTGAGCGATATACACCTAGAGGAATATAGTAGAAAAGTGTTGCATTATGAAACGATAACAAATGGTGCCGGTAATGAGTGTAATGAGAACATTCTATTACATGAAGGGACAGTTAACGGTGCTATAAACAAACCAAATAAGACGGCTAAGTGTGGAAAATGTGCGGGAAAAATTGAAACTGACAGTATATCGTGCGAAGGTTACTGCAGTAAGTGGTACCATAATGGATGTGCAAAATTATCGGACAATGACTACAAGGTAGCTGTGAAAATTGCAAATTCACTGTGGGTCTGCGATACATGTATTGAGAGAGTACGGAGCAACATGCCAGTAGGTTCAACAATGGACATGAAGGAGGGAATCTCTGATAATAAAATGGACTTGGACGTAATAAAAAAAAACTGAGAAACAATAGAGGAAGCAATTCCGGTAACGTAAACTTCTATGATTTGGGTAATGCGAGTAACGAAGTAGCTGGTGATGCGGTGTGGCCATCGTCTGTTGAGATGCCTGTCGGCCAGAAACCATGCCAGCCAGTGAAGTCATTTGCAGATGCTATGAAGTCTAGGGCAAAAAACAATACTGAGGTTATTGTTGTTAAACCAAAGTCATCTGGTCAATTGAGTTCCCAAACAAAAGATAGAATCTTTAGCCAACTTAATCCCGTTGAGATGGCAGTGGGCGTTGCTGGAGTTCGAGAAGTACGGGATGGCGGAATTGTGATCAGATGAGAGAATGATCAGTCGCTGAAAAAGATTCAAGATAAGATGGTGAAAGAAATGGGTGAAGAATTTGATGTTAATCTACCGCAAAAGAAAAACCCAAGAATGAAAGTGTTTGGCATCAATATTGAAAACTGTGACAATGAAGTATTGGTTAATAACCTGATTTTTTTTTTTTTTTTTTTTTCTTTTTATTTATTAGTATCACTCTCAATACAATATAGAATAACACCACTGTATATTATTTACATATGAATAATATTGAGAATAATAAAACCCACATAAGCCAGGCTTGTGTGTGGGAAAGGAGCTATTGGAAAATACAAAATACATACATTGTAGCAAGATGGGGTGAATAGCAAGTGATACAAATATAATAAATAATACAGATACAATTTATCTTCAATTTCAACTAAATAATGATGATAATGACATGTAAGAAAATATAATAATACTAGGCCTAATTGATAAAGAAATCGACATGTACAATTAGGACTACAAACCAATCATGAATATTTATGTAGCATGAGCGCTTACAAGTGAAATAAGATTAATATATGTAAGTTCGATGTTAATGGAAAGAATGAAATAAAAATATAATACAAAAATAAGAGAAATCGGACTGAAATAGATGAGTGAGGATGCTGAATACAATATAAAATGTAACAGGAAATAATATATAATAAACTAAACAGTATCATTCCAAAAATGTCGGCCTTCATTGTGCAGCCAAATAGACAGTTTAGTTTTAAATATGTTGAACATAGTTATCGACAAGATTTCAAAAGGCAAGGAATTGAATAACTTAGGTCCAAGAAAAGCAGATTGCCTTTGACCTAGTGACGTTAACATTAATGGGATTCTAAGGAGACATAATTTTGACGATCTAGTGACATTATAATCAACAGAGAGGAAATTAGTTTGTTTGTTTTTGAATGTGTACAAAAGGAGAGTTTTTAGGTACAAATTTCTAATAGTGCATACTCTCGCTTCAGCAAATAAACGTTCGGAAGGGTAGTCTCTGGGTAGTTTATAAATGGTTTTCAACATTGAGTTTTGCATGGTTTCTAGTGGTTTTAAATGTGTTTTCAGTGCTCCTCCCCATCCTAGAATGCCATAAAGAAAATAAGGCTGCGCCAACGAAAAGTGAATAAGTTTTAGATTTTCCTTCGTTAAAATAGATGCAAGTCTATAAAATTTGTAACTTATAGCCCTTAATTTGTCTATAATGGAATTTAGATGAGTTCTCCAGCTTAAGTGTTCATCGATGATTACTCCAAGATATTTAGTTGAAACTAATTTAGTTAGAATATAGCAATTGCATGGTTGATCATTCAGATTACAGTTTATGTCATGCATTTTTAGTTTTATACGATTTGCTACTGCAGAGTCATAGCAAGAAAAAGTTATAAATACAGTTTTTTGTAAATTTAAAGTTGAGAGGTTAATATTAAGCCATTCATAGACTAACTTGAGGCCTTTTTCAGAGCATTTTACTGCATCCTCGAATGATTCAGCACTAAAAATTAGGGCAGTATCATCGGCGTAAGAAATTAATTCACCATCAATTTTGATATTACAAAGGTCGTTAATGTAAATTAGAAACAGGATAGGTCCGAGGACCGTACCCTGAGGCACACCATACTCCAATGTTCTGGGATAACTCAGCATATCCTCTATTCTAACATATTGAGTCCTATTTAACAACTCTTAAATAGGTTTAGAGGGACACCTCGTATACCATAGTTTTCGAGTTTTTTTATTAGTAGTGAATAGTCAACTGTATCGAAAGCTTTTGCCAGATCAAGGAATATTGCAATAGTTTTTTGAGATTTATCTAATTTTTCAGCTATTTCATTTGTGAGTTTGTGAATCGCGTCTTGTGTGCTCAAGTTTGCTCGGAAGCCAAACTGAGACTGAGATATTATATTATGTTTATCAAAAAAATCAATTAATCTAGATTTAATGCATTTTTCGAGTAATTTGGAAAATAAATTCAAAGCTGATATGGGCCTATAGTTCTGTGGGATCGTTTTCTCATTTGCCTTGAAAATAGGTTTGATTACGGCAATTTTGAGAGAATCAGGAAAGACGCCCTGTACTAGACAAAGGTTAAATATATGGACAAGTGGAACAACAATATGGTCCTTAATTAATTTAATTGTTGATGCTTGAATTCCATCAATCCCACACGAAGTATTTACTCTCAGTTCTGAAATATGTTTTAAAATTTCATTACTACTCACAGGTCGAAGAAAAATAGATGCGTCTAGCTTTTGCGTAGGAAATTCTGAATTAAGTTGAAAGTTCTGATTATTTTTAATGGAATTTGCTAACTCACCGCCCAGGTCCGTGAAATAATCAACAAAGCAGTTTGCAATTAGTTTTGGTTCATCAGTGGAATTAATGAGAACATTGTTAACCAGAATATCTTGAATATCATGTTTAATGTTTTTAGATTTGGAATTTCCAGTTATTTCATTTATAATTTTCCACAATGATTTGGGATCATTATTTGCTTCTAATATTTTAGTTTTGTAAAATTCGTTCTTAGTTTTCTTAATCAATGTATTTAAATAATTTCGGTATAATTTATATCTATTTAAAAATTCAACATTCGGAGGGAGGTTATTTAATTCACGAAATTTGCTGTCTCTTTTTATTTCCTTATTCATTGCGTCACGCCTACGAATGAAGTTATTAAGCCTTTGGTAATCCATGGTTTGATTTTGTTCGTTTTTGATCTATTTTTTAATTCTATAACATGGCTAGCATTATCAATTACTAGTTTGACTTTTGTCATGAACATTTCCATAGCTGTTTTTGGATCGTTGGAATTGGTTATTTCATCCCAATTTATTCTCAGTACTTCACTGAGAAGTGAATCGCTATTGATTATCGTATGATTTTTAATGGCAAATCTAGAATTGTCGGTCGATGCGTTATTGATTCTATTGTACGACTTTGTTAATTTATCAATGTTTTGCCATGAAAATGAAATCGCAAAATGATCAGTAATGCTGGTTTCCAGCGTACAAGGTAATATGTCAAAATCTCTTTTTGAATTTAGAAAAATATGATCGATACATGTGCGTGAAGTAAGAGTTGTCCTTGTGGGTACATTAATACAGGACATAAATCCATTTGCAGCCATTACATCCATGTAGTCTGTTTGAATTTGGTTCATAATCTTGTCATCAAGAATGTTGATGTTGACGTCACCTACTAAAAATTTGTGTTGAGCTTTCAACGTTTTTAGATACAATGTCAATTTCAATAATAAATGCTGCCATATTAGTTGAAGGCGACCTGTGTAATGATATAATTTCATAAGATTCCTCTTTGAATGTAAAAGTCAGTAATGCTGCATTTGCCATCTGAATACATTGAATGTAATGACAGTTTATATTATTAACCGTCTCTTCATTACTAAAGATTAAAATACCATCTGTTTTGTTAATTTTTGAGTTGAAAAAATAAGAATTATAACCATTTATTTGAAAATCATAAGTAACACCTTGAATATGTGTCTCTGTGAAAATGATGATGTCATATCTGAATGAAATTCCACTCAATAGAACAAGGACTTCTTCGAAATGTTTATTTAAACTCCTGATATTAATATGAAATATTTTTATGTTGTTGTTATATGAGTACAGTTGGTTTAGACCACTGACGTCGGAACATATGTTCGTTTTAATTATGTTGGCTAATTCATCCATGATTTCGGAAACGGATATACCTGGAATACGGATGAGTTAAGAGATATTAGTGATTGAGGTTATTAGGAATGTCCGAAGGTTTATTAATTTTAATTACCGGTGACTGTTTATCCTTGCGTATAAAAACCCTGCCATGTTTAGTCCATGCATATTTAAAACCAATATTTCTGGTGTTCCGAGCTAACCAGAACAGGTTTTGATTCACCGTAGTCAAATGATCATCAATATATATTCTGTTATTACAATTTTCGAATCCAATCTCATGAGCAAACAAATCTCTCTTAGATTTCTTCGCCGCAACAATGTTTTCTTTGCATCGACGTGAGAAAAACTTCGCGATTATGGGAGCCGGTGAATGTGAGTTTTTATGGTTACTTTTTCGTAGCCGGTGACTCACCTCAATATGATTAGGGTGCATGTTGCACCCCAGTTTGTTTGCAATTTCAGTGATTATAGCATAGGTGTCTTCCCCATTGACTTCCGGGACACCTTGGATTTCTACATTGAAATTCTTTGAATACTGTTCAAGATTGTTTACCTCAAGGCTTAGCATTTCATTCTCATTGTGAAGATCTTTGGTCACTTGTTTACATGCATTCAGTTCTATCTTCGGCTCTTCAATCACTTTGGTCTGATGTTTGTTTTCTTTAAGTAGATCATCGAATGTCTTGGATTGAAATTCCATGGATTTGGCCATCCCTTGCATAGTGGATAGGATCTCCTTGATAGCGCCTGTGATAGATTCAAAGTTCGGTTGAATTGCGATGTCCAGGTTAGGTTGCCTGTAGTCAATACCAATGACCTCTGATTGTGGAGTTGTCGATTCATCCCCCTCTAACGGATCAGCTGGGCTCAAGCTAGTACTTTGCTCGAAAGCGAACACAGATTTTGCTTTCTTCGCAATTCTTGGCGGCATCGTTAATTATTTCCTTGTATTATATGAAAAAATATTTTTTGAAACACTTTGAAGACTAGATTCACCAGTTGAACGGAATGAATGTCACTTTATTAAGACTGTAATCAATAAAATTGAAGAGCGAAATTACACGTGATGCTCACTGTCCGCCATCTTGCGCCATCAAAGTTACAAAAGTTACAAAATGGAATTGAGAAACAGGGAATGGATATTCGTGTAGCTTATAAAAAGGTTAACAAAAGTAATTATATTATTCAACTTGTTTCAGCAGTAGATCCTGGGATCAGAGATAACTGGTTAGAACAGGGCAAGATTTGGGTGGGATGGTATTCAAATAAAATCGAAGACCATATTCACATCATCAGATGTTACAATTGCTCTCGTTATGGATGGTCATTACCAAAGTGAATGTAATTATGTTACCACATGTGCGTACTGTGCGGAAGAAGGCCACACAGCGCATACATGCAGTGGTCAATATAGTGCATATTGCATAAACTGCTGGTCAGCAAATGACAAGTTTGGTACGCAGGTTGATGCTAACCATGAAGCTGGGAGTAGCGATTGTCATTGCCATAAACGCCTGGTTTTGAACTTACGGAAACGTATATGCTACACCTCAGAACAGCAATTATGTAACTCGGATAAAATCATGTATACAAACACTCAGGGGCTGACTGGAAACATTGATACAGTTCATCAGCTTGCTGTGAAAGATAAACCAGTGAGCTTTTTGTCTCACTGAAACTCACATAACTGATAATATTTTTGAAAAAGAATTTTGTATTGAAGTATGTAATGTTGAACTCTGTGCTTCCTCTAGTAGACATACGGGTGGTGTGCTAATATATATTAGAAATGATGTTAAATATAGGTTGATCCATAACTATAGCTTACATATGAATGTATGGTTGATAGGAATATGCATTAGTAATGTTATGTTGTCGGTACTGTAGGCCTACCATTCTCCGAATGCTTCACACAATATTTTCCTGAACTATTTTGAAGAATGGCTTGAGGAAATATCATTATGTAAATATAAATTGATTATAGTAGGAGATTTCAACATAAATATGCAGAATAACACTACTTATAGTACAAGATTAAATCAAATAATGTGTAGTGCTGGATTACACCAGATTGTTAAGGAGCCTACTAGAGTAACTCAGACTAGTAGTACTATAATTGACCTTCTAATAACAAATCACCCATTAGTAAAAGTAAGTGTAAAATCAGAATATAACATATCAGACCATGAGATACTGGAAATAACACTGGGGGGTAAGAAAAATGGTACTAGAATTTCTAGAAATGGTTGTAAAAAGAGTGAGAATCACTATTGTCAAACGCCGAGTGCTTAAAATGGATGATTTTAATCTGCTGAACGACCTGCTACTAGAAAAAGAGTGGGATTATACACTAGGAAGTGTGGATGATATAGCTAATGAGTAAACAAACACGTTAATTGGTTGTCTAAATATTGTTGCACCAAAGAAGAAGGTTTCTGTAAATAGTAACTTTAGACCCAAACCCTGGTTTAGTAACGTGGTTCTTGAATCGCAAAAAAATATGGATAATAGTTCTAACAGAGGTCAACTAACGAATAGCAGTGTAGACTGGAAAGCATATAAAAGTAATCGTGATATATTTGTTAATACGTTAAGAAAAGCAAAGAGGCAGTACTTTGAAGATAAAATAGATAACGCAAAACATGACACTAAGAAGATGTGGAAAACCCTTAAGAGAGTTATCGATACAAATAATAACAAGGTAACAAGTTATAAAGTTGAGTTTGGAATCCACAATGAAGGAAATAATGCAGACAAATTGAATGAGTTCTTTGTAAATAGTATTTGTGATATTGTTAATAGTATAAGTATACCTAAAAATGCACTAGCTCTAGAATTATGTATAAGTAGTAGCAACAGTGAGACTTGAGGGTGATGATGATAGTACTACAATAGATAGATTTAGGCCAATAGGTATTGATGAATTAAAAAAATTGGTGATGAATCTTCCAAATAGAAAGGGTACATCAGAAGGTATTTCTGTTGAGATACTTGAAAAAACTTTTGTTAGATGTGGGCATGCCCTTCTCAGAGTTGTTGATGTATCAATAACAACAGGGACATTCCCAAGTAAATGGCTCCTATCGGAAATAGTTCCAATCCCAAAAATATGTAAAGCCATAGCCCCGGAAGACTTCAGACCAATAAATATGCTTCCGATTTATGAGAAGGTACTTGAAAAAATAGTATATATCCAATTAAAACAATTCATAGATAAAACTGAGGTATTACATGTTAATCAGTCTGGTTTTCGTAGTGGCTACTCTTGTGAGACAGTTATACAGCTTGTAATGGAAAGCTGGCTCAAAGAGCTAGATGAAAATAATATAGTAGTGGCGGTCTTCTTAGACTTTAGGCGTGCTTTCGAGACTGTTGACAGACAGTTACTTTGTAAAAAACTAAAAAATATGGCATTAAGGGTAGCGCACTAAAATAGGTTAGAAGTTATCTAAGCAACAGGAAACAAATGACCTATTTTCAGAATGAGGTGTCACATGAATTGGTAAATGATTATGGAGTACCACAAGGATCTGTCCTTGGTCCTCTTTTGTTTATATTGTATATAAATGATATATTTAGTATAAACGAAGATGTATTTGTTAATTTGTTTGCGGATGATACTTTATTATCGTATGCAGGGACCTGTATTGAGATTATATTTCATGTTATTAATAATGCCTTAGCACAAATGTCAGACTGGCTGAGTGCTAGCAAATTTAAACTTAACACTAGTAAAACCAAATGTTTGGTGATAACGTCATCAGGTATTGTAAAGCGTAATATGCAAAATAAGTTGGACAACCTGTCATTAACCATTGATGATAGTAAACTTGAATTCGTTAATGAATTCAAGTACCTGGGAATCATCATAGATCATCATTTAGGACTGCAAAAAAATGCGGAGTATATTATTTAAAAAATGGCCAAGAAGATAGGGTTTTTGGCAAGGATAAGTGTATCTTTATCGTATGCTACTAATCTGTTAATATATAAATCAATTGTTTTACCACATATAGATTATTACTGTACAATGCTATGGGGAGCTAATATTGAGCAATTGGCAGCTATACAAAACCTTCAAAGAAAAGCATTAGCCTGTACATTGAGATGTGACAAGTATACACCCATTAAAAAAATCTTAAGTAGGGTAGATATGCTATCAATTGAGCAGAGAATTACACTTAATATGCTTGTATTTATACATGAAATTGTTAAAGGTGATTTACCGAGCTACTTGCAAGAAAAAATCACAAATGTTATGGGTTGTAACTCATTCAGGTATATTATGAAAAATAATGACAAGATCCAGGTTACTAGACGCAACAAAACCAGATCACAGTTATCAGTTTTTTACAGCGGTATAAGACTGTACAACGGACTGAGCGTGAGAGCTAGGACTGAATTTAATGTTGATGTGTTTAAGGTACTTTGTGCAACCTTTGTTACAGAAGAATGTCGAATTTAGTCAAAAACCATACTAGGTCTACTATACTTATTCCATACCTTTTCAATAATGTAAAATTATCATGTATAATTAATGTATGTATAATAGCTGAGTTTCAGCTAAATAAATAAATCTATCTAGTGTAATATAGTGAATTTCTAGACTTTTAATCGCGTATGTTTCATTAAAATAACTTAAATGTTCTGCTCATTTTGACGAGTACTGTATTTCCAAATTCCGATTACCTACTTTTATGGCGGTAGAAGTAAGGTACTATTTTCTAAATTACCGCGTTGTAAGTAACAATACGAGTGATGCGATCTTCAAGGTCCTGCCTGGACCAATCACCTCACTCGCACCCTTGTAAATTCATAACCTTAGGCTAGACGCTATATTCCAAACCGAGGTTATATAAACCAAAAACACCCCCAAATCGTCCTCATTTCTCATTCTCATTTTACTGACGACTGTCGCCGACTGCTGCCTGAACTGTGTAAATAGTGATAGTTTTTGGCCCTCGGTTTGGAGGCACAGCGCTCCAACCTGACTCACTTCACTATGTAAGTTTCATTTTATTAATTAGTTCCTTAAGTTTTAGAGTAGAGTATTAATATTAAACCGATTCACGAACACCCTGTTTTTCTAATAATATAATTAGCCATTCATCCTCAACTAATTCCTGAATCCACCAACTTAGTTTTTTCTCATTTTTTAGTATTTAGTCCATGATGTTCCAACATCATGGTGGTGACAACACACGCTATCCCTTGTAAATAGTAACTTTAAGCGCTCGGTCAAAACCAAAATATAACACTATCTATCTATCTATACGGACCTTGGTTTCCCAATTCATGGTACCAGTGCCTTCTGGGTATCCATCACAGATTTTAAACGTTATAATTTATTGGTGACACTCGTTGCGCACATTTAATAGTTCCTTGATCGCTTACTCAATTGATTTTATTGATGTGTGGAAAAAGTACATTAAAAAGGCGTTTTCTTCGTTATTTCACATCCGATTGTTCCATAAATCGCTTCAAATATGTATGATAGTTCTTTCCACATTCAGTATGAATTTGACAGCCTTTGGAAAATCTTCGTCTTCCAAGTTCGTTCTTTCCCGGCTTCTACTCACAGGGAATTCCCGTATTTTTCAAATTTTCTCTTGGAAATCAATTCGATCGATTTTTCTGAAGAACAATCCCACCCTATTCTGGTATGACAAAAATCTGAAAAAAAAGTTTCGAGTTGATTGAAACTTTTTCCTGACCTGTATGCCGCGTACAAAATTGAACAAAAAAAAAAGGAGAAAAAAAACAGAAAAAACAGAGAAAAAATAAAAATAACCAAGCCCAAACTTTCTCGGTATATGGAATGCAAATCTTCGCCACGCTTATCTAACATTGTATATATATATATATATATATATATTTTAATTGCTGACCCAATCAAGTTGAACATTTCGAGAAATGTTTATTGAAATGTAGTCGAACTTCACACAACATTTCAATGTTTTGGATAGTGATTTTTTTTTCTCCGCTGTGTCATTCCAACGGGAATTGTTGAAATTTATGAAATTCATAAGAAAAAAGTTACAACCCGATGATGCCACGAAACTGGACAGATCCAAGTGAGATGAGCAACCGTATTGAAAACAAGTTCGAAGTTGATAGCTGTAGCTGTTTCAGCTGTTGAGAACAGACAAAAAAAACATGAAAAAAAACAAACAGAAAAAACGAACCCGGTATCGAGCACATCATCACATTCACGGGTGGATAGGTGATCAAGGTTAGGGTTGGGTAGGTCAGGTTGGTATCGCCCGGTATACCGACCTGGTAACGAGCACATCACCACATTCACGGGCGGAAAGGTGATCAAGGTTAGGGTTAGGTGGGTCAGGTTGGTGTCGCACGGTATACCGACCCAGTAACGAGCACATGATCACATTCACGGGTGGAAAGGTGATCAAGGTTAGGGTTAGGTGGGTCAGGTTGGTGTCGCACGGTATACCGACCCAGTAACGAGCACATCATCACATTCACGGGTGGAAAGGTGATCAAGATTAGGGTTAGGTGGGTCAGGTTGGTTTCGCTCGGTATCCGACCCGGAAACGAGTATATCACCACATCCAGGTGAGGCTATCAAGGTTAGGGTTAGGTTGGTGGTGGCCAGCATGGTAGAGGTTAGGTGGGCGCGACATGAAAAACCATAATTGACGATAATCAGGTGGTTCTCCCAATTATCGGATCGAACGTTGATTTGTCATTATATCGTCTGTGTGGGCTCGATGTATAACTCGAACAATATCATCTAGTCAGTCAGTGGCCGGGTCAGTCGTGGTGGATGCGGAGACCCCGGGGGAACGGGGTGGGAATCAGAATGAGAAAAAATATGTCAAAAAATTGTACATATTTCAATTATAACTATATTATTGTGACTAGGTGAACGCCACATATGCGTTGTTGGACGAGCGTACAGAAATGGTATGAGGAAAAAATGGATAAAAACAGCTCCGATTGGTACCAATTCAGCTCATTTTATGTTTTTTTTTTTTTTTTTTCATAATGGCTCACCGGATCAGGCTGAGAGTTTTTCCATGAATTTGTATGCAAATGTTATCCAATTTCTCGCAAAATTTCATTTCTTCGGAAAATAAGAATATTTTCTTTTTTTCCGCTCTTCTTATTCCAACGGGTAGTTTTGAAGTTTCTGAATTAAATTCAGGAACAAGAACGTCATCACCCGATAGTGACAAAAAACTTCTCAGATCTAAGTTGGATGAGGAACCATCTGGAAAAAAAATCGTTCGAAGTCGATAGCTGTGGCCGTGTGACCTTTGGAGAACCGACCAAAGAACATGAAGAGAAAAAAAAAGAAAAACGAACCGAAAACAATGTTTTTTTTTCCGCAGTACGTCGAATCGAATCCTCGCTAAAGCTCGTCTAATTATATGCAATTGAACGTGAAATTATCGATAAATCGTATGAATGGGGCTGATGTTACCCGAACAATGATCGTCATCATCTGGCTATAGTGGCCGGGTCAGTCATGATCGATGCGGCGTGGCCGGAGACAAGGTGGGCAACGAAATGAAAGAAAGATAGGAGAAAAAAAAATTGCCAACGGCACGTGGTGTTTCCAAGCGGTCAACCATCCAAGTACTGACCACGCCCGATGTTGCTTTACTGCGGTGATCGGACGAGAACCGGTGTTTTCAACATGGTATGGCCGTTGACATGCATCCTACTCGTCATCCTCTATCATCAGCTGGGTCCTCCGGTCTGATGTGCGTTCCCATCAATTCCATCCCATTGCATCATGACGTCATCACACGACCACCGAATGGTGTACCTAATTATCGGGTCGAATGGGTATATACGTACAGGCGAGTTCGGTTTGCCCACCAAACACCGACTCGACAGTCAAAAAATCGCTATCTCCTGCGAACGGACGATCGGATCGCCGCCTGGTTCGGACGGGTGGCCGGGTGTCGACGAACCTCGATCTCGTTCATACCAACTGGTGTTCGCTCCGGGGCTCCGTCATTGTGCTAGAACGGATTAGACCCGTTTCGTGACGTAGCATTGCGTTCCGCATGTGGAAATTGTCGACTCACAAACCGCGATCGCCGGCGAACGGACGGTCGGATCGCCGCCGCCGCCGCCGCCGCCGCTGCCGCTCTCGCCGCCGGGCTAGCACTGGCAGATAGGTCTCGAAAAGTTAGATGAGGAACCGTGTTGGAAACAATTTTGGAGTTGATAGCTGTAGCCGTTTGACCTGTTTTGAACCGAGAAAAAGGCCACATGGAAGAAAAAAAAAAAAAGAAAAAACAAACAGTAAAAAAACCCGGAAAAAAAACACACACATATTAACGAACACCAATATTCTGTCAGTAGGCATGTCAAATCGAATCCTCGCTAAATGACGTTCGACGGGAGCGTTTGTTCGCTCTAGCCACACAGTAACGGTGGGACGTACCGAAGACTAGCTGTTGGCATAAACCAGGCTGTAGCAACAAGCATATGTGACCTTGTCCCTAGGTTCCATTTTGTTCAAATGGCGATTTATCTTATGTTTCAGTTAAGGACCGCTAGATGGCAGTATAGTCACATCACTGCCTCCCCAATGCTTTTCCCGCAAATATACAATTCTGCACCCTCTCTGAATATTAGGAAGCATTTTTCAGAAGGTCATACGCAGATTCGAAGAACTACCCACCTCTCTCCGAAACTACCCTCTTTGGTCAGATCCATTCATACAGATCGATGAACGTCACGTACGCCCACCAAGTGACAAACACGTGTTTTGAGGTTAAGTTCCATTTATTCCATTTTATCGATTATTGTTGGTTTAAACTAGTTTAGGTACGTTTATAATAGGTTATTATCATACTAATTCGCATTTACATTTCGTCCTGGTCGTATTATTTCAATAATTAATAAATATTCAATCTAGCCTATCATTGGCTGTTTTTTTCTCCTATCTGGCTTATCCTTTCCACTTATTTCAAACATATGTCACGACCTACGTGTTTTTTATGAAAATCAGTGAATTATATCAAATAAAGCAAGATAGAATATAAGTGATAGCAGGATAATAAAAGAAGATAAGAAAATAAGAATAGTATTTTCAGAATATATTAGTGTACAATAGATTAGATCAGAATAGAATAGATTGGAATAGATTAGTATAGAATTGGTTGAATAGATGGATCTAGAGTACGCTTTATATAATCATATAGTATATATAGAGTCATGGCTCCTAGTAGAATCTACTGACAATATAACCAGTGTAGCAATACCCGTCAAGATATGCCACATCTGTCGTTCTTCACCTTCCCGATGGATGAAAACAGGTCAAGGATTTGGGTGGAAAGAGCCAACAATCCAATCCTTCGTGGTTTAACAAGAATTAAACTTGACCGTTTTGCCCGTCCCTGTGCCGACCATTTTGACGAAGACCAATTTATGAACCGTATGAAAAACAGATTGATCCACTCGGCTATTCCTAGAGTTTCTACGAATGTGCTTTCATCGCACTCCCCAACACCACCAGTAATACCTGGGACCCCCGAAAGAGCTCCTTTGGGTGAGTTGATTAATTAATGTATTCATTACATTTTGTTTGATTGCTAGATCATAAGCACAAATTAAAGTTGCTGTCTCATACGTATTCATGTTTGCAGGCCTAGATCACACATATTGCGCCTGCAATGAAGTCATTGTATCGGATTCCCCAATCAGAGGGCTGGAAGAGGATCCAGCGAATGTGGAAAATCGCGCACCGCACACCCCAACAACACCAGTAATACGTGGAACCCCCGAAAGAGCTCCTTTGGGTGAGTTCATCACACTTTAATATAGTGTATAACAGCTCATAATAAATTATTATGAGTGGTTTATATAGTCATTAAATTTTTCTCTGAATAACCATTAACCATGTTGAATTAGTGGGTCTATATAATACAGAAGCTGATTAAGTATTGTATATTTTTTGTTTCTCCATGAAGTTACCGGCACTAGGGACATCCTATTGGAAGCGAAAACCCCACTGAGGAAATCCATCATGAGTGAGCATGGGCTCAAAGGGCTCGAGCTCACACCAACAAAGGCACATCTCATAGAGAGTATCCGAGATTCCAGGAGAAAGCTTTCAAGATTCAAGAGAAAGTCCATAAAATTGAAGTCAAATATAAAGGGTCTCCAAAATCTGATTTCCAAGACTCAAATGGAGAAGCTACTGGTAAACAGCACACTGTCTCCTGCACTTGCTGGAATCGTTGAAGGCGAGCTCAGAAATATCGGTAGACCAGCCAAGTCACGTCGATGGACGCTGGACGATAAGGTCGTGGCCGTTTCAATTATGAAACGAAGTCCACGATGCTACCGCTTCCTAAGACATATTATCACGTTGCCGTGCCCTAAGACTTTGAACAACCTCCTGAACAACATCACGTTGAGGCCAGGAATAAACACGAAGATACTTGAACATCTTGGAGATAGGATTAAGAAATGTCACCACGTGACAGGTACTGTGCTATCGTCTTCGACGAGATGTCACTGCGTGCCGGGTCGTTCTATAACGAGTCGTTGGATCAAGTTGTAGGTGAATATGACCGCCAAATAATATTATATTCCGCACTGAGACGGATGCATGGTCAAGAGGCTAGCACACTGAACCGTCATTCATGAGTCCTGGGTTCGATTCCCGCTTGATCGACTATCCTGGTAGAGCTGGTTCATCGTGGTTTCCCTCTGTCATCCAGTTTCTCACTGGGATTGTTCCTTTTGAAAACAGACCACGACCGACTCCTTTCCACTATCCAAAAACAACCAACAAAATAACCTTTCATCTCGTCATACGGATACCATCGTCTCACTCAGCTCAGAAAACCTGGTACCCTTTTTTAATGTTCAATATCTTGAAATTTCTAGCATCCTACAGGTTCATAATTATAGGCGTGACAGCTGCCTACCGATGACCCAATACATAATTTGAATCAATTAGTAACACGTGACATGTCTATAGAATCAAATCAAATGAATAAAACTATAACATTGAATTTATGGATAACTTAAAATATGTATATTGTCAGGATTTGAAGACTACGGATCACAAGGAACTACTCGAGTTATTGCCAATCATGCTCTACTATTCATGATCCGTGGCTTATCGAAGAAATGTAAGCAACCCATAGCATACTATTTTACCTGCGACTCTGTTCCAACTGACATACTGAAAAACATAATCAAAGAAGTTGTAACTGCAGTACAAGATGTTGGACTCTGCCCCATTACGTCTGTTTGTGACCAAGGGCCGACAAATCGCGGAGCTATCCAGAGTCTCGTAAATGATACTTTCAATGCAGACACTGCGCCCACTTTCAACACCACCGAACCATATTTCAAAATTAATGACCAGATTATTTACATTATTGACGACCCCCCACACATCATCAAATGCTTACGCAACCTCTTTATGAACCATGAAATAGAATGGTGGGACAAGGATAAGAAAATGCTTAAAAGAGCTAAATGGGTTCACTTTGCTCAGTTTTATGCATATGACCAAATGAATACCAGACTGGCGTACAAACTGACGGACAACCATGTGAAGCCCGAAGGTTGTATGAAGATGCGAGTCAACTTGGCAGCTCAGACATTCAGCCAAACTGTTGCTTCTGGGATGATCACCCTGGCTACCTAGAGCGACGGCTCGCTCTTCCCGAAGGGAGCAGCACATACAGGGGAGCTGCTGGAGACTGGCGACATAATATTCGATAGCCTTAACGGTTCAACACTTCATCCAGAACGAGGTAAAGAACTGAGGTGTGTCATCTCAGACAAATCTGAGCATGAAACGTTCTGGAAGGAGGTCTGGCCAGTAATCTTGTCCTGGAAGTTCAAAAATAAGCCAACGAACAAAACTGCTGAGAGGGTGAGATACAATTTAACTAATTAATGCCATTATAAAGTACAACCATAGATTAAGGATTACTCTATGGTACAACCCTATAGTTTTATTGTCATAATGGATTACTTTAAAATTAAATTTGATACTCTTTTCAGAATTACAAGCCCAGAACAGTGAATGCACTGCTAGTAACAATCCGTGCCGTTCAGCAGTTATGGAAATGTTTGAGAGAAGAGGGTAATTTTAAGTTTCTGTCACTTCGGCGTCTCAACCAAGATTGTTTAGAGAATATCTTCGGTATACTCCGCCAGCTTAACGCCTGCAACCTGACTCCGACTTGCCCTCTTTTTGAAAGTGCGTTGAAAACTGCGCGAATCAACAACTTGGCAGCTTACACACCGCGTGGTGCAAACTGCGAGTGTGATAAAGACACACTTCTGTCAAACCTGAAGAGTCTCCTACAAAACAAGGACACTTCCACCACTTTGCCTCAGGTGGGTCTGAATTTCTTTCTCATAGTTAGTTATATCCTACATAGTTCATTTCATGCATTGTAGGGCCTGATGTCAATTATAGTTTTCATTGAAAATTCCGAATGATGGTACGAGTAAATTGAGTCTTAAATGTTTACCATCTAATAAAATAATAGAAAAAGGCCTATGTGATCCCTGTTACCTGTTGTACTTATATAAAAATATAATTAACAATTAAGATTATTACAGCTATTAAAGTATTGTATACAGAGTATGATATTAACATAATTATGGTAAAATAAAGCGAATTGGACGTTATAATAACAGCTTCACACTGCCATTTACACTACAGGCAATAATTGCAATGACATTTTTTACTTGATATTAAATCATCCAAATTATAAAACGAGTAATTCGAGAGAAATAGCTTGTGGTTGATATGGTTCATTTTTCCAACACCTACAGATACTGCGACCTACTGATAGAGGTGCCACAAATGTGAGATTGAGGGAGGTCCCTTGCGTTTGTCCTGAGGAAGAAACTCTGACCGGACTAAAGCCATAGTCCAATAATATTACCCAGGTCTGCCCATACGCACATAACAGCGTTGAGCAGTGGTAGCGTGACGTCATCTAGTACACACACTGGCTCCGGCCGGCTGACTACTATGGGATAACCAACCTGGTTTTAAAGCGTACATTTGAGTTGACAGAGCATATATGATACAATTTATTGAATCAGGAAGCTTAATGGTGTGTTACCATACTAGAAGGTTTCCACATCATTGAATAAAGGTATATTTATTCAATTATAATAATCATATGAACAGATAATTAATAATAAAAACTTTATTAGACAACCAGGTTTATTCGCCCATCCAAGCTCCACTGAATAGCCTACTGTTCAATAGCTCTATTATCTGTGATTCAACTGTTGACGTCGGGCTAAACACAGGGATAGCTGACGTGGCTTTAAATAAAATTTAGATTGGCAGAAATTATTTAACACATTTCATAGAATGACAAAGCGAACAATGACAGCATTATGACAGTATATTTCACACTTTACAGTATGGATTCAATCAGTCGAGCAGTGACAATGGTTGGGTGTGCTGTGTTTGGCTGTAAATTTAATCAAAGAAACAAGGGAAAAGGTGATAGTAGTAAAAATATAAAGTTCTTAACATTTCCAAGAGACGAAGAGTTGTGCCGTAGGTGGGTTAATTTGTGTAGAAGAGACGACCAGATAAATGTTAAATATGCAAGAATTTGCTCGGACCATTTTGAAGAAAGTGATTTCAATTGGAATTTGAAGCACCGCTTACTAAAATATTCCCCTAAAAAATCTAGAAAACTAAAACCAGGTTCTTTACCATCCAGAAATTTACCCGTCACAACGTCTTCCCCTCAAACACCAAAAGAAAACGAAGAGACAGACAAGAAGAGCGATCCAGAAAAAGAACAGTAGACCGTTTAATCGATATCTCCACGTAAGTTTTACTTTATATTCAACCAAGTTAAATATATATATATATATATATATATATATATATATATATATATATATATATATATATATATATATATAT
This sequence comes from Brachyptera putata, assembly GCA_907164805.1. Lineage (NCBI taxonomy): Eukaryota > Metazoa > Arthropoda > Insecta > Plecoptera > Taeniopterygidae > Brachyptera > Brachyptera putata. Next base: position 1,321,015 of record OU015463.1, read on the forward strand.
ATATATATATATATATATATATATATATGTCAATAGAAGTTATATATATATATATAGGCCGATAAACTAGTGATTATTGGATGGCTATTATTTTTGATATGCCTCTTCCTCATTGGAAATAAGGTGTCCAAATCAATTGTTTTCAAAATAAAGTATATATATGTAGGTTTATTGGATTAGGTCTACTCGAGAGTTTGACTGTCACGGTGTCAGCATGACACCAATTCTCGAGTAGGCCCTATAATACAGTTTTGATAAGTATTAATTTCAAAGTTAACAAAGCTATCGTATAATTTGAAAAATCAAACATCAAACCCCGTGTCACCGCTCATGGTCTAATAATATTCCATCATTGGAATTACCATTACTGGACTAAGGTCCCCACTAGAACAAAATATTATAAAATAGGTTTGAGCAAAAATTGTTTCTTCTGTAGGACAGAGACCTTGCCCCAGTGCAGCGATGTGCGTGTGACCTCTGAAGGTCAGACTATCCAATCAGCCGTTTCTGAAGCTCAAGTGTCATTCGAGTAAGTGTTGTCATATTCAGCAGGAAAACGCAACAAATGCGTTGTTGGATGAGCGATATAGATGATATACATGGATGAGCGATATAGGCATATTTATATGAAATGTAATAAATGCAGCTTCAGTTCAAAACAATTATGCCACTGCCTTTCTGTTCTTCACTGTTCACATTTTAATCGTGTAACGATTGAATTGGTTAGACTTGTTGCATTTCTCAATAGTTTTTAATTGCCATGAAAAAATAACATTTTTATTCTTGCATCAAAACGGCTGATCCGATTCATTTGGAACTCTGCAATGATGTGTATCATTATTGATTCAATTATCGCTTCGTATGTGAAACTCCGAATTAGGAAAAAGCAATACTTTTTGCCTTGTTGATATAGACTAGGAAAACGCGTTATGTGTTTCCGCGTTGATGGATGAGCTAATAAGAATGAAACTGAATTATTTCAAAAAGTTAAATCAAGTTGATGTTTTGACGGCATTCAAATTAAAAATTAATGTTTTCATTCGGTTGATTTATTTCGTAGACTATTCTCATCATGAAGGAAATATTAGATGCAATCTAAGATACAATATATACACCTTAAGATCCAATTATATTTATTACTCATTCTAAATAATATCTTTGATAATAAAGAAGGCTTTGTTTTGATAGTTCTTCAATAATTGGTGACACTTGTTGCTTGGATTTAATTGGTTTTCTTAATAGCTTTGAATGATGTATAAAAATGTCATTAAATCATTTTTTATATCTAAACGACTGATTGGATTCCAATGAAAGTTTGGAATCATGTGTATCATTATTATATTGAAATTCGGTGAAAATTTTAATTTTTTTGAAGGACATTTTTTGTACGAAAATTTTTCTCCGGCTTATTCTTATGGGTAATTTAGAAAATGGAAAATTAGTTTTCTCAGAAGTGGTGCAATCGATTGCGCATAAAAATCAATGAGATTCAATCCAGATGATGACACTTGGGCTTGCCAAGTTTCAATTGAATTTGAATTTTCGTTTGACCTGTAGAGCGCGAACAAAAAAAAAAAAAAAAACATGTACATTTTTTTCGGGTCAAGTGTAATTGAGTCTTCGCTTCGCTCATCCAATCAATATATTCTGAATCTTTACTATATTCCAAAATTATTTCCACTTTCTCTCCCTCTTTATTTCTCTTCGATATTTATTATTTTCCAGAGCGTCTAGTCCAGTTTACACTCCATGCTATGAAACTGATCAAGAAAAGATTCTTCGCCTTCAAGTAGAGAATCGTAAACTCAAATTTCGAAATCAGTCGCTCTTATTCAAAATAAAAAATCTTGATAAAAAAACTTCACATTACACGCAAATACGAAATGTGTTGTCCGAACTATTCACAGAGGGACAGATAAAGTCCTTACTTGGAAACAAAAAGAGGATTCGATGGAATGCAATTGATATATCAGCCGCTATTTCGTTGCATACAGTAAGTGCTAAAGCATACAGATACTTAAGACTAAAACTAAAATATCCACTACCAGCAGTATCTACGCTGAGACGATGGGCACAGAAGATGAACTGTCAACCCGGGTTGTTGGAAGATGTCATGCATTTGATGGAGGCTAAAGGAAAAGAAATGAACGAGGTACAAAAACTTACCGTTATCTCGTTTGATGAGATGAAAGTCACTGGAAAAGTTTGTTACGACAAAGGCAGAGACAAAATCATCGGGCCACATAATTATTCACAAGTTGCCATGGCAAGGGGACTAGTGGGAAACTGGAAACAGCCCATATTCTATAACTTCGACATGCAAATGACGAGAGATGTTTTATTTGATATTATTACCAATCTATCAAATGTTGGCTACCACGTAATTGCCATAGTTAGTGACATGGGGGGTGGAAATCGAGGCCTTTGGAAAAACTTGGGTATCAATGCCGAAAACGTTCATTTCATTCACCCAACAAAACCTGACAGAGACATTTTCGTATTCGCCGATGCACCACACTTATTGAAATTAGCAAGAAACCATTTCTTAGACAGTGGTTTTGTACTCGATAACGTCACAGTGAACTCCGATCCGGTTTTCGAATTATTAAATCTAACATCTAAATCCGAAGTTAAGATAGCCCATAAACAAACTTTGCATCATCTGAACGTTAAAGGAGCACAGAGGCAGAAGGTTAAAACGGCTGCGCAGTTACTTTCAAACTCTGTTTCTAAAGCTGTATCTTGGTGTGGTCAAAAAGAGTTGATCAAGGCAGAAAATTGAAAAGAATGTTCGAGTATGCTAAAACTGTTTAATGATTGGTTTGACGTCTTCAACACGAGAGTACCCGAGGCTGATGGGAGGGATAGACTTGAAGCATTTGGATTAGCTCTCAACATACAAATTCCAATATTAGATAAAATGATTGATACTATGAAAAGGATGAGAGTTGGTAACAAGAAAGCATTAACTCCATTTCAAACTGGAATCCTAATATCATCGAATTCACTTAAATTACTACACAATGATTTAGAACGACATTACAACTTGAAATACATCCTAACGTACCGATTGAACCAGGATATTTTAGAGAATTTCTTTTCAGCTATTCGTTCTGCAGGTCACACCAATGATCATCCACTTCCAACCGAGTTTTCGGACAGAATGAAGTCGTACATTTTGGGAAGAAATAGCTCCGTTCTGTCGGCAAGTGCCAATACAAATGAAGATGTTACCACAAATCTTGGCATCATCACAGCTATCTCTACTCTCACTTCTCACAAGAGATGTCGTTCTGATGAAGAAGGTAACGAATTAGAGAACGTTGAACAGAACGATCTCACAGACAGCAATGAACTAGACCTCGAACTAGGGACGGAGACCATCTCCTCCAAATTATTGCATGAGATAGTTAAGGACACTGATGATGAGATGGATTTGTATGACGAGTCAGAGGACGTGTATGACGTGTTGGACAAAATACCTGTGCCAACATCCCCTGAAGAGGATATTGAGGACGCAGGAATCTCGTATATTGCAGGATATTTAGCATATCGAGTTAGGGATAGGGATAGGACTTTGGGGACACCGACTGGCGTCCTCGAACGCATTGGCTCCCGAGGAACAATGTGAAAGCAGAAGTTGGATCAATCACTTATCTGAAGGAGGACTCATTCAGCCTGATCCCAACTTCTTAAAAGAGGTTAAGCTTATGAATGCTGTCTTCGCCAAGTTCAACGACGGCAAGGATAAAAGCCTCAATCGAGAGCCAGGTTTTGTGAGAAAGTTGGTTGAAAGAATTTTACCAAACGTGTTACTATCGAGCGAAAAAGTTGTGAAAATATTTGTAAGAACGCGCATGTTTATTCGTATACGTGAAGTAAACAAGCACATTGAAGGAGCAAGACAAGAGAAATATGAAAGAAGTCGATCAAAACGGTTCAATAAAGTTGAGAAAACAATAACTTGAAGGGCCCACACGTCAGACTTGATAGGCCTTTGCATGATTTATAAGTTTCAATAATATTGTGTACCTTTGGCTATTTTATTTAGTATGCCTTATCGAGTCGATATGATTAACACTGTTCCCCATATGGAGAATGTCGAAAACTTTAATATGAATTAACTAATGCAGCAACATGAAAGTGAAGTGATTAAACTGTAAGAAATTAAAAATCAAACTAGGTCTCGTTTTCAACGCGTACCGGCGAATTAATTAGGAACGCTTGTGGCGAGGAGGAATTCTACAAAAGTAATTTCAAGCAGTTGAAACTTTCCACAGTTTGTTATATGCATAGTCAGATAATTAATTACTTATAGTTCACATAAGTCTTACCGTCCTATTGCTACAGTAAGGAATACCATAGAATCCTATAATGTTGCTTACTAATTTCTTACCTCTACAGATCATTAATAATTATTAATAATACGGCCAGACTTATGAAAATCTGCGCAATAGCATGGACATGATAACTCTGGCGAGTTTCAAGTGTTGACATTTTTTTTCTAATTCCACCTAGCCACAAGCATTTCTGATTGATTTGCTATTACACGTAAAAGACAGGACAAGATATTTGGATTTTTTTCATAATAAATTTCATAATTTACAGATTCATAATAAAGTTGTATTTATAAAAGTATTTTATCTTATTTTTCATGGTGAAATGGCCTTGATAAGGTTCCATAATTTCATGATTATCGGTATATTTAATAATGACAAACTGATTCCGTGGATCACATACGAATGTGTTTTGAAGTGGTACCCATATAGATTGGGTACAGCCAATACTTTAAACGATGTATCAATAATTTTACTGTTTGATTTTTCAATTGTATTTCATCCTCGTATTTTTAATTTCAATTGCATTAAAATACTAATGCCATGTTAACGTGTATGAACTATAATTTTACATGTCTTCAATGATTTGGTGTTTGACTTGTCTACTAGTCGAGTTCTATGCTCATTTTGTTTGCTCCAATTTGTTATTATTTGGCTCATACTGATCGTGTATACTGTGGGCCTATATTGTATTTTCATATCTATATACTGTCGTGAAGATGCACAATGTATAAAAGAATAAAAATTATATTTCAAGATTGAGAAATTGTATTTTATCTAGTTTTTCTTTAGATACATATTGTTGTGCATGCATCCTTGCACGATTATAAATGATACAGTCAATGTAGAATTACGATTATATTACTGTTACTACCACTATTACTGAATATATTATATATATATATATTATATTATATTATATATATATTACAGTATTATGATATAACTGGTGTTTAACCTTGAAAAAACTAGCAAACTAATTCTTTTTTTTCGTTAGACTTTCATTTCATTCCAACAGCATATAGTGATATTTTATACGTATGATTATTGTTTAATCAAGCATTTATACAGAGTTAAAAGCTCCCAAACAATTCTAGTATCGATTTAATATTACGTGTTGTTGTTATTATTAACGTAATTGTACAATAAAATATTCAAACATGGGAATAACTTGAATGTAAGCAAGACGCGTGTAAGTTTAACATGGGGAGATATGCGCTCCGGCCGGCCAGTGTGTACTACGTGACGTCATGCGCGAGCCGAACGAGAACTCGTATGCCGGACGGTCAGACCTTGTTACCAAGAATATGATTAGACTATGGACTAAAGCGACTACCCACAGCCTACATTTGTGGCTTCATTGCAAAAAGACTACTCAGAACCGAAACATGTCTACAGTGCAAGACGTCGCTTGTGACAAATGACTACACGGAAGACCATTTATTTATATCCCTTAAGGAGTACGATCTAACTAAAGATCATCTCCATTACCCAACGACTGAGATGGTCGATACAATCGAATCGCTCGTCACTGTATTCAGCAACAATATTTCAATTTTTTTTTAGATGGACTGTGTGCACAGCTGATGTCAGTCTTCAAGAATGAAGTCAACTTTCAATGGTTGTGTTGCAGTGTGCACAGAGAAACAACAATTGAAAATATGTTGTTACTTTTCTGTCGCATAATGATTCATTCTTACTGCAAACGCCGCAATCGACAACTATTTGGAAAGATCAACAGTAATGCGAGTTCTAGTAAAAGAATGAAGATTATTTTGCATAAATAGAAATAGAATAGTTTTATTTACACACTTAGAGACAGATAACTCCAGGCACGTCGTTAGGGGTCCAAGGTGGCGCGCACCCCACCATTCGACATTTGCGCCCCACCAATAATTTATCATTCTGTACAAAAAATATGTTTTGACCCACAAATAGAATACTTTGCTGGGAGAAATCTCGAAAATAACTTCGAAAATTTCCCTAATGATCAAAATGTTAAAAATAACTGTAGAACATTATTAATATTCATAATGTCCAGAATGGTTCAGTTACTAAACTCCAAAACTGCTTGTGAATCGCAAAAATCATTTGAAAAATGACCATATTTAAAAAAATACCCTGCGGGGCTTTGCTGGGGGAAATCGCAAAGATAGCTTCAGTATTGCCCATAGTGCTTCAATTATTGAGAATAACTTCTAAATATCTATAATGATTCAATTATAAGACTTCAAAATTGCTTGTGAATCGCAAAAATCAATTGAAAATGACCATAATTATTACAACAAATTAACTACGGGGCTCCGGATCCACTTTTAGCACGCGGCTGATGTCCAGCTGGGCGATTATTTCATGTATATAAACCAGCGTTGATATTTTACTATAGGAAAACGCAAAATGCTCGTTGTGAGATGGGCGTAGAAGTATGGAAATAAACTAGGAAAACGCAGAATGTGCGTTGTGAGATGAGCTTAGAAGTATGGAAATGTAGAATTAAGAACATTTGGTTAGTTCAATATACATCTACAGGTCATGGATCAATTCAAAAGTTCAAATCCGCGGCTGTCTGTTGGTAGGCCTATATGGACCTTGGTTTCTCAACAATGGTACCAAAGCCTTCTTTATATCCATCAAAGATTTTAAAAGTTTTAATTTATTGGTGACACTTGTTGCTCACATTTATTAGTTCCTTAATTGCTTTCTCAATTGCTTTTATTGATGTAGAAAAAAGTACTTTGAAAATGCGTTTTCTTCGTTATTACACATTCGATTGTTCTATAAATCCCCGAAAATGTGTACGATGGTTGTTACTACATTCAGTAGAAATTTTAGAGCTTCAAAAAATTTTGGTTTTTCAAGTATTTCGTCTCCGGCTTATTCTTATGGGGACTTTCCATACTTTGCAAATTTTTTCCGGAAAAACCGTTCAACCGATTTTTCTGAAAAACAATCCCAACCTATTCTGGTATAACACCAATTCAAGGAAAAAGTTTCGAGATGATTGATTTTTTTCCTGACCTGTATGCCGCGTACAAAATTACAAAACAAAAAAAAAATAAAAAATAAGAAACATAAAAACCAAGACAAAATTTTTCGGTTCATGGAATGAAAATCTTCGCTACGCTCATCTAAAAATTCTCTGTCAGCTTAATATACATCTACATACCTTGGATTATTTCAAACGCTGAAAAACCTTACCTGCAACTTGTTGCTATTTATAGAGCAACCTGTCGCATATACACTTTGCATTACATGTTTTGATCCTGATATTCGATGAAATGTATACTTTTATTGCGTTGTCCTCGTTACATCACATTCGATTGTTGTACAAATTATTGGAAATGTGTATAATAGTAGTTTTCATATTCTGTTTGAATTTGAAAGCTTTTGAAAAAATTTCGTTTCCAAGTATTTTCCCCCTGGGTTATTACTGTCGCGGTGCGACCTTTAAATATCTATTTTGACATAATTATTCATATTATTATATATCGTTTCACTTAAATGACATATAGATACTTGATATCTACTCATCTTCATTCATACTTATGGTTAATCCATACATATCATTAATCACATGTCACAACTTGACATAATTATCTATATTATATTGTTTCACTCAAATGAGAGATAGATACTTGATATCTACTCATCTTTATTCACACTTATATTTCCTTTATTAATCATCAATTACCTGTCAGATCTGGAAATAACTACTTACTAGTAAATCTTTGATTACTTGATAAATTACATGTTTAACTTCATATTTTTTCAAACACACTTATGTTTTTCAAACTTACCACCTTTTTTTCTCTGCACCTGACCTACTTGTTTACCCCCACTCTAAAACCATGACCACCCTTTCTAGCCAATACCTGACCATCAACCCACCCAGCATCCCTAAAAAATTGGTATAAAAGGAGCTGTTTTTGTAGTAAAAAGACAGAAGTTATCCACCTTCAATAGCTCTCTCTTCACCCTTTGAGATTACATATCTCAGGGCTCTTCTCTTCACCCTTTGAGATTACATATCTCAGGGCTCTTCTCTTCACCCTTTGAGATCACATATCTAAGGGCTCTACTCTTCACCCTTTGAGATTACATATCTCAGGGCTCTTCTCTTCACCCTTTGAGATTACATATCTCAGGGCTCTACTCTTCACCCTTTGAGATTACATATCTCAGGGCTCTACTCTTAACCCTTCGAGATTACATATCTCAGGGCTCTCATCTTTTCATATTCTTTATTAAATTCTATTCCTAATTGCATCTCATTCTCTTTTGTCACCCCCTGAAGAAAAACATATGGTTGTGTGCTACGGATAATTAATATATATATATATATATATATATATATATATATATATATATATATATATATATATATATATATATATATATATATATATATACATACTTTGCATAAAACTGATGATCTACGACCAATAAAACTCAGATTGTATCAAAATTTGAGTACGTCTTGGTAAGTGTGTGTGAGACCCGAGACCTCCTTCCCGAATCTGATAGCGACTAGTTGACGTTAGAGTCAAGTCCACGTGCCAATCCTTTAAACCTATCAACTAAATTATTTCTTTTCTCTCAATAAATTATACATTTTATTTGTCTTATAAATCTACTGAACAAATTGGTTTTTTTCTTATTCTTAATTAATTAATTTTCATCTGATCCGCCCAGCGGCTCCGCGACATAAATGGTGACAGCGGTGGGATTTGCATAAAAATATCCTCCTATCAGATTCGGAATAATTCACTAACTTTTAATTTTTTTCTCCATCTCAATTTTTTTTTTAAATTTTCAAATTTTTTTCTCTCTCTCAGTTTCTATCATAATGGATAACCAAGAAAATCACAATGAGAGAAGGGAAGAATCAACTCCACCCCCAGAACGTAGTTATGTAGGCGGTATAATGAATATAGTTCAGAAATTTTCAGGACTACCAAATACCTTCCCCGTTTTTCCGAGTTTCTCCGTGAACTAGATTCAGCCAGTGTCATAGGAAACTGGGGCGCAAAACAAAGGCTAACAATATTTGAACTTCGACTAACGGGACCCGCAGCAGACTATTATGAAACCAACCCTGAGTTTCAAACCGCAGAGTGGGAGCACGTAATAGCCTCATTTAAAAAATGGTTCAAAGTAGTACGCAGTAGAAAAACGCCTTACACATCTCTCTTCCAATGTAATCAACTACATGGAGGGACTGCAAAGAACTTTTTGACTAGAATACTTAAAGCCGGAATGGTTTTAGCTCCACCACGCCCCAGATCAGAGGACCCACTCAACCCATACTCTGCCGAACAAGCCACAAACAGGACTTTTATAGAAAATGCCATACTGTCCATCTTCCTCGACGGTTTGAGAGAGGACAATGGCAGGACACAAATCATTCTCCAGTCTCCACAAAACATTCACGACGCCTTAGAACTGGCGGATTTCTATGAAACTCAGCGATTAGATACTCACAGAGTTGAAGCTATATCTAATCTTACCCTGCGAAATTCAAATACAGACAAAACTGACACAAAGGTCCCAAAAGTGAAGAAACCATTAGGTACGCCACCCCCTAACACAGAACAACAAGTGTCAGACTTTAGAACACCACCACCACCTCCTCCCGCGGTAATCACTTGTTCTCGATGTGGCGGCAGAGGACATGACGCAACGGTTTGTCCCACACCCTCCGAACAAGCAGCTCCCAGTCCACAACAATTTTCGACAACGCGGAATCAAGTACCTGGGTACGACGAACAAAAAGTATGCCGATACTGCAAAAAGATTGGACACATGATTAACGAATGCCGTATGTCTAAATTCTATACAGGCAATCAAGGCCAAAATCAAAAACAAACTCAACCCAATTACCCACCATGGTATAACATGCAAAACTACCCTCCCCAAGGACCAACCCAGCTCGCATGCCCACCGTTTCCCCCTCAGTTCAATCAAGCACCGGATTTCCCCCGGGCTCAGCCTAAAGCCTTCAACCGCTGGAGCCTATGAACAGATCGTAGTAAATTCAAACATACAAATAACACCAGTGTCACACAAACCCAGCATACCCATTTACATTCTTGGCACACCTGAATCAAGTCAAAGAATATATTATCCATGCTTGGTCGATACCGGTACCGATGTATCTATAATCCACGAATCCGTTCTCCTTGAAGGAAACATACCTATAAAGTATACACCCCGAGAAATCTTCTCAGTTACAGGCGACCCACTACCTATCATCGGCGAGGCTGACGTAAATGTTCAATTAGGCTCCAAAACATACTCGTTCCCATTTCTTGTGGGTAAGCAGCAGCTCGATATGGGCTAAGGCGGGATAATCGGCTTCGATTTTTTCAACCACTTTAAACTTAGCCTTGACGGTTCACAGAAATGCCTAATAGACGGGAATAATAGGGTTCCTTACGGAAAGTCGCAAGTTTCTTCCAAATGGGCAACTAAAAGTACAACCATCTTACCACCTCAATTCTCAATAAGCGAAGTGGAAAGTGATCTATTCACATCATCCCCTGAAAGCTCACTTGTATATCAGAGGATCTGCATATGACAAGAGGACTTGCCCTCCAATTCAGAAACCAATTTCACAGACTGGAAGAACTAAAAACTCAGACCAGGTCTATAGGTAAAGTGCTATTTCTCAAAGACAACAATCGGTACCTGTATTATCTCATCACTAAATCTAAATCAACAGACAAATCAACAACTACTGACTTCTTGTTGACCCTCCAAAATTTGAAACACCATTGTGAGGTACACCGTGTCACGAAACTTGCCATTCCTCAACTAGGTTGTGGACTAGAGCAACTCAGTTGGCAAGAGGTGAAAGATGCTATTACCAATATATTCCAGAAAACTAACATCCATGTAACGGTTTATAAATATACTCCAACAACCCCCGAAAAACAAAAGCGGACTCAAACTCCGAACAACCTAGAAAGTGCACACCCTACTAATTCACCAGTTGCACTTCCTACCTTGAACAAGATAAATGTCTCTTCAACTGACAGCCAACTTCAACCAGAACTAACAATGACAACTAACAGAACCTCTGTTCGTATTACTACACAGCTGAAAATTCCCCCTCGGTGCGAATATCTATGCTCGGGCAAACAAACAAAAAGTTTAGCCACCACTACCGACACCCCCACGCCAATACTATTTGAACCACACGAAATAACTTCACATGGACTAAGTTGTGCTAGAGTATTAACTTACGAACGAAAGGATTTGACCCTTCAAATTAGAATATTAAACGTAACTAATCAAGAGCTAACTATCCCGGCAAACACAGTCATCGGATGCGCTCAAACCCTGGACGAACCAAATCAATCAGCCTCATTCTGTAACAAGGGTGAGCGCGCTCACCCTTGGACATCCTTATATAGAAAAGAACCTTAAGTTGATTGCTTCTATTGACAGAAAACCTTAAATAGATTCTCCTGTGAAAGTAAATTCTCAAATTGATTGTTTCTATTGACAGAAATCTTAAAAACATTGCTTCTATTTACAAAAAAACTTACATGGTTTCTTCTATTGACAGAAAATCCTGAATTAATTAAATTCCATCAACAACAGAATATAGTTCCTTTAGTATTTTGCTTATAGGCCTATTAATCTGAAACTTTTATTAAATGCTTCTTTTTTCATGTTGCTTGAACTCACCAACAGCTAGGTTATAGAGGGTACAAATAAGCAGATGATAAAGAAACGGTGAGGTGATGATAGATGAAAGGACATTACGAAAACCCTAATCTTACACAGGATTTGAACCTGCAGCCCTGGAACCAGAAACAGATACGCTTCCTCTAGACCTTGATGTATATATATATATATATATATATATATATATATATATATATATATATATATATATATATATATATATATATATATATATATATATACATATTGCTTCTAGTGGAATAAAACCTTGTATTGATCTCTTCTTTTTACAGAAACATAAAAAAAAAGTTTAACAGCAATATTTGTATGTATAGTGGTCTCAGTTTTGTGTACGGTACCACATATTGTGTACATATAGTCAACATGCATATTATTTTCAAAACATGTACAAATGGCCTAAAGTCCATTCATATAAGCGCGTTTGTGATGCAACGATTCAACTTGAACTACACGATACACAAAATTACAAAATGTTTCGCAATTCTATTATTTAGATCCTATTTTGGCTTGATTGAATTCAAATTATTCATGATATATTTGTGTTGGACGTTATAACACGGAGAGCTGCGTCGCCTTTCTCGACATGATGCGAAGGTGACATTGGCGGCTCGCAGGTGTTCGGTGACGTCCTCCACGGACACATTCAAAAGAAGCATAGCATTTGAATTGTATGTCAACTTCAATTAGAGCTCAATTATCTTGTAAATTTAATGACACTGATAGTTTCCTTGATGTTTGCTCCTATAGCACTGCTTGCTTGTCGATTGTTGCTGATTGAATTGAAAAGGTAATGTAATTATTATAACAAATTCATTTAAAACCAGGAAATAAAATGAACAAAACCGTTGCTTATAGAACCAAAAGTGGGCGGTATTGAATTATAAAATATTTACGCTAGGCCTATGTGTACAAAAGTTATTATCGTTCGATGTTAGACCGTAACCAATTACAATTTCAAAGCGCTTAAATTTATAATATACGTAGAAAACCAGCGATACTATTACGCATAAAAAAGTCAGCGGATTTTGAAAACCTATTCTATTACACACTGGGTGTGATCATAGCAGTTTTTTCTTCAATTTGTTACTTAGAAAATATACAGGCTATGTGGACAAATTTTATGAGTACCGGTATGTAGTCGAAGATTGTAGAAATTTGCATAACCCAAGCGCAATAATTTTATAGAGAAATTTACATACATACATACATTTACATAGAAATTCAGCGATTCTAAGCGACGAATAGGTGTTTTTGGTCCCTCTTATTTCAGCCAAACATATAAACTTGTGTGTTTCCATTTCCACAGTATGGTGAACACGCTAAAAAACTGAGTGAATATTTACTTTTTCAAGAATTAATAAACTATATGAAATTTGAGGATAAGGTTTATGTTCAGTTATTTGATCTCTATTTTATTTCTATTTGTTGGGCCATAATTCAGAAATCAAATAATCTCACGCTCCAAACATCCGTTATAAACTTAGGAAACTGTAAAGCATTTATGTAGGCCTATTCCAATCCCAAAGTAGTATACAATCTTTTGAATTGATGTTATTTTGCTTAATCGAACATTTTTTGGAAAAAACTAATCCTTTAATTTTTAAATTTCATTACCCAACAATGTTCAACAGGCATCAACACACAACTTAGTTCAGTTTTCAACCTTCAACGACAGACCATACTAATTGATTTTATTTCAGTTCAGGCCTTGTCCTAATCCTGAGGAATATTTTAATTTTTAAATGACAGCCATGAAACTTCAACTTATAAGAATTTTAAGAAACCATAGGTAGGCCTATGCAATTTTCTCATAAATATTATTATTATTATGGCCTACTGTTGGACTAAAAACTGAGCTAGTGGTGACTTAAATGGAGTAGACCTCCACTGAACGCGGTAGTAGCTTGAAATTTCAAGTCATGCCAGAGATGGCCGGTCAATTGTGATCGCAAAAAATATTGTTTCAAAATTAGGCCTGGTAAGGTCAAGTTTTTCAACATCCCCACCGTCTCTGTTATCACTTGTATCAGTTTTTCTGACACCACTGAACTTGTTTTGTTTGTTGAGAAAATCTACTTCGTATTTTTGTGACGGAGGCAGAGATAAAGATGGTCGATAACGGGGATTGAACCTACGGCCGCTATCTACCACTCACTGATCGACTTAGTCTTCACCATATGACCAACAGAGTAGGTTAATGTTTTCCCTTCCTCCCATCATTACAAACATGGTGTTAACTAATTTAAAACGCAAAATTTCAATGCAATCGCTCCTGAATTTCATTAACTAAGGTCAGTGTTGAATCCAGGCATACCTGCGGGGGGGCTTTGCCCCCCGCAGCTCGTCGTTTACCCCCCCCCCCGAGATAAAAACATCAAGCACTAGGTATATAGTGTATTTTTCTAGAAACTTGCATTTCATTTTTTTGAATATTTGGAAAAAATGAAAAATATTAGGAAATTACTATTTATCACTCAGGAAGAACAATTTCAGATGTTATTTATTTGTTAGATGAGCGTAGCGAAGATTTCCACTTAACTCTTACGGAGCTTTGTCTGTGCGTTTTGTTTTTTTGGTTGTTTGTAAGCAGTGCATAGGTTGCAGGGTTTGACCGATCGACATGAAACTTTTTTTTATACGCAAACTTCTCCAACTTAGAACCCTATAGTTTTTAGGTCAAATCGGTTGGACCATTTTTGAGAAACATCATCTCAAAGTTTTTGAAAACCCCTCATATGATTAGGCTGGGCGGAAAAAAATTGAAAAAAAAATCAAATTTCCCTCAAATGTAAACACAAAAATAATATACATTAATACAAATTCGTTTACAATTCGGACCAGCTGTTTTGAAGAAAATAATATAATTGATGTATTTTATTCATCGAAAAGTTAGAAAAATGTTGCATTGTTAAATTCACGGCTTCCTGGATTCGTTGGCATTGGATGAAGTTTTTTTTATATGATCAAGGTGTTTAGAGTTTCCGAGTATACTTCACATTATAGACATCTCGCTCATCACACAACGCACATTCTGCATTTGCCCAGGATAGTTATTTGCCTTACTGTCCAAGTGAACAGAACTTGGAAAGAAAGTCAGAAATGGCTTGAGTGGAGTCGATTTGATCAATGCTGGTAGTATTCTTGATAATTTGCCTGTATTATTGTTGCACCGCCGATATCAGAGCCTCAGAGGACAGAGATAGATTGATTATTTCTTTGAATTTGAAACAATGAGTAATTCACGGCATGCAGGCATTAAGGCAGGACGCAGCCGACTCGGCGGCATACTCTGTGAACTCAAAAGGAATAACTGGGAATAGTGTGTATACCCATTAACTAATATCATAATAATATCCAGGGAGGTCAAAACTCGTCAATTCGTCACCAAGACAAAATCATTAGTAATGACCAAGTTGCAGATGAGATAAGTTGTGTTAGTCAAATCTTGATTTAAATCTGATTTATTCTATCAAAATGTCAAAGAAGCAAAACCGCATTGATTCTTTCTTTCGAGTGCTACCGTCTACATCAGCAAAGCCTGCAAGTACATGTATCGGCTACCAAAGTACCAGGTCAGTACAGACTGTATAGTAGGCCCATTAAGTATAATCCTTTCTTCGTTAGTAGGTACACTATAATTAATAAACGATGTTCGAGGGTTAACATTTCAACATTTTCTTGTGTGCGGGGCCGTAAGGTGAACATATTATATGGTCCATATGGGCCTATGTTGAAGAGAAATTCGGAGCAAGAAATGCATAATTTATTCATTATTTGTTAATTAGCTTATCTATTAGTTACTAATGTTGACCGCAGAATAATACGATCCCTATGGCAAATATATGATTTTTCATCAACGCTAGCTCAAAGCAGATGCTTTTTTGGGGTGAGGGGACATCATCAAGCTATATTTTGTCTTTCCATGCATTTCAATACTGCTTCAGAAGCTTTCAAACTTAGCTAAGTTTTAGTATATTATGATAAAAATAACAAATATGTGAATATATTGGCAATTATCATTGTATAAGCAACGTTAGGCATATATAACACGGAACATAACCAAAACATTACATTTTACAGTGAAGTAACTGAAGAACAACCTTTGGCGGAAGCGAATCCCAAAAGGGCTCGTGTTGAATCCCATCAAGTGACGTCAGAAGTATGTGGGGAAAATCGGAAGTACAACCGTAATTGGGAAAAAACATACAAGTGGTTATACGAAGACAAAGATCGTGGCGGGGCCTTTTGCAAGCTATGTGAGATGCATGTAAAAAACGACGAGTCGCTTATTCAAAGAAGCGGCGGAGTGTTTACAACAGTAGCGTTTACAAACTATAAAAAATCCCTCGGAAAAGACGGTAAGCTACATAAACATGCCATCTCGGGGCCACATCTCAAGAGTCTGGAAATCGAACGTCTCCGAAATCAAGCAGAGGCCAACCCAATTCATAATCAGATCTTGGCCCAAAGTGAGAAAGAGAGAGACGTGAATAGGAAATGCTTCAAGCTACTTGTTTCTGGAGTGTATTTTCTCGCTAAAGAAGAAATTGCACACACAACGAAGTACACGCCGCTCGTTGATCGCATATTACGAAAATCAAATGATGATCTAGATACGTGGGTCAATGCTCAGAGCGAACGATCTACCTACGTAAGTAAAGCCATCGCTTCTGAGCTTTTGTGCTGTGTGGGTGAGGTGTTGGATTTGTCTCTTACTAAAAAGATTTCGAACAAACCCTTTTCGTTGATGGCTGATGAAAGCACGAATGTAAACAATGAGTCTGAGCTTTCCATATGTTTGCGAACAGTTGACAAGTCTATCGTGACAGAGAGTTTTCTTTGCGTTAAAACGGTATCCGATAACAAGTCTGAAACAATTGCGAATGCAATCGACAGGGAAATTAAAGCACGTAATTTTTCTTATGATAATTTGGTGTCATGTGCTTTCGACGGTGCCGCCAATATGTCTGGGAACAAAAAAGGAGTTCGTCGACTCATCTCAAACATGGCTAATAGGGAAGTGCCGTATGTGCATTGTCGAGCACATATTTTAAATCTGGCTCTGACAAGTATGCGGAATAAATTTCCAAAGATTAAACGTGTACTGCATGTAGTTAAGGATATTTATAAACTATTTCACCAGTAACCAAAAAGAGAAGCGATTCTGCACAACATCCAGACGATTCTGAACGACCCCGTGTTGAAAATTCCAGAAGCGATTGAAATTCGCTGGTTAAGCCACTTCAAAACTGTGCATGCGGTTAAAGTCTCATACGTGGCCATAATGACGGCATGCGAGCACATTCATACAGATGGGGCAGATCTCGCGTCTTTGGCCGGAGGCATTCTCTTAGAGTTGCAAAGCAAGAGCTTTCTAGTTACACTGTGTGGCCTAGATGAAGCTTTGGGTGCTGTTGCCAATCTCAGTGTAATGCTACAGAAATCTGATTTGCAAGCCGCTAAGTTGCCAACAATGATCAAAGCTACTTCTTCACATTTGAACAGCATTTCACATGCTTGCTCAAACGAAGAATCTGACCAGAACTGCATAATAAAGAGTGTTAAAGACATAACTTCAGAGGCAGCGACTTCACGGAGGATCATGGATGACGACCAGGAACTGACTTCTCTGAAGACTGTTAAATCATTTGTCGACGCTATGTCATGGGAGATGAATCGTCGATTTAATGACACGGCAATTAAACTTATTGAAGGGTGCTCCTTGTTCGAGAGTTTTGCTTCATTGTCTGCGGCATCCGAGAGTGAATTGGAAGGTTTGTGCGCTTGCTTTGCCGGACTTGGTTTAGATTTGGATGGTGTGATCGCCGACGTAAGATCTTTCCGTTTCTACGCATCGACACAGGATCCGAAAGAATCACCTATCAAGAGTCTTTTGGAAGCCAATATTGGGTACGACAATCTTAAACGGTTGACTGAACTTATCATGTGTGTACCAGTTACGACGGCGAGCGTAGAACGATCGTTCTCCACAATGAATAGAGTGATGACAAAACTACGAAACCGAATGGATGAAGACACGCTAGATCACTGCATGCGCATAAGCATGGAGGGTCCAGACAGTCCACCAGAAAGCATGGTTGATAGTATTATAGATACATATGCTAGGATAAAACAGAGGAGAGTTCGATTGATTTGAAAAATAATCGCTAATGCAGTCACAAGAAAACTGAATAGAATTAGTCTAATCTCCTAATTATAATAATAATTATTGTTGAAAAATGTAT
Source organism: Brachyptera putata (assembly GCA_907164805.1). Classification (NCBI taxonomy): domain Eukaryota; kingdom Metazoa; phylum Arthropoda; class Insecta; order Plecoptera; family Taeniopterygidae; genus Brachyptera; species Brachyptera putata. Next base: position 1,339,310 of record OU015463.1, read on the forward strand.
ATTAAAAGTCCATGGGAGTCGATTTAGCGGAAAATCAGTTTTCTGATGATAACCTTTGAAGTGTATGAGCTACCGACATTCTGAAAATAAGGATACACAGATATTTTTAATACCTTCATAATTATATAATTATAACCATTTATCTCACATCGTATAACTGTCAGGCATATACGGTCACAAATAGTGTATTTTTAACCATATACGCCTGACAATTGGACGATATGAAATAAATAGATATTATTTACACCGTCTTGAAGGTAGGCCTATTGACGATATCTGTGTTTCCTCGTTTTCAAAATTTCGATATCTTATACCGTTCATAAGCTATAATAAAAAAACTGATATGACGCTAAATCGACTCCCATAGACTCTTAAGTCAAATACCATATAGCTAGAGAATAACCATATTAATGTGATCACAGCTTATGTACAAAATTTACCGCAGCTCTATTTGGAGCTCGAATATTTCTCTTGAATAGTCATCACATTTCTTGGTTTCTCTTTCATGTACGTGCAGAAACTAATTAAGTAATTATCATTTCATATGGATCATCAAGTATAACACTACCAGTACTCGTTATATTGTAATTACCTCTCATCATATTATTAATTGATACCTAGCGCAATCGTTTCATGAAACTGACTTCAAAATTGAAAAACTGCGTATTTTTTTATATATATATATATATAGGTCTAATAAGGGTTCTCAAGCTTAATTTTGTGTATCTATCCCTTGCCCCCCCGGAAAACACAGAAGCTCCCCCGCAACAAAATCTCTGAATTCAACACTGACTAAGGTCATCAACTCAATCAAATTTGAACGAAGAAACTCATGGCTTAGGCCCTACAAGAAATTTAAAACTACGTATAATAGGAACTTCACACTAATATAAACTCTGTCGTGCGACTGTGTTGAACGAATCATGAGCAACCCATTTCAACTCTTCCGTCAATTTTGCCTACGAAGATTTCGTCAAATACTGCAACTAAAAATTAGGCTAGGTCTACTTAAACTACACCATTATTTTGTGGACAACTAAATGCACACTTCTTTTATAGTGTATTTATCCATTATTGCTGGGGCAGCCACAGTACAACTAAAGATAAAATACTTTCAGTTTGAATTGTTTGCACCACTAGGCCTAACGACTGTCAGCATTAAGCAAAATATCAAAATGCGCATTACAATGAATCACGGTTGATCATAGGTCTACTGTCATAAAGAAAGAAAGAGGTGTAATTCTACTATAAATAAGTTTTTGCCTAAGCAAACACTATATACTTAATGGCCTAAGCCTCTAGTTTTGAATAGGCCTGTTGCTTTTATTGAATTAGGTTAGGTTAGGTAAAATTAGTTTAAACCTAAGCATACCGGTGCACAATTTTTCGAATTATGGAATAGCTGAAATTAATGATCGAATTGTGCCTAGATATCCATCAAGATCCAAATCTAGACTCACAGAAAATATGTTTTCATCAAATGAAATGACAGTGTGAACATTAACCTCTATCATAAGATTATTTTTCACAATGACAGCTGACTCTGAACGGCAGCGGCTAAACCACGAACTTGAGTTCGACAACTGACACAGCTGTGAAAGAGGAAGGAGTTTAATCGTAAAATTAATGGGTTATAATATTACTTTGAGGTTATTCTCTTGTGATAGTATTCATTGTAAGCCTGCCCTATGTAGGCATACATTTTAATTCATTGACAAAACATTGATGTGAATTCACGAATTAATAGAAGAAGTTAATGGTTTGTATGCCTGGGCTAATTATACCTGTAGGCAACCTAACCTTAACGAGTTAATATTACAAATGACAATGATACAGAACAACATTACATAGGCCCTACCAATTTCAGTGTGATTACATGGCAAAATACCATACGCCTAATATTATTGCCTATTATGGTTTCATAATAAGAGGAAGCAGAAAGAAGGAGAAGCAGACGATGGGAGGAAGACGGAATGGCTCACCGGCTTCGAGATCGCAAGCAGCCCTAGAAACGACAGTGGAGCTAGCCTACCTCCACCCCCAAACCCGACTACGTTGGATTGGGAGATTGGACTGATTTGATGGTTTCAGACTTCAATTATAGAGGCCCAAAATGAATATTACCTTTGCCTATGGCCTACCTCAGCCTAGTATTTCACTCCATCTTCATTCTTGAAGACTCTGAAGTAAGGTAACAAAATACGGTTAATGTGTTAATGATCTATGTTGATAATGAATTTTGTTCACTGTGCAACTCAAGAGGGCAGTGTCATTATTTCAAGTACGCTCTATTCTGTTTGTCCAAAGAAAAAGATTCACTTTTGAAAAGATATCTCAGCTGATACACATCCGTTCTTCATGCTCGTTACCATCGTTACGAGAGAACCAAAAGTGGGCGGAGCCCAATTTGTTTCGGTTTTTATTGAATTATAAAATATTTAGGCTATGTGGACAAAAGATATTATCGCAACGCGGTAGACTATAACCAATTACAATTTTGAAGTGGTCAAATTTCTAATTTACTTGGAAAACCAGCGATTCCATAGAGCCCCCAACTAAAACTCCACGCCAACAATGGAGGTGGGTGTGGCCTAACCTGTTTTTCTGAAGTATTCTTTGATTATTTAATTAGAAAATATACAGGCTATGTGGACAAATTTTATTACCACCCAGTCGAAGATTGTAAAAATTTGCATAATCCAAGCGCAATAATTTTCAATTTACGTAGGAATTTATCGATACTAGGCGACAAATACGTGTTTTCGGTCCCTTTCTGGCCAAACATATAAGTGTGTTCCCACAGTGTGGTGAACACGCTAATAATGGGCAACGAATCGCTACCATAACCACTGGTGCTAATACCAAGGAACAAGGTCAATCAAAAGCCGAACGCGAAACCCTCATTACAGAGATGTGCCAACTGAATCACCTACCTACCTATCAACAAGAGTCAATAAAAGAACTCCTGTTCAAATACACGAATCTCTTCTTTCTCTCAGGCGATGACATAGGCAAACACCCAAACGTCCAACATCGGATAGAGACGGGAACCGCATTGCCCATTAGAAGACCTCCTTATCGTATTCCTCAAACTCAGCGAAAAATTGTCGAAGACATAATAGCTGACCAATTCTCTGAGGGGATCATTGAACCTTCCCACTCACTTTGGGCCGCTCCTATGCTTCTGGTACCCAAACGCACTATTGATGGGAAAAAAGAATTTAGAATGGTATGTGACTACCGCCGTCTAAACGAAGTCACCGTTAAAGATAGTTATCCCCTACCCAATATACCAGAAACCTTAGATCTCCTCGCTAATGCTCAGTACTTCACTACCTCAGATCTTCACTCGAGCTATAATCATATAGAAATAGCACCCGAAGATGTCGCAAAAACAGCCTTTTGCACCCCCACCGGGCTCTGGCAATACAAACGTATGCCCTTTGGTCTTTGTAATGCCCCTAGTACTTGGCAAAGACTAATAGATACCGTTCTCAGTGGATTAACTGGCAACTCCGTCCTTATCTATTCAGATGATCTAATCATTTGGTCTGCCACCGTCGAAGAGCATATCACTAAACTAACCGCGGTATTAGATCGATTACGGGACGCTAATCTTAAACTTAGGCCTGATAAGTGTCATTTCCTACAATCAGAGGTAGAGTACCTAGGACACCGGATCACTGCCGACGGCGTGAAAACCAATCCCCGTACCATTAGTGCCATCTTAGAATACCCACAACCCACAAATCTCAAAACCATACGCGGTTTCTTCGGGTTAACCGGATATTATCGGAGATTTATTCCTAACTATGCTCAAATTGCCAAGCCCCTCACTCTTTCAACAAAAAAGGATACCCCATTCAATTGGAAACCTGAACACGCAGAGGCCTTTGAATCACTTCGCACCTCCCTTTGTACCGACCCAGTCTTAATCTATTCAGACTTCACAAAAGATTTTTCACTAACTACGGACTCATCAGGATTTGCAATAGCCGCCGTACTATCTCAGAAAATAGATGGTCAAGACAAACCCATCGGATATGCTTCTCGGCAGCTAAATACAGCCGAATGTAACTATTCCGAGTTATGAGCCCACCTTTTACTTTGATCAAGAAGACATTCTTTATAGAATTAGCTCAGACCCAGATCACAACGACCGTTTAGTGGTACCAGTCTCACTTAAAAATAAAATCCTTCGCACCTACCACGACCTCCCATTTGCCGGTCATGCGGGTAAACATAGGACAACTGACCTAATATCTTCCCGTTTCTATTGGAAAGGAATGCATAAAGACATTGCCACCTACTGCACAAATTGCATGTCATGTCAAATGCGAAAAAATCCTGTGGGCCATGTCCGAGCACCCTTACAGCGATTCGATGAGGTGACTCTTCCCTGGCAACGAGTTTCAATGGACATTGTAGGACCTATGACAACGACAAAACGTCAAAACCGTTATCTTCTCACGTACGTCGATCACTTCACTAAGTACCCAGTTATTGTTCCGATTCCTAACATAACTGCCCGAACGGTAGCACAAGCCTTTGTCACAGAAGTTATTACTCAGTTTGGCTGCCCAGAAACCTTACTTACAGATAGAGGGGGCCAATTCACTGGAAACATGTTTACTGAGACCTGTAAACTCCTCCACATAAAAAACTACTCACCCAAGCCTACCAACCTTCAACAAATGGCGCCGTAGAACGCATCCATAGAGTCATTGCCGACATTATGTCACACTATGCGGAAGAATCATCGGAATGGGATCAACAGGTTCCTTATGTTCTCCTTGCTATGAGAAGCAACATCTCGAGCACCACTGGTTTCTCACCTTACTACCTTCTCCATGGTTTTGATATCAACTTACCATTCGATACAATAACTCGACCATTAGCAACCCCTCAGGATGATCATTATCCAACAGAACTTTACGCTAAACTAAACCGAGCATTTATACAAGCCAGAACTAACATTTCACGCAGCAAAGAGAAAAATGAAAAATATTATAATAAAACCAGTAAACCAGTCGACATCAAAATCGGTGACTTGGTCTTATTATATACCCCGGTAGTCAAAAAGGGCATCACCCGCAAGCTAGGTCGCTTATGGAACGGGCCATATCGTGTAATTACTCAACTCGGTCCAGTGGACTTCACCGTACGTCACGTTTACAACAAAAAAATAATTTCTACCCATGTCAACAGATTAAAACACTTCCATTCTTTTCACCCTGAGCATTTCAATGACGACCTGACCCCTATCACAGAACACATGGACGAACTAAACGAGGACGATCCACCAACCATTCAAACTCACGACAACACAATACCTGTCACCTTCGACCCTGAAGATGATTACCTTCCAACTATACAAGGCAACAACAACACCTCAACACACTCATTTTCTTACAATGTAACTGATGCCAGCATAAGCCCCCCACCTTTCTCTCCAATTACACCTCCACCCAGATCCCCCCCCCCCCCCCCCCCTAGACTCTTCATTTTTACCAACAACCTCCACCCCCCTACAAACCCAACACATAGACCGAGGTTTTAACCTACCACCCTTCACAACCACCGAAGAAACAACACCGACACGTTCACTTTCTACACGATACAACTTGAGAGATCTCGTACCCCGATCATTTAAAACCAAATCTAGTTCTGGGTCAACAAAAAAATAAAATGAATACTCACACCTGTCATTTTTTTTTTTTTTTAGATACCATTAACTCACAATGCTACTCCCATTGTTGCTTATCGCCGTGATTGCCTCTGTAACGGGAGAAGATAACTTCGACAAAGGCATACTGTTCGCTAGGGATGGCGACATCCTCTTAACTGGATCAAAGTGAACCATATCTATGGACATAAACATTCATGAATATCAGACAGTACTAAATACCTTTCTCAACCATGTCTCCCGAATAGATTATATAGTTTTGCCAAACACAACACAGGAGTTTAAATCATTTGTACAAGACATTAATAAAATAATCGGGGATGAGAAAAACATGTTAGCCGAATTGGCAAGAGAAACACAGAGACAACTTGACACTATCATTTACACACTAGCACCACCTAACACCCAACCCAATGAACGAAAAAAGCGATCTCTAATAAACTTGGGCGGTAAGATATTAAAGTTTCTGTTTGGCACAGCCGATATAGACGACATCGAACACTTTAACAAACAAATTCACTTCCTCAAATCAAACAACCAAGCTATCACACACATACTAGAAGAACAGCTAACATATATAAATAGTTCACATGTGACAGGAATCACCAATTCACAACATATTGCAACTCTAGCGACCGCATTTCAATCAATGACTGACAAAATGTTTTCAGTAGAAAATATGCTAATCCGGAATAAAGAAGTAACTGACTTTGCAACAACTACTTTTCATATTCAAGCTAATTTCCGTGCAATGGAAAATACAATCCACACTATAAGGGAAGACATTAATCGTTTCCAACCAGCTCTAGCTTTGACAGCTCAAGGAAAGTTAAGCCCTTATTTTGTTACCCCATCTAAATTATTGGAATTACTATCAGATATTAATCCACAATTACAACATGGATTCAGCCTACTAACTAATTTAGACATTCAATCAATGTATACATATTATAGTATTGCAAAAGTATCAATTATTGCTATGAATATAACTTTAAGGTTGTTCGTGGAAATTCAAATAAAAAGCGACAATAAATACTTTCATTTATATCGTGCGTTGCCACTACCACACCCCCTACCCAATCGTACACTGTCACTTGTCATACAACCGACAGATACATTTCTAGCTGTCACACCAGACAATGAATATCATTACGAGTTGAATAGTCAAGACTTAGCTAAATGCTACACAGGCATTATTCCAATTTGCGAGCCCTTACAGCAAATCTATAGAACAAACAGTAGATCTTGCCTCTTTTCACTATTCATAGGAGATGAAGCGAAAACAAAACAATTCTGTCAAACTACAATTCTGATCAACCCAGCCCCCATATTCTATCGCTTGACAGGTGCTGACATCTGGGTATATAGTGTTCAGACAGAGTCCCTTACAATTCACTGCCCACATTCTCCAACAGACCGAGACCTTAGCTCCCAAGTGACTATAGGCCTACTATAACGGGAAATGGCCTGTTGAATATTCCCGCTAATTGCCGTGCGATGGGCGATACTTTTGTATTATTATCCCATGCATCACAGACAATTTCACACATAGATAAAATAGGACTGCGCATTCCGAAAATCCCCGACTTATATCACCTCACATTAAACAATTCCAAAAGTGATATGAACAATACATTCGGCACGCCCAGTGACATTTTAAAAATAATTGATATTCTATCACTCTCGACGACATCACACCCCACCCAAGTACCAATAGCCCGATGGAAAAAAGAACTTCAACTCCTACAAAAGCCCATCTGGTATGACCTACCAACTACGACATATATACACTTATCATATTCTCTCTTTCTCGTAATTATGTTTATACTCGTAAAACTATTCCGAAAATATTTATTCTCACTAATAAAAAAATGTGGAAAAAAAAATAACCCAACACCACAACCAGACCAACAGATGACATTCTTTCCACCACCACCAACTTTCAGACCATCTTCACTACCCTACGCTAGTACATCTTACTGTCCCGTGCAAAACACAGTACTGGCAATTAAAGAAGTACAAGAGACCGAACCAAGGAAACATACATCGGTTTACTCCAAACTACCGATTGGTTATTAAAACTATTAAAACTTACTTATATATATATATTGATGAAATAATAACTATAGAAATTGGTATAACACTTTTTTGTCCTCTTCTAACCTACTGATGAATACACATACAATAAATTCTAGTTCGATTAATTCAAAATGAATAAAAATAAAATAAAAGCAGCACCAACATTGCTATCATACTCGAAATCAAATTATTCATAAACATCACTACTAGAAAACAAAAATGTATTGTATACGAATATAACATTCAAATAAAAGTATGCTTAAGTATGACTATACAAAACTTAAAAAATTCCACCTTAATTAAACAAGGTATACCTAAACCTCAACATCCAAAAAACCATCCCATACCTATAACAATGAAGTACACGACAAGTAACAATACCCACCCAATTACTGTCTCAAACTCCCCCAAACCCCTTTTTTTTCTCCTTCAACCCTTCCTCACTAAATCAATTAACCATACACTCTGTGCCAACCAACAAAATCACAAAAAACCTCCCCCCCCCACAACTACCTATTTAACCACGACCAAAATCAAAAAAAAATCAGTCCATCCTTAATTCTGCACGAAACAACATCAAAAAAATACAAGAAGAAATAATGGCAAGAGGTCGTCAATCTTGTCACGTTTGCGGTGTCTTAATCAAACGGCACCCACAACCTTTGTGTAAAAGGTTACCAGACGTTACGGCTCCGACATCGAAGATAAGCATAATAGAATATGTCAATGACCTCAACAAACAGCCGCCGCCGCCGCCGCCGCCGCCGCCACCGCAATCAACAACAACAGCCAACCCGCCACAACCGTCAACAACAACCAACCCGCCGCAACCTTCAACAACAGCCAGCCCGCCGCAATCAACAACACCAGCCAGCCCGCCGCAACCGTCATTTCCAATGAGCCCCCTTTACATGACCGAAGACCTGATCCCCAAGTCATACGAAACGAAATCTTTCCGGGCGGACTTCTTGCGACACCAGAAAATATCAACAAGACCAAAACCGACGTCATCCACCACCACGACCCACGCCAAAATCTGGTGTGAGTTAACACGTTTGAAACAACACGTTCAACATGTGTCTATTATATCATTACTATAATCAAGTTATACATACTTCACATTTGGCAGCGTTCTGTTAAGAACCCTGTCCAAACTTTGGTAGCAGGGAGCACTGTCGCGGTGCGACCTTTAAATATCTATTTTGACATAATAATTCATATTATTATATATTGTTTCACTTAAATGACATATAGATACTTGATATCTACTCATCTTCATTCATACTTATGGTTAATCCATACATATTATTATTCACATGTCACAACTTGACATAATTATCTATATTATATTCTTTCACTCAAATGAGAGATAGATACTTGATATCTACTCATCTTTATTCACACTTATATTTCCTTTATTAATCATCAATTACCTGTCAGATCTGGAAATAACTACTTACTAGTAAATCTTTGATTACTTGATAAATTACATGTTTAACTTCATATTTTTTCAAACACACTTATGTTTTTCAAACTTACCACCTTTTTTTCTCTGCACCTGATCTACTTGTTTACCCCCACTCTAAAACCATGACCACCCTTTCTAGCCAATACCTGATCATCACCCCACCCAGCATCCCTAAAAAATTGGTATAAAAGGAGCTGTTTTTGTAGTAAGAAGACAGAAGTTATCCACCTTCAATAGCTCTCTCTTCACCCTTTGAGATTACATATCTCAGGGCTCTACTCTTAACCCTTCGAGATTACATATCTCAGGGCTCTACTCTCCACCCTTTGAGATTACATATCTCAGGGCTCTACTCTTCACCCTTTGAGATTACATATCTCAGGGCTCTACTCTTAACCCTTCGAGATTACATATCTGAGGGCTCTTCTCTTCACCCTTTGAGATTACATATCTCAGGGCTCTACTCTTCACCCTTTGAGATTACATATCTCAGGGCTCTACTCTTCACCCTTCGAGATAACATATCTCAGGGCTCTTCTCTTCACCCTTTGAGATTACATATCTCAGGGCTCTACTCTTCACCCTTTGAGATTACATATCTCAGGGCTCTATTCTTCACCCTTCGAGATTACATATCTCAGGGCTCTCATCTGTTCTATTCTTTATTAAATTCTATTCCTAATTGCATCTCATTCTCTTTTGTCACCCCCTGAAGAAAAACATATGGTTGTGTGCTACGGATAATTAATATATATATATATTTAAATATATATATATATATATATATATATATATATATATATATATATATATATATATATATATATATATATATATATATATATATGTACTTTGTATAAAACTGATGATCTACGACCAATAAAACTCAGATTGTATCTAAATTTGAATACGTCTTGGTACGTGTGTGTGAGACCCGAGACCTCCTTCCCGAATCTGATAGCGACTAGTTGACGTTAGAGTCAAGTCCACGTGCCAATCCTTTAAACCTATCAACTAAATTATTTCTTTTCTCTCAATAAATTATACATTTTATTTGTCTTATAAATCTACTGAACAAATTGGTTTCTTTTTTATTCCTTATTAATTAATTTTCATCGGATCCGCCCAGCGGCCCCGCGACATTCTTATGGGGATTTTCCACAATTTCCAATTTTTTTCCGGAAAAACAGTCGAACCGATTTTTCTGAAAAACAATCCCAACCTATTCTGGTGTGAGGCCAATATTCGGAGAACGTTTGCGGTCGATTGGTCAATTTTCCTGACCTGTATGCCTCGTACAGAATTACAAAAAAATATAAAAATAACAAACATAAAAACGAAGCCCATTTTTTTCGGTATGTGAAATGGAAGTCTTCGCTACGCTCATCTAACAATGTGATTCCAACACTTCACTCCAGTAGGCCTACTTGATTGTTGATCGTACTAGACACTTGGATGCGTGCCCTTTTGTGTGATTTATACTATCATTTATGTTGTACTACTATCTATATTATCTTATACTATCTTTTATGCCAGTATACTATCTTCTATGTCTACCCCATAGTCCATCTGTGATCCATGTAATAATATAACGAGTAATAAGTAACTATTGTGATATATTAAAATACTTTCAGAATAGAATAGACTGTTCTTCCACCTAACCTTATATCATAGACATTGCTATATGAAGAATTGAAGAAGTGTACAGTGAATAATTTGAAATGTGAATGTAAATTTACTGAATTACCTATAAATTAACTCACAAAATATGACATTTAACTTAATGATAACGATTAATTTACATTTTACAGTTAACATGGTTAACGTTTCACAGTAAAAATTTTACAATATTGGTACAATGGGAGTTTTCGTTATTTCTACTCATATTGGTACACTGTCACTCCGAATTTTTGAGATCATGATAAAATATTTGAATTTTAATAAAAATAATATTGTGGTAAATATCAAGTACAGCTACCTACTATTCTCGCATATCTACTGAGCAACCGTGACCGTTTTCAGGAAATACTTGGCTAATAACCACCCGCAGCGCCACCACCGCCATCGCTCTCTTTTAAGGAACCAATATTTAACATTGCGTTGCCACTCTTCATGTTATTTATCTCTTTGGCATAAACGAGAACTAGTTCCGACGATACCAATCGCGATTCGAATGTAGCAAATGTCAACATACGCAATACTGGGAATACGCCATATATGCGTTGTTAGACGAGCGGTTAGTGATAGTATGGGTAGAAATGGTGATAACAACTGCTCCGACTGGTATACAAATATGAAACTAGGAAAACGCCTCATATGCGTTGTGAGATGAGCTCAGAAGTATGGAAATGTAGAATTAAGAACATCTGGTCGGCTCAATGTACATATACAGGCCATGGATCACTTCAGACGGTTAAAAACCGCGGCTGTCTGTTGATATACGGACCTTGGTTTCACAATTCATGGTACCAGTGCCTTATGGATATCCATCACAGATTTTAATCGTTTTAATTTATTGGTGATACACGTTGCGTACATTTAATAGTTCCTTGATTGCTTACTCAATTGATTTTATTGATGTGTGAAAAAGTACATTGAAAATGCGTTTTCTTCGTTAATTCACATCCGATTGTTCCATAAATCGCTTCAAATATGTATGATAGTTCTTTCCACATTCAGTATGAATTTGACAGCTTTTGGAAAATATCGTCTTCCAAGTTCGTTCTTTCCCGGCCTCTAGTCACGGGGAATTTCCATATTTTCCAAATTTTCTCCTGAAAACCAATTCGATCGATTTTCCTGAAAAACAATCCCACCCTATTCTGGTACGACAATAATTTGAGAAAAAAAAGTTCCGAGTTGATTGAAACTTTCTACTGACCTGTATGCCGCGTACAAAATTGAACGAAAAAAAAAAAAAAAAGATAATAACCAAGCCCAAACTTCTCCGGGACATGGAATGCTAATCTTCGCCACGCTCATCTAACAATGTATATATTTTTTTTTTCAGAATTGCTGACCCAATCAAGTTGAACATTTCGAGAAATGTTTATCAAAATGTAATCGAACTTAACTCAACATTTCAATGTTTTGGATAGTGATTTTTTTTTCTCCGCTGTGTCATTCCAACGGGAATTGTTGAAATTTATGAAATTCATGAAAAAAAAGTTACCACCCGATAATGCCACGAAACTGGACAGATCCAAGTGAGATGAGCAACCGTATTGAAAACAAGTTCGAAGTTGATAGCTGTGGCTGTTTCAGCTGTTGAGAACCGGAAAAAAAACATGAAAAAAACAACAGAAAGAACAAACCCGGAAACGAGCACATGATCACATTCACGGGCGAAAAGGTGATCAAGGTTAGGGTTAGGTGGGTCAGGTTGGTGTCGCCCGGTATACCGACCCGGAAACGAGCACATGATCACATTCACGGGCGAAAAAGTGATCAAGGTTAGGGTTAGGTGGGTCAGGTTGGTGTTGCCCGGTATACCGACCCGGAAACGAGCACATGATCACATTCACGGGTGGAAAGGTTATCAAGGTTAGGGTTAGGTAGGTCAGGTTGGTGTCGCCCGGTATACCGACCCGGAAACGAGCACATCACCACATTCACGGGCAGAAAGGTGATCAAGTTTAGGGTTAGGTGGGTCAGGTTGGTGTCGCCCGGTATACCGACCCGGAAACGAGTATATCATCACATCCAGGTGAGGCTATCAAGGTTAGGGTTAGGTTAATGGTGGCCAGCATGGTAGAGGTTAGGTGGGCGCGACATGAAATACCAAAATTGACCTTTGACCAGAAAAAAACAAAAAAGGAACCAAAAAACCGAAAGGGAAACGAGGTGGGAATCAGAATGAGAAAATATGTCAAAAAATTGTACCTATTTCAATTATAACTATATTATTGTGACTAGGTAAACGTCACATATGCGTCGTTTGACGAGCGGATAGTGATGGTATGGGGAAAAAATGGATAAAAACAGCTCCGATTGGTAGCAATTCAGCACATCTTATGTTTTTTTTTCTTCATAATTGCTCACCGGATCAGGCTAAGAGTTTTTCCATGAATTTGTATGCAAATGTTATCCAATTTCACGCAAAATTTCATTTCTACGGAAAATAAGAATATTTTCTTTTTTTTCCGCTCTTCTTATTCTAACGGGTAGTTTCGAAATTTATGAATAAAATTCAAAAACAAAAACGTCACCACCCGATAGTGCCAAAAAACTTCACATATCTAAGTTGAATGAGGAACCATCTGAGAAAAAGATCGTTCGAAGTTGATAGCTGTAGCCGTGTGACCTTTGGAGAACCGACCAAAGAACATGAAAATAAAAAAAAAAAAAAAAAACGAACCGAAACCAATGTTTTTTTCCGCAGTACGTCGAATCGAATCCTCGCTAAAGCTCGTCTAATTATATGCAATTGAACGTGAAATTATCGATAAATCGTATGAATGGGGCTGATGTTACCCGAACAATGATCATCATCATCTGGCTATAGTGGCCGGGTCAGTCATGATCGATGCGGCGTGGCCGGGGACAAGGTGGGCAACGAAATGGAAGAAAGAGGGGAGAAAAAAAATGCAACGGCACGTGGTGTTCCCAAGCGGTCACCCATCCAAGTACTGACCACGCCCGATGTTGCTTAACTGCGGTGATCGGACGAGAACCGGTGTTTTCAACATGGTATGGCCGTTGACATGCATCCTACTCGTCATCCTCTATCATCATCTGGGTTCACTGGTCTGATGTGCATTCCCATCAATTCCATCCCATTGCATCATGACGTCATCACACGACCACCGAATGGTGTACCTAATTATCGGGTCGAATGGGTATATACGTACAGGCGAGTTCGGTTCGCCCACCCAACACCGACTCGACAGTCAAAAAATCGCGATCGTCGGCGAACGGACGATCGGATCGCCGCCTGGTTCGGACGGGTGGCCTGGTGTCGACGAACCTCGATCTCGTTCATACCAACTGGTGTTCGCTCCGGGGCTCCGTCATTGTGCTAGAACGGATTAGACCCGTTCCGTGACGTAGCATTGCGTTCCGCATGTTGAAATTGTCGACTCACAAACCGCGATCGCCGGCGAACGGACGGTCGGATCGCCGCCGCCGCCGCCGCCGCCGCCGCCGGGCTAGCATTGGCAGATAGGTTTCGAAAAGTTAGATGAGGAACCGTGTTGGTAACAAGTCCGGAGTTGATAGCTGTAGGCAACATGAAAGGCAAAGGCAACATGAAAAAAACAAAAACAGAAAAAACAAACAGTGATTAAAACTGGAAAAAAGACACACACATATTAACGAACACCAATATTTTGTCAGTAGGCATGTCAAATCGAATCCTCGCTAAATGACGTTCGACGGAAGCGTTTGTTCGCTCTAGCCACACAGTAACGGTGGGACGTACCGAAGACTAGCTGTTGGCATAAACGAGAACTAGTTCCGACGATACCAATCGCGATTCGAATGTAGCAAATGTCAACATACGCAATACTGGGAATACGCCATATATGCGTTGTTAGACGAGCGGTTAGTGATAGTATGGGTAGAAATGGTGATAACAACTGCTCCGAGTGGTATACAAATATGAAACTAGGGAAACGCCTCATATGCGTTTTGAGATGAGCTCAGAAGTATGGAAATGTAGAATTAAGAACATCTGGTCGACTCAATGTACATATACAGGCCATGGATCATTTCAGACGGTTAAACACCGCGGCTGTCTGTTGATATTGTCACGGACTTGGATTTCAACCCGGATTGGGTGTAGTTTAAAAGACCGTTGGGACCGGGGTTCGGGACCAGCTTTCTCTAACATACAGTACACAGTTCGACATTGAGTTCACCATATACTATTTAATGTGTACAAAAACACTTAAATACAGGATGTTGGCAGTCTATGAAGGGTGGAAACTTGGATGTTTAGAACCCTCCCCACGGTGAAGTTAAATAAATCCCTCTCTTAATCATCTTCCTCTCCTACCGTGAGCGTTGTTGTGGTGAGAGACAGAAGCGGTCGGCTTGACGTTACGATGTTGTATTCCGTCGTGGATGTTTCCGTACGGGCCGCCACCTTGCGCTCCACGTCTTGACCCCTCCTCTCTTCAGATCTCAGCTGTTCGCTTCCCCGTGGTCGAATCTCTACTCTCCCTGTCCCTTAGGCCTCGTCGCTAATTAGCTCCATAATCTCGCGCATGCGCGTACTTGGCTACGTCCTCGTTTAGCTGACTCTGCACTCGGACTTTGGGAAACACGATGTCTTCTAGTCATCGTGACAATATACGGACCTTGGTTTCCTAATTCATGGTACCAGTGCCTTCTGGATATCCATCACAGATTTTAATCGCTTTAATTTATTGGTGACGCACATTCAATAGTTCCTTGATAGCTTACTCAATTGATTTTATTGATGTGTGAAAAAAGTACATTGAAAAGGCGTTTTCTTCGTTATTTCACATCCGATTGTTCCATAAATCGCTACAAATATGTATGATAGTTCTTTCCACATTCAGTATGAATTTGACAGCTTTTGGAAAATCTTCGTCGCCCAAGTTCGTTCTTTCCCGGCCTCTACTCACGAGGAATTTCCATATTTTCCAAATTTTCTCCTGGAAACCAATTCGATCGATTTTTCTGAAAAACAATCCCACCCTATTCTGTTATGACAACAATTCGAAAAAAAAGTTTCGAGTTGATTGAAACTTTTTCCTGATCTGTATGCCACGTACAAAATTGAACGCAAAAAAAAGGAGAAAAAAAAACAGAATAAGCAAGCCCAAACTTTTTTGGTATATGGAATGCAAATCTTCGCCACGCTCATCTAACAATCTTGTCATGATTTTTAAATGGGGATCCGAAATAATACACGCACACAATTATTATTAAGACTAAAATAGAATATATTCCCGATTTACTTACATAAATACATCCTCGCGCTCGAGCTTCTACCAGTTTTTTGAGGGCGATCATCCGTGATCTTCATGCAACGTTAACAATATACACTCGTCAGTAGACTTCGATCGAGTGTAGTCGGCTTCATAAGTAAGTTAGTGGGAAAAGTTGAGGAATGCTGACATTTCACTCAATACGCAATATCATGCGTAGTGCTGTACAATAGTCCGATGCATCAGGTGTTTTATCAAGATGCAACAACTATTGTATACCTTTCATAAAAGCACTCAAATCAATTCAGCCAAAAGCCAACCTAGATTGGAAATGATTGAGGATGAGCGCCCTACATCACAGCTCCCCTCTTAAAAAAAAGAATGCTATATCTACCTATACATTCTTTTCCAAAAACTGAACAACCCATACATTCTCAATTGCATTACTCAAATTATTTCATCATTCATTATGGCTTGATATTGAATAATTTGGGGATCCTGTGGATCGCTCGGCTCTTTCCCTTATCTAATACCGTTAATCCATAATTAATCTATACTTTGAAACAGTATATTTGAAAATACGCGCCTACATCCACAATGAAGGATGGTAGCTCAGAACCTGTTGAGGTTTTGCTCAACCGACCTGTCACCCTTGACCTTCTATCTGGGATTGTCAAGACGCTTTTGGTCCTATTTTCAGAGTAATGTACAACAAACCGTCGTCATGTACCAAGTTCATTTTTGCGGTACCATCTTGAGGTATACACACGTGAACACACATTGATTGCCAAGACTCTTATGGTCTACATGCCTTGTACCTATTTTCAGACGGATGTACATACCAAGTTCATTGTTGCGGTACCCTCTTGGGGTATACACACGTGAACACACATTGATTGCCAAGACTTTTATGGTCTACATGCCTTGTACCTATTTTCAGACGGATGTACATACCAAGTTCATTGTTGCGGTACCCTCTTGGGGTATACACACGTGAACACACATTGATTGCCAAGACTTTTATGGTCCACATGCCTCGTACCTATTTTCAGACGGATGTACATACCAAGTTCATTGTTGCGGTACCCTCTTGGGGTATACACACGTGAACACACTAGGATACCCACATCCATAGTGGAGATTCCTGTCAAGGACAGTGTCTGCTTGCTTACCCATCCCCTCAGTGTAGATGCTATTTATCTTTCTCTTAAATCTATTCGTTATCAATTAAAATAATGTAATATAAAAATCACTTCTATGATGGCTGATCCAGGCGATCCCGTCATTTTCAATTATCATTATATTGAATTGAAAACATATACTTGAGATGCAAGTTTACTACTGGTAAATCAAAACATCATCATATACTTAACATTATCATATACTCGGGGTCTGTGAACTGGTCAACCACTCCTAGATAAATCCCAATCTACTTTAATTGTTACTGCTCATCAACTTGAATTGAAATTCTTCATATAATTACGTTGAATTTAAGTTGGATATTTACTACATATTATCGGAAAGATATAGTCTCTTCATACATTGATATTTAACCATTGTCTTTGAAAAACGAACATCTTTCACTGTTCATTTACCATTCACTTTTCACTCATCTTCCGGGCCTCCTACTTGTACAGCTTCCGAGACTCCTGGGACACCTCAGTTGGAGTCGGTGGTCCCATCTTGGTCTCCGTCACGTGTGAAGTGCCTGGTTCGATGTTGCCACTTGTATTCGGTATGGTTGAAAGTCTCCTGGTCAAGCCTCGTTTCCGTTTCCCAACCAAAATACCTAGAACACTAGAAAGAAACTATGAGTGCCATGATTATGTACCCCCAAAACCAGACATTGCTATTCATTGCATTTTTTCCTTTAATTTCCTTGAGTTTAAGGAGCAAATTCCCAATCTTGAGACTAGTCTCTCTGTGGCCTGACTCACGCCATTTATGACTGAATCAAGAAGTTCTTCCTTCAATGTCTGGTGATTCAGTGCCTCTATTTCGAGAGGACTTATTAACGTTGTTAATTTAGGTATGGATATTTTCAAATCAATATTTACATAAATGGAAGTTTTCCCATTTGTGAAAGGAAAAATCGTAAATTCACTGCTCGATAGCAAACAGTTTGCTTTCCCGACAAGTACTCCTGTCCCTGAAATTTTATATTCTGAGTGGGTACTTGTGGGTGCATTTCCTGCTGCTCTACACTCCTCCATCATGTTGGTTTCTTTAAATACACTATACACCCAGACACACTACACCACACAGTGAGCACGATATCTGTAATGAATTTTGAGTGTCTAAATAAATTGGTGTGTTTCGATAGATTTTGATAACGGTACCACACTGTGGCAACCTCTACGCCTACTACCAACAAAGCTAAGATTTTCTGGGTCTTAGATTATACTGGTTTTGGTTGTCACTGGTAGCGACTTCCTCAGCAATTTTCTGGAAGTAAGTGCCTTCAGGTACCCACTCTTCACCTGATACATTACAAGATGATATGTCACGTGATTCATCAACTGTTACATCTGATGAGATGTCTCCGGTGGCGTCAGCCGGTGGATCTGTCGTGGTATCACCGTGCTGATCACCTATCAACACCTCCGGAACATCCTCACCCCTGGTACTCACTGGACTGGAAGGAGGAGCTTCGTCCACTGTTATTTGTGGCAGTGCTGAAAGAGATTGTGAATCTTCTGGTGGCAGCTGTATTTGCTGCGGAGGTCCTGTCACCGATTGTTTAACTGCGGATTCTTCACTCTCTACTTCCATACTTGACTCACTGTCTCTCCTTCCACGGTCGGGTCTTCCTCGACGCCTAGCCTTCAGAGGAATTTTGTGGCAAGGCTTAATTCTATTGGCATGAACAATTGTATCCTTACCGGCTCCGAGTTGAAGTTTGTAATTCACATCGCCTATGCGCTCTAGTATGGAATATGGTCCCACCCAGGGCTTGATAAGTTTCTTTGTTACTCCCGTCTTTACCACAGGCCGATGCAAATATACTAACTGTCCTACATCGTAGAATACTTCCTTCGTTCCCTTGTCATAGTACTTTTTCTGTAGGTCGGTAGTCGTTTGATTGTTTTTCCTAACTAGCTCATATGCCTCATTCAACCTATCAGCCAACTGCTGTTTCTTTTCGGAATCCTGCCTTGCTATTCTAGGCTCCATAACATCGTCGAATGGCAGTCTCATTTCACTACCAAAAAGGAGGAAATGAGGAGAAAACCCGGTGACTTCGTTCCTCGTACTCCTGTACGCCATGACAGCGTAGGGTACGAACAAGTCCCAGTCCTTCTGACTCTTATCGGTATATTGAGCTATACTATTGGTTAGTGTCTGATGTAGCCTTTCCACCCTGCCGTTCGATTGCGGGTGATGAGGCGTTGTCTGGATCTTTCTCATCTTCAGAAGTTTACATGTTTCTAACATAAGGGATGATACAAAATTTCTACCCTGATCTGTGACTAATCTTTTAGGGTTGCCAAAACGTGTAACTATTTTAGTCACGAATTCCCTAGCTATGGTTTCCGCGGTTTGATCGGGAATCGGTATGGCTTCACAATACTGTGAAAAATAATCTATGAAGGAAAGTATATAACGGTTCCCGTCTTTGGTCAAGGGTAACGGACCCATAACATCCATTGATACCTGATCGAACGGGTACATAGTGGGTTCATGCTGACCCATCGGTACCGTTACTCGATGACCTGGTTTTCTACGAGCGCAACCATCGCACTCCAGGTCATACTTATCTATGTCCTTTAACATCGTTTTCCGAAAATATCGTTCTTTAATTAGGTCTTGTGTCCTCTTTATTCCCTGATGTCCACTGAAGACGGTGTCGTGGTGATGCTTTATGATGTCGAAAGTCATCTTTTGAGGGATTACTATTCTCCACTTACCTCCTTTCACAAAGTACAGGAGATCGTCATCATCCATTCTATAATTACTGGCAGCGTCTGTGCCTATCCCTTCGATTAGCTCGATGCAGAAAGCGTCTTGTTGTTGTGCTTGTAATATAACGTCCCGGCTCATGAGTGGAACATATATTTCGTTTTGAGCAACAACATTCACCTGACGGCTTAATGCATCGGCATTGGTGTGCTTCTTACCTGGCTTATGAGTAACCGTGAAATCAAACTCTGATGATCGGATTGCCCATCGAGTTAGCCTTGAAGACGGATCCTTCAGGCTGAGAAGCCATCTTAGAGCAGCGTGGTCTGTCAGCACTTCGAATTTTCTACCATACAAGCAGCATCTAAAGTACTTGGTAGCCCAAACCACTGCTAGAAGTTCCCTTTCGGTGGTACTGTAATTTGTCTCCGCCTTATTTAGCTGACGTGACGCGTAGCAAATGGGACTTTCCTGCCCATACTTACGTTGAGATAATATAGCGCCTATAGCAGTACCGCTTGCATCCGTCGAGAGTATGAAAGGTTCATTGAAATCAGGATAGACAAGTATTGATTCGCTACATAGAAAGTTTCTAAGCTTATCGAAAGCTTCTTGTTGTTCCCTCTCCCATGAGAACCGTTCACCCTTCCGCGTGAGAGTTGTCAAGGGCTTGGCAATATCCGCGAAGTTAATTATGTATCTTCTGTAGTAACCTGCGAGACCAATAAACGCCTGTACATCCTTTATACACTTCGGCACTGAATAGTTCTCAATAGCGCTAAGCAATCTAGGGTCTGGTTTTATTCCCCCTTTTGTCACTACATATCCTAAGTAGTTGACCTCATCAACAGCAAAAACACATTTATTCGGTTGAATCTTCAAATTAGCTTCTTTCAATCTATAAAACACCTTACGCAAGCTCTCAACGTGCTTCACTATTGTAGGACTATATACTTTATATATTCCAAAATGGCGGACGAGACGGATGCGCTGTCAAATAGCTCCCGTACAAACATAATCATAAAATGCAAAAAGTGCAACAAGAAGCTTACGAATGGTGTTCAGTGTAAGATATGTCAAAACAGATTTCATTTTAATTGTGCGTTACCTGAAGTTGCAAGTGGTGGCATAAAAAACAGTGATTCCAATTCCGAGTGGGTGTGTGGCGGTTGTATGACAGACGTCAGTGTTATCGGTGAGTCTCCAAAACCTGGTGAAGCACCTAATATACACGAAGAACTAGCGATGCTAAAACGTGAAAATGCTATATTATCAAGTCTTCAATCTCAAAACGACTTGCAAAGCGAAAAAATTGTCAATCTCGAAAAGCAATGCGATTTCAATCATAACCATAATAGGCCTACTTCGAGTACACAGCCGCGGGCTAGTTACGCGTCATTACTGTCTAAATCGAGAAACGAGATCATTAGCATCAAGGCAAAGTGCACTGACCAAAGCAAGGATTTAACGAAAAGTGACGTCACAACCCACATAAACCCTGCTAAACTACCCGTTGGGGTAATGAACCTGTGGCAAAACATTCATGGGGACGTCCTAATCAGCTGTGCCGATGATGCTTCCGCGGAAACGCGAGTGAAGCACGTAGACCAACTACTCGGCGACAGATATTCAATTGCGATTGCTTCTAAATTGAATCCGAGAATGAAAATAATCAACTTTGAATCTGATATTATGAACGATAAGGACCTATGTGACGCAATAATTACACAAAATGAACTCAATTCAGTAGACCAAAAATTCCTTTTAAAAGTTGTGACAATAATAAAACCTAAGATTGGGCTGTCTTCAGTTATTATTGAAGTTGATGCTCACACACGCAATATACAAATGGAAAAAGAAAGAATCAATATAGAATGGCGTCGATATAAAATATATGATCACGTCAATATCATTCAAACTGCGCGGGCTTCTATCACGTGGCCAAGAACTGTTTGCGAGCGAAAATATGCCTGAAATGCGGTGAAAATCATCTTGAAAGCGAGTGCAAATCAGCTGTTCTAAAATGCGTCAACTGTTCTAAGTCTAGTAATAAAAACAAGTCCATCAATAATCACGATGCAAGAAGTAGGTTGTGTCCCGCAAAAGAGAAGATGGAAACGATGCTTAGAAGCAGAATATCATACTCATCAGATTATCAATTAATTCTTCGAGATCAAGGTGTGAGTGATGACTCATCTAATAGGCTGATTGAACAAATCGATGTTACGTCTGAGATTCGAAATTATCAGAAAAATGTTTCTTTCACTGTGTCCAGTGAACAGCCCAAGTGTAGCACGAATAATGCTAATAATGTATCCGGACTGCATTCTGTTTTCTTTGCGAATATCCAAAGTTTGTCGCCAGGAAAAATACTTGAACTTCCAGTTTTTACTGAAACTTTCAACGTTGATATATTAATGATTGCTGAACACTGGCTCACTGATTATCAAGTCGACCTCCTAGCTGTACCAGGGTACACAACGCTCTGTCACTTTGCTAGATAGATCCCATTTCACTCACGGTGGGGTTCTCATCCTTGCCAAGCTGGGCGTTGAAACTGAAAGCATTCATTATAATGACTGTGTCGATAAGATATTTGAGTGTGCTATTTCTAAATGGATATCTAGTACCATTTCTCTCATCTTGATAACTGTCTACCGATCTCCTACTGCTGAATTTGGTATTTTCCTCATCAAACTAGAAGAAGTAATTCTCTTGGCTTTGTCCAAGAGTGGAGAATCTCTTGTGTGGCGACTTCAATGTTAATATGCTGAATGATAGTCCCAATAAGCAGAAACTATTGGACCTACTCTCATCGTACGGCCTTCTGGTTGCAAACTCTGGTCCAACCAGAACTACTCGTAACTCTTCTAGCACTATTGATCTCTGCATTACCAACATTCATGATGATTCTTACTCTTGCAAAGTAATTGATTCGAGCCTTTCTGACCACTCTCCGTTGTTGGTTGAGATCTGCATTCCCTCAGAACCTGATGAATAGGTAGGTCGATTAGTTTTCGAAAATAAAAGAACGTTCGGAATGAGTCAGAGGTCCGCTTTCCTTAATGGTTTGAAGTCCGCAGATTGGTCCGATGTGGTCAACAATGCCTCGACCGAGACCAAATTCACAGCTTTCATGGAAGTGTTCATGCACCATTTCAATGCAAGCTTTCCTGGAAAGAATGTTAGGGTAGGCAAAGATAAGAAGCGCAATTCTTGGATCACTCAAGATCTTAAAGATCAGGCTAGTTATTAACGCAGTCTCTCACTTGAGATGAAACAACCTGGGTCCACCCGTCAAGAGTGCGATAGATATAAGGATGCGAAGCGAACCTACAGAAAAAATCTTGAGGCTGCTAAGAGAAACAGTAATGATCTGTATCTTACTAGATCGAATAATATAAGTAGTGCAACCTGTAATGTAATAAAGTCTAGTACTAACTCATCTAAGTCTAAAGAGAAGAATATTATACTCAAAATGGAGGGAAAATTGGTTTCGGACCCCAATTGCGTTGCTGAATCTTTCAACAACTTCTTCGTAAATGTCTTCTTAAAACTGTCCCTAGTCTTCTGAAAACTCTGCCTTTGATGCACGCGCAGCTTCACGCTCTGTGACTGTCTCTGCTCCGGTTGGAAGTTTCTTTCTTTTCCCAACTCTGACTCAAGAAACCTTAAATGTAGTTGGCAACTTGGCAAACAAGCATTCGGCAGGCTATGACGAAGTACCCTCATCAATTCTTCGTTCATGTGCGGATATCATTGCACCGCATCTGCCAGAGGTCATCAACCAGTCTTTTCTAGACGGCCATTTCCCCTCGGACCTCAAACTGGCAAAACTTAGGCCCGGTCTTATGACCTCCCTCTAAAACTAGTCGCTAACTATCTACAAGTTAAAGTTAGCGACTACTTAAACTTAGAAGCTGTCTTGTGATGCAAATATGAGTTGCCGCTAACTAGAGGCTACTTTAGAATTTGTCGCATGTTATTTGCCACAGTTGGCAACATTTTCTGGTGAATTTCGTGGCTCCATTGGCGGTGCGCTAGCTTCAAGCAGTTAACAGGCATATATAAAATAGCAGCCAAGCGACCGCAGCTCGAATTTTACGTCTGTGACGATTGTCGCAAATTATTGGATATTGTGAAAAGATACGATATTATTCTTTATTGTTGTGTATTGTTTTCATCTTATCTAATTCCTTTGAATTTCAAATTTTTATTTACTTATTAATTTGATTTTGTTGACAGGTTCCACCAGGCTAAATGAACTCTTATTATTTTTGAATTTGAATTAAATAAACTGAAAAGCAACAAGAATTATTATTACTAGCATCATTATTATCGCATTTCAATTATTTCAAAATCCTGGAAATGCCAAACAAGTAACTGGACGAGGAAATCTCAGTAAATAAAAAGTCAGCTATTTAATAACGTTGTTTGTAATTATACACTAATTACTCATTTTCATCTTCATCTAGGCTTCTATGCAACGAATGTACAAACAAGAATTGAAGTATTATTTGTTAATTGTTATAATATCTGACAATCCCAGATCAGTATCAAACTCATCAGAATCACTATAGTCACTGTCCAGATTCATTTTAAACTAGGCAAACTAAGAATGTGCGTTATGTGATGAGCGAGATATCTAGAAAGTAAAATCTAAAACTCTACACACCTTGATCATATGAAATGAACTTCATTCGATACCATCGAATCTAGGTAGACAAAAATTAGCAATGCAACATTTTTCTGCTATTATTTCTATTTATTCGATGAATGAAAAACATGTATTACATTATTTTCTTCGAAACGGCTGATCCGAATTGCATACAAATCTTCAATCATGTGTATGATTTCCGTATTTACATTCGACGAAAATTTGAATTATATTGGAGAGATTTTATTTTTCATTTTTTTTCGCTCGCTCTAATCTTATAGGTCCGTACCCATAGCACCCCCTTTCCTTATTCACGAATTTTTGGTGACGCCAATCGTTAGTGCTACGTTTGTGCTAGTTTGTACCGTTGACATTTTTGTTTGTGCCACTCTCTTTCTGCCCCCAAATCGCATTTCAAAAAAGGGCTGGCTAGGGGTACGCCAGCACCCCCTTTTCACAAATTTGAAAGTGCAACTACGCCAATCGTTTGTGCTACGTTTGTGCTGGATTGTGCCGTTGAAATTTTGTTTTGTGCCACCCTCCTTCTGCCCCGAAATCGCATTTCAAAAAAGGGTGAATAGGGTAGAATTCGGTAGGGTAGATTTCGGGGTAGAAGGAGAGTGGCACAACAATTACGCACAACCAG